>CM038710.1:43257059-43319559 GCA_021613375.1 Megaleporinus macrocephalus | reverse complement strand
GAGAGAGAGAGAAAGAGCAGAGAGAGAGAGACAGAGAGATAGAAAAAGAGAGGAGAGGGAGGAGAGAGAGAGAGAGAGATATTGAGGAGAGAGGATAGAGAGAGGGTGAGAGGAGAGGATGGAGATGAAGGAGAACCCGTTTCTTCAGTAAGTGGCAGGTTGTGAAATCAGCATTTTCATTCTGCTACCGTATCCACACAGCACACTCCTCCAGCCTGTCTCCACACAAACCTCGGATTAACGTTCCCGTACAGGGAAAACTGGGATTTACCTTTAAAGCATCTGGAGGTGATGGATTCTGTATCAGTTCATCAGTAACAATCAATCAAATCCTCACAGCAATGTTCAACATCAGTACCTGACCTCACAAACACTCAATCAAATCCTCACAGCAATGTTCAGCATCAGTACCTGACCTCACTAACACTCAATCAAATCCTCACAGCAATGTTCAACATCAGTACCTGACCTCACAAACACTCAATCAAATCCTCACAGCAATGTTCAACATCAGTACCTGACCTCACTCATACTCAATCAAATCTTCACAGCAACCCTAGACCTGAAAATCATAACTGAGTCAGCAGTTGGATGCAGTGAATAAGAGTCTTCGTTAGAGGTTAGTAACGAGTAATTAAGCGTCTCTGGTTGGGTAATTAGTGCAGTGATTAATGTGCTCCAGTTGGTATCAGTACTTTTATCCTAAACTGATACAGTCAGCAGCTTCTTATTCCTTATACTACCGTGTGGGAAAACCTGTGTATCCCAGTCAAGGAAAAGATCTCACTGTGTTTCAGAAGCTTGTGTTTCATTTTTGTCCTGCATCCAGCAAAGAAAACCACTGAGGAGAAACTGGGATGACAGGAATTGGCTTCAGAACTGACCAGCACATGATTAACACCTGGAGGAAAAATCTCTCTCTGTGGTTGGTAAACAGTCTCCGAGCACTCACAGGATCGGGACTAAACAGCTGAGTGGACTCTTGTTAGTGAGACTAATCAGCCCTATTCCAGACTGAGGGGAGCGTCAGGATAAGAAGGGAAGAACATGAAATAATGATCATGCATAGTGTCCACTGTACCAGCCTCTGAGGGCAGTGTTATGATCTGGCTGGCTTCAGTTGGTCAGGTCAAGGCACAGCTATGTTATGTGGGAATATAATGAAATCAGCTGGTCACCTAACAGTATTGAAGTTTTCTTCCCTGGTGGCACCACCATATTGTAGATGTATCAAAGATTCCCAGATTGGGAAGGAGTGGTTCAGGGAACAGTCCGGACTTTTACCCCACTGGAAGTCTTTGAGATGTGCTGGAAGAGACGTCATGGAATGATCTTGTCGTGAGTATAAAATAAATGTTGCAACGTTGCATAGGGTTGTTGAAACGCCGTTGTGGAGTTACGAGCTGTAATCAAAACCAAAGGCTAGGAAATGTATAAGAATGTGGACGTTCCTCAAGGTTGTACCTGGTGTCCTGTATGTTGTACCATGGAAACTGACTTAACATGGCCTAAATAATATAATAATAATATAATATAAAATATAATATATCACAAAAGCATTGTAAATTCCATATACTTTAATAAGAGCATATTAATTGCTGATGTCTCAATGATATATTGAAAGATCGCCGGTGAGTTTGATGTAATATAGGCTGTTAATTTGCTGACATATTACTTAATGTGTGGTGACTGGCTGAATGATGGTGTTGTATATCCGCTCTGTGAACTGGAGGTTATTAATGAGTTGCTGTTGTGTGTATAATGGAGTATAAAGGCAAATTAATTATGATCTGGTCAATATTTCATACGCTGGGTGTTGGTTATTAGCTGGTTGACATTATATCTGATGGGGGCCAGTAGATGGAAAAAACAAAAACATCATTATTTATACACGAGGCTGTGCTAGTGACTCAGGACGGAGCTCTATTTACGGGGAGGCTGATGGACTGCCTTCCTGAGGGCTGATTTATACTTTCACAAATACGTTTTTATAGTTTAAGACCAAAGAAAGAGCCAAACAAACCATTGCAGACCCTCTAAGCCTTCAGAGAATGATCCTCTTTGCTCATTTTGATTTGATATGGTCATCATGCTTGTTGTACCTAAACTCTGTGACTCTTTTATTTCATTTCTAAGTTTCATTCCTGACCTGAACTGCAGAAAACTGTCCACCAGCTTTATGAGCTCTTTACAAATATGTGTCCACTTCAAGGTTCAGATAAAACATATGGAATTTACTGTACAAGCTTTAGAAACATGGATGTCCATGTCCAGCAGCTCTAGCCTAACACTAACATACCATTGTAAATCCTATAGGGATCGTAAAGGCATGGGTTTTAAAGTACAGCACCTGTTTATTGCTTCTCCTGGTTGATCTTCACCTCATCACGATACAACACATGGTTCATGATGGAGGTGACTAATACTGGAAGGCTGTAAAGCCAGTGTGGAAATGAATAACACTGTACAAAAGCCACAGAATCCAACAAGAGTTGGACAGAGTTGTAGGCCAAACTTCAGAGAACTGTAATTTATTGACATTGTGAAAAGATTTTGAGGAAATTTCAGTCTTTGTGTAGGGCAACACTGGAGACCCCTGCTGAATGCACATCACATTCAAGCTTTCATTAAATATGACCACGTTTCTTAGAAATACTTTGGAATTCATCATCACATAACACAGTCCACCACCACAGCAGGAAACACACTTTGAAACTCTGTAACGCAATGAAACACCGCTGAGTTCTCTGGGCCAGAGCTCATCTCAGATGGTCAGATGAGAGACAGCAGACTTCTCCAGGCCATAGACAAAAGGGACCATCAAGACTTTTCTCAACATCTGTCATGGTATGGGTGGCGCTACAGCTGTTACCGTTGAGGCGGGGGATTTTTAGGTACAAAAGTTTAGGATCACTTTAGAATTTAATTTCATGCACTTTTCATGCAATTTAAATGTATCAGATGATTTTTAAAGAATAAAAATGTTTGTATTAAAGTCTATTTTTGTATAGAGGCTTATTTTACATATAGTCCTATTATCAGTAATTCTCAGTCCTCTGTCTAAATCTCCTGGTACGGCCGCCAATCCAAGTTAAGGATGTTATTGGACTAATTGGTTGTTAGGACACTCTTGCTCAATTGTGATGCACAGCTGAAAAACATTCTACTAATAAGTGAGTATAAAAGGGAACAACATTCTAGACCAGAAAGAAACAACTTTATTTAGAGACCCCGCTTACCCCTCCTTAACCTCCTCTTCTTTGTCACCTTAATATTAACCCCCCAAACTCCCCACTCCCATTTGACCCTTTTAGTTCTACTCAAACCATTGAGTTAGAGTTAGATCGAGTCAGAGATGGACAGGACTTCAAGAGACTGAACCGGCAACCGACTGATCACCAAAAGCTGTGCCCATGTGTGCATGTGCACGCATGTGATTAAGACTGCTAACAGACTGGTTGTGATCGACTGAGCTGTACCCACTTTTCCTGTGTGTCAATAAACTCAAGTCTGCACTGAAGGTCTCCAGACTTCTGATTCCTAAAGGCCAAATTTCTAACATAGGCTTCATTTAGCGTGGCTTCAAAGACACAGAGTCTGGAGACCTGTTGACTGACCTGCCTGCAGTCCAGTTGTGTTGAAAATATTGAAACCGTATGGAGAGGAATATCAGAACAGCACGGACTGCTGAACTGCAGACGTCTTGTATCAAGCAAGAAGGGGCAACGATTCCTGTGGCAGTCCATATCCTCAGTTCTCAAACTATTAAACAAAAGCTGATGTAACTCAACCCAGACAAGTGTGTTATATCAAATTTTTAATTTGCTTATTTTTCCAAAATATACACTGAACACTTTCCCAGTTGAATAAAGATTCAGGAGAGTTAACAAACCACAGATTCTCGTTTGCACTGCATTTTGCCTAATGTCCCAACTTCTCCAGAAATGGGTCTGTGCTAATATCTGTGCTAATCTCCTACTAGTATTCGGCACTTTGAGGAGAAACTTCCCACAAATGTTTGTCGTCGCTGTCCAATGAAAAACGTGTACCTCTATTTTTGTCGATTTTGAGTTTTCTACATCATTTGAACACGGCAATGGCCGTTCACCTTGTGTGAAAATGTTATGACTAATGGACTAATAGAAATGCTCCAAAATAGCTTTGAAAAAATTCTGGTTCCATTGACTTACATTGAAAGTAAAGTATGTTTTTGGTCTGTCCTGTAAAGTTGCAATTTTGGAAATACCAAGGCAGCAACGATATGCAAATGAGGCAGAACAGCTCCGCCCATTTAAACTCACTGTAGCCCCTAAAGAGTCACGGCACCTTTTTGGTAAATCAGTACAGTCAATGTAAACACATGTAAAAGCTTTGCGACAGCTCGAAAGGTTAGCAAGTCTTCTTCCGGGTCTCTGTTTTTGTGTGTAAACTTGTTTGGTAAATGTGACACTGGCTCTACACTTCACCTCACGTGTGGGTATATGACAGGCACCTGTGTGCAGGTCTGCTCACATGAGCGCAGGCTTTTAATTCAGCCCCGAAACGCAGAGCGGCGGAATATTAACTCAGTCCAGGAGGGACTGTGTCTGGATCTGGAAGTTAAACCACTGTGACGCTTCCCATGGGGTGTATGTGTGTGTGTCTACGTGTGTGTGCACGCTCTGACCATGAGCATGCCGGGCCTCTGTGGAGACGTGCTGTAACTGAACCCACAGGAGAGAAGCACTAATCCACTAATTAAAGGAATGACTTCTAACGTAGAAGTTCCTGTCTGAATGAACACCTGGGGCTCGGGGAGAGTTTATGGGTGAGACTCAGCCTGCGGTTTTATTCACAGCGCACTGAACACTAATGGCTTATACCATTAACCCAGCAGCCGAGCAGCGCTTTCAATCTACTCTTCTCCTTTAATCCCTTACTCGCAGTAGCTATAGGATAAAGTTTTGGAATGTTTTAATGGTCGCAATACTTAAAACATTCGAAACTGTATCTTATGGAGACTGGAAACTGGGGATGTGGACCTCAGAAGCTGGCAAACTATGGACTTTTTCTTGAGACAAAACACTATAACCACCTGGTCCTCTACTAAACAGATCCAAGCCGCCAAGGCATGGACTCTACAAGGCCTCTGACAGTGTCCTAAAGTCATGGGCACCAGCAAGTCAGCCAAGTGCCAATGTGGCATCGGTGAGAACTGTTGTTTCAGCACAGATGGAGGTGGAACTCAAGGTCAGAACAACGCCTTTAACAGTTTATCATGTTTCTGAACCAATGTCTGAGCAGTGTGCAGCTAAGCAGGTCATTATCCTGCTAAAGGAGCCCCCTGTTTCCATCTTCATTAAGTGGTCATACCTGGTCCACAATGATGGTTAGATATTCTGTGTCAAACAGATGTCCAAAGGAATGCCAGCACTAACTTCTTCACACACTGCATCCTGGTCCATCACTTCCCCGAGCAAACTCTGCATACTGTACATACCTACCTGTAAACGTACCCAGCTGTCCACATGATAAAAGAAAACAGGACTCTGGAGGGTGGACTGCGTTCAGCATGGGCGCTCTGACCAGTCTATTGGCCCTTATGCAGTAGGGGCTCCACAACTTCAGGTTGTTTGTGTAAGGTTGACATTGACTAACCTGCGGATGATGTCATTAGTAAAACCACAGAACAAGGGCTTAGTTTAAAAATCAGATAGAAAAAGGTCAGTATGAGCTATTGCTAGGCTTCTGGAGATACAGACCCCTGAATCTGGCAACTTTGTGTCTGTGCAAAACATAAGTTGGGAAATACATACAAAGAAAACACTGAAATTCAGCTTATGGGGACTAAAGCGAGGAAAGAAAACAAATGACAACTCAAAGGTTTGTGCTGTGTATTTAAACCAGCCCACACAGGTGTGGCGGGTCAGCACTGATTACCACAGGGGATTCTGGGACTTTCTGTTCTTTGACATGGATGGATCCACCAGCTCATCCACCAAACTGGTCAAGCCCCCTGTTGGTGGCTGGCTGTACTGGATGGCCCCTTACACCTTTATCAAAACGCTTGCCCACAGTAGAGATCTGGAGAGCCAGAGCTATTTGGAGCATCATAACTAAATAAGAATAAAAATAAAAATAACCAGCTTTACAGGATTACAGGGTTGAGTGCTCCCTCGCCAACCAGACATGACTTTTATTGCAGTCTTTACGAAACCAGGAAATCTCCAAATCTCTGTAGAATGGTGGAGAAACATTTAGAATGAAGCCAAAGATCAGTAGAGTGTGACGTCCTCTGTCCAACGATTAGACAACAGACCCTGGAATTAACAGAGGCACCCGGGTTGTTATTGATCAGCTAACAGTGAATTTGCGAAAGGCGGACCACTAGGCAAAGCAAGGAAGGGGAACTCTGAGGAACTTGGGTATGGAGTTCTGGGTGGCTTCTTCTGCTGGGGTTGAAGCCAGGCCCCAACCTGCCAAGCAAGAGTGAGGAAGGGTTGGAAAAGAGGGAGGAGCCAGGGAAGGTGGTCGGTGCGAATTTCGTCCCGAGAAGGTGAGGGCGGAGGATTGGTTTATATGGAGTGTGTAATGACTGAGGGGAGGAGTTTGGGAGGAGTTCTCCCAAAGTTGAGTTAATTTATAACTTTATCTTTAAGCTTAAAACCTTATTTGTGGACATTGAAACATATAGATAAAAGCACAAACTCAAACCTGTTTATACACCACTTGTGTAAACGTCTTGTTCAACCAATTAATTATTTAAAGAATTAAACCATTAATTGCACTTGTTAATTAATTACTTGTAAACAGCAAAAGCCACAGTGAGAATGTTAAGGGTTAACAGGGAACTTCAAGGTTTTTGACATCTACTGGTGGTTAATGTGACCTGAACTACATGCACCTGCACCCTCGTCGTTAGTAAGTGAGCGACGGAATGTATTCAGGTTTAATTGGTCATGGAATTAACACAGAGGCTGCGCATTCAAAACATGAGCACGCCGCGTAAAGAGTCTGAGCGCGCCACACTTCACTGTAAGTGAAGTAAATGAGTGTGAAAAGCAGAGAGAGCGTCAGCGTCTGAGTCACGGCCAGCGCAATCACGCTAATTAGAGCATGCTCAATAACACCCCGCCCGCACATGCTAATTACTCAGGGGCGCTGCAGGCCTCGTTAAAACAGAGCGTAACTGTACAGGATAGCAGCCGCGCACACGCTAACTCACTCGCAGCCAGGGGCCCTCTTCAGAGTTACATACAGGATTACATCACACAGCCAGACACTTTGCCTTCCTTGTTAATGAAGAAGCTCATAGCGTATACAACCGTTTTCACCATCTTTATCCTACATATATATATACTGTATATATATATGAATATATATATATATATATATATATATATATATATATATATATATATATATATATATACATATACACTACTTCTCAATCAATGGAGTATTTTCCTTCCTTAACACAACAATGGACTGACGGGTCTCTAAAGAAAGTTGTTTCTTTCTGGTCATTGTGAGTCGGTCAGCAAGCCATCAACTGCTGATCTTCAGATACTAAACTAACCTAGAATGTTGTTCTCCCTTTTATACTCACTTATTAGTAGAATGTTTTTCAGCTGTGCATCACAATTGAGCAAGAGTGTCCTAGCAACCAATTAGCCCAATAACATCCTTGACTTGGATTGGCGGCCGTAGATAGAGGACTGAGAATTGCTGATAATAGGACTATATGTAAAATAAGCCTCTATACAAAAATAGACTTTAATACAAACATTTTTATTTTTTACTAATCATCTGATATACTTACATTAATTGTGAAATGGACAATATTGTTTGTGAATCATATATATCCATTACTGATTACTTAAAACTCATTAAAAGTTGTAATGGGATTACTTTACACATTACTTTCTGGAATATGTAATCCAATACCTCATTAGTTTTAGGTTACATTATAAAACCCATTCAAATATACTGGAATCTAACATATCTGGAATGGACAAATCAACTAATCTTTTAGTAGTTTATTATATATTTATTTAGGAACAAATTGTATCAGTACTTAGTAGTGTATAAAATGGACTTCACTTTACTTCCTCAGAACAAGTCAGTGTATTTTATCAATACAAAAATAAAGCCCAATAAAGATTTCTTTAGTAGTACAACAAAACAAAACTAACATATTAGCATTTCACGACGGGCGTATAAAAACTGAGCATAAGAACTGAGTATACAAGTTCAAGAACTGAGTAAAAGAGTATAAGAATCGAGTATACAAGTATAAGAACTGAGTAAAAGAGTATAAGAACTGAGTATAAGAGTATAAGAACTGAGTATAAGAGTATAAGAACTGAGTATACGAGTATAAGAACTGAGTATACGTGTATAAGAACTGAGTATAAAAGTATAAGAACTGAGTATAAGAATATAAGAACTGAGTATAAGAGTATAAGAACTAAGTATATAAGTTCAAGAACTGAGTAAAAGAGTATAAGAACTGAGTATACAAGTATAAGAACTGAGTATACGAGTATAAGAACTGAGTATAAGAGTATAAGAACTGAGTATACGAGTATAAGAACTGAGTATACGAGTATAAGAACTGAGTATAAAAGTATAAGAACTGGATATAAGAATATAAGAACTGAGTATAAGAGTATAAGAACTAAGTGTAAGAGTATAAGAACTGAGTATAAGAGCATAAGAACTGAGTATAAGAGTATAAGAACGGAGTATAAGAGTATAAGAACTGAGTATAAGAATATAAGAACTGAGTAAAAGAGTATAAGAACTGAGTGTAAGAGTATAAGAACTGAGTGTAAGAGTGTAAGAACTGAGTATAAGAACTGAGTATAAGAATATAAGAACTGAGTATAAGAGTATAAGAACTAAGTGTAAGAGTATAAGAACTGAGTGTAAGAGTATAAGAACGGAGTATAAAAGTATAAGAACTGAGTGTAAGAGTATAAGAACTGAGTATAAGAGTATAAGAACTGAGTGTAAGAGTATAAGAACTGAGTATAAGAACTGAGTATAAGAATATAAGAACTGAGTATAAAAGTATAAGAACTGAGTATAAGAATATAAGAACTGAGTATAAGAGTATAAGAACTAAGTGTAAGAGTATAAGAACTGAGTGTAAGAGTATAAGAACGGAGTATAAAAGTATAAGAACTGAGTAAAAGAGTATAAAAACTGAGTATAAGAGTATAAGAACTAAGTGTAAGAGTATAAGAACTAAGGATAAGAACTGAGTATAAGAGTATAAGAACTGAGTATAAGAATATAAGAACTGAGTAAAAGAGTATAAGAACTGAGTGTAAGAGTATAAGAACTGAGTGTAAGAGTATAAGAACTGAGTACAAGAACTGAGTATAAGAACTGAGTATAAGAGTATAAGAACTGAGCATAAGAATATAAGAACTGAGTAAAAGAGTATAAGAACTGAGTAAAAGAGTATAAGAACGGAGTATAAGAGTATAAGAACTGAGTGTAAGAGTATAAGAACTGAGTATAAGAACTGAGTATAAGAACTGAGTATAAGAGTATAAGAACTGAGCATAAGAATATAAGAACTGAGTAAAAGAGTATAAGAACTGAGTAAAAGAGTATAAGAACGGAGTATAAGAGTATAAGAACGGAGTATAAGAGTATAAGAACTGAGTGTAAGAGTATAAGAACTGAGTAAAAGAGTATAAGAACTGAGTGTAAGAGTATAAGAACTGAGTATAAGAACTGAGTATAAGAATATAAGAACTGAGTACAAAAGTATAAGAACTGAGTATAAGAATATAAGAACTGAGTGTAAGAGTATAAGAACTGAGTATAAGAGCATAAGAAGTGAGTATAAGAGTATAAGAACGGAGTATAAGAGGATAAGAACTGAGTATAAGAATATAAGAACTGAGTATACGAGTATAAGAACTGAGAATAAGAGTATAAGAACTGAGTATAAGAGTATAAGAACGGAGTATAAGAGGATAAGAACTGAGTATAAGAATATAAGAACTGAGTATAAGAGTATAAGAACGGAGTATAAGAGTATAAGAACTGAGTATAAGAATATAAGAACTGAGTATACGAGTATAAGAACTGAGTATAAGAGTATAAGAACGGAGTATAAGAGTATAAGAACTGAGTAAAAGAGTATAAGAACTGAGTGTAAGAGTATAAGAACTGAGTGTAAGAGTATAAGAACTGAGTATAAGAACTGAGTATAAGAATATAAGAACTGAGTATAAGAGTATAAGAACTAAGTGTAAGAGTATAAGAACTGAGTGTAAGAGTATAAGAACGGAGTATAAAAGTATAAGAACTGAGTAAAAGAGTATAAGAACGGAGTATAAGAGTATAAGAACGGAGTATAAGAGTATAAGAACTGAGTGTAAGAGTATAAGAACTGAGTAAAAGAGTATAAGAACTGAGTGTAAGAGTATAAGAACTGAGTAAAAGAGTATAAGAACTGAGCATAAGAACTGAGTATAAGAATATAAGAACTGAGTATAAAAGTATAAGAACTGAGTATAAGAATATAAGAACTGAGTATAAGAGTATAAGAACGGAGTATAAAAGTATAAGAACGGAGTATAAGAGTATAAAAACGGAGTATAAGAGTATAAGAACTGAGTAAAAGAGTATAAAAACTGAGTATAAGAGTATAAGAACTAAGTGTAAGAGTATAAGAACTGAGGATAAGAACTGAGTATAAGAGTATAAGAACTGAGTATAAGAATATAAGAACTGAGTAAAAGAGTATAAGAAATGAGTGTAAGAGTATAAGAACTGAGTGTAAGAGTATAAGAACTGAGTAAAAGAGTATAAGAACTGAGTAAAAGAGTATAAGAACGGAGTATAAGAGTATAAGAACTGAGTGTAAGAGTATAAGAACTGAGTAAAAGAGTATAAGAACTGAGTGTAAGAGTATAAGAACTGAGTATAAGAACTGAGTATAAGAATATAAGAACTGAGTATAAGAGTATAAGAACTAAGTGTAAGAGTATAAGAACTGAGTATAAGAGTATAAGAACTAAGTGTAAGAGTATAAGAACTGAGTGTAAGAGTATAAGAACTGAGTAAAAGAGTATAAGAACTGAGTATAAGAGTATAAGAACTGAGTAAAAGAGTATAAGAACTGAGTATAAGAACTGAGTATAAGAATATAAGAACTGAGTATAAAAGTATAAGAACTGAGTATAAGAATATAAGAACTGAGTATAAGAGTATAAGAACTGAGTGTAAGAGTATAAGAACGGAGTATAAAAGTATAAGAACAGAGTATAAGAGTATAAGAACGGAGTATAAGAGTATAAGAACTGAGTAAAAGAGTATAAAAACTGAGTATAAGAGTATAAGAACTAAGTGTAAGAGTATAAGAACTGAGTATAAGAACTGAGTATAAGAGTATAAGAACTGAGTATAAGAATATAAGAACTGAGTAAAAGAGTATAAGAACTGAGTATAAGAACTGAGTATAAGAACTGAGTATAAGAGTATAAGAACTGAGTATAAGAATATAAGAACTGAGTAAAAGAGTATAAGAACTGAGTATAAGAGTATAAGAACTGAGTATAAAAGTATAAGAACAGAGTATAAGAGTATAAGAACGGAGTATAAGAGTATAAGAACTGAGTAAAAGAGTATAAAAACTGAGTATAAGAGTATAAGAACTAAGTGTAAGAGTATAAGAACTGAGTATAAGAACTGAGTATAAGAGTATAAGAACTGAGTATAAGAATATAAGAACTGAGTAAAAGAGTATAAGAACTGAGTATAAGAACTGAGTATAAGAACTGAGTATAAGAGTATAAGAACTGAGTATAAGAATATAAGAACTCAGTAAAAGAGTATAAGAACTGAGTATAAGAGTATAAGAACTGAGTATAAGAACTGAGTATAAGAACTGAGTGTAAGAGTATAAGAACTGAGTGTAAGAGTATAAGAACTGAGTATAATAACTGAGTATAAGAATATAAGAACTGAGTAAAAGAGTATAAGAACTGAGTATAAGAACTGAGTATAAGAGTATAAGAACTGAGTATAAGAATATAAGAACTGAGTAAAAGAGTATAAGAACTGAGTGTAAGAGTATAAGAACTGAGTGTAAGAGTATAAGAACTGAGTGTAAGAGTATAAGAACTGATTTCACAAAAATAAGCTCTTCATAAATGAAATAAGTTCTCAGATCTTCAAGGGGCTCTCTTTAATCTAATTACATTTTACTGAGACTTGTTACCTTCCTTTCTAGCGCTCGATGGAAATCCAGTGTAGCTTGTTTTGGGTGCTATTGGGGGTGCTCTTCTTCGACGCAGGGGTCTTTAGCGACGAGTTTTGTTTTAGCGTGCACCCTGATTAACTCCTCCTCTGCCATTGCTGCCAAACTGCAACACCCCCAACATTGCATATATATCTTTGCCATCCAAAGGAATACAAGACGTTTAAAGTCAAAACGAACACAAAGGAGCCTCCAAAACTGGATTTAAAGCTACAGAGAAAACGTGACTCCCAACAAACCACCTGGAGGACCTGGTACACCTACCAACACTGTACCCCGACCAGAAAAACAGTACTTTGATCTTATTACTAGAGGAGAACATCAAGCTGCTTCAGATCAGAGAACATCCACAAGTGTTTCTGTCTATCCTTCCACTGTGAGAAGACATCTAAACACTATGGGTCTGAAAGAATGTGTAGCCGTCCAAAAAGCTCCTCACCAGAGGTGTCAATAACAAAGTACAAGTACAAGTAATTATCTGTATTTTCTACTCCTTACATTTTAAACATAGTCTCGTTACTCCTATTTCATTTCAGCTTGTTTTCATTCATGTACATTTACATTCCAGTAAAGATTATTGACTATTTGAAGTTTGACTTCATTACAAAACTTATAGACAACTAGTCATCATATCTTCTGCTCCATGAAACACATGTTAATGTTCAGTAGTAACAGATATGCTTCTTTAATATATTTACATTGTACTAAACTACATTCATGTTTAATGGGCGTATATGTGGCTGAAACAGGAAGCCTAGCGCATCCCAAATTTATCAACATTAACATTTTAATAGAACATTATAGTCATTATGGCTTTTAGAAGAATGGGGTTTTTGGGGGGTTGGCTAGTGCACTATAGACCCCTGTGGTGTAGCCTAAGATTTTGTCCTTTTTTTTGTCTTATTTTTCTGTTACATTACTTTTACTTTTATACTTTAAGTAGATCTGAAAGCAGTACTTTTACATTTTTACTGGAGTAAAAAGCTTCAGTAGATACTTCAACTTCAACAGAAGTATTTTTAAACCCTAGAATCTAAACTTCTACCTGAGTAATGAATTTGAATACATTTGATACCTTTGCTCCTTACTGAGTAAAGGAGATACAGACACATCTGGACTGACCACCTCAACATCACTGAACGTGTTTGGGGTTATCTGGATGGTGAGAAGCAGAAGCAGCTTCTAAGACTGAACTTTGGAGGAGAGTCTGAACAGAACGTGAGTCTCCTGAAAGGTAATTAAGGTAAAAAGTGATAAACACATGATATCACGGAGGATTCTGGGTAATTTAAAGCCTGAATTGAATAGACTGGGTGTCTTCACTCAGGTTGTGGATGTTCCTCCGTTCCTCAGTGATGTTCAGCTGATGGTTTTGAAGAGACGCGTGGAAGACTGGCTGATATAATGGACTGAGTGAGACAGCCTGTGTGGTAAATATGTATGAAATCCAATCAAAGTTACATCCACATTTACAGCGTAAACAAGACGAGCATGGCTGTGATGTCATGGCTGTGATGTCACACATTCAGTGTGGAGAACATTCTTACAGATATACGATTCAGGCTCAGCAGCAGCACATCTACTTCCTGCTGTTGACCTGCATTACTTTCTCTCTCACTTTCTCTCTCTCTCTTTCCCTCCATCTTCCTATCTCTCCCTCTCACTCTCTGTATCTCTCCCCCTTCTCTTTCTATTTTCCTATTTCTCTCCCTCTTCCCCCTCTCTCTTTCTTTCTCTCTTCATCTCTTTATCGCCCTATCTATTTCTCCCTTCTCTAGCTCTCTTTCCTTCTTTTTATTTCTCTTTCTTTCTTTCTTTCTTCTTCTTGGTCTAACTCTCTTACTCCCCCCTTTCTCTCTTTCTTTCTGTCTTTCTTTCCATCTCTTTTCTCTGTCTTTTATTTCTCTTTATCTTTCCTCCTCTATCTCCCCCGCTTCTTTCTTTCTTTTTCTTTCACTACATCTAACTTTCTCTCTATTTGTTTGTTACTTTCTGTCTTATTCTCTCTCTCTCTCTCTCTCTCTCTCTCTCTCTCTCTCGCACTCTCTCTCTCTCTCTCTCTCTCTCTCTCTCTCTCTCTCTCTCTCTGAGTAGGTCACTCCAGCAGTGATAGTCTGTTATTCCATTAGACTCTCAGTGTGATTGTTCTGCTAAACCATATGCAGCCTGACTGCAGCCGTTCACCTTTCCTCCAGGTGCAGTTCAGTAATCTCTAACCGACACTGTGCACTACACATGTATACATCTATACATGTATAAACACAGTCTATACTGTACACAGTTATCTATAAACACAGTCTACACTGTACACAGTTATCTATAAAAACACTCTGTACACCGTATACTGTTATCTATAAATACAGTCTGCACTGTAAACCAATATCTATAAACACAGTCTATACTGTACACTGTTATCTATAAACACAGTCTATACTGTACACTGTTATCTATAAACACAGTCTACACTGTACACCAATATCTATAAACACAGACTACACTGTACACTGTTTTCTATAAACACAGTCTATACTGTACACTTTTATTTATAAACACAGATTACACTGTACACAGTTATCTATAAACACAGACTACACTGTACATAGTTATCTATAAACACAGTCTACACTGTACACCGATATCTATAAACACAGACTACACTGTACACTGTTTTCTATAAACACAGTCTATACTGTACACTTTTATCTATAAACACAGACTACACTGTACACTTTTATCTATAAACACAGACTACGCTGTTATCTATAAACACAGTCTACACTGTACACTTTCATCTATAAACACAGACTACACTGTACATTTTTATCTATAAACACAGACTACACTGTACACTTTCATCTATAAACACAGACTACACTGTACTCTGTTTTCTATAAACACAGACTACACTGTGCACTTTTATCTATAAACACATACTACACTGTACACAGTTATCTATAAACACAGACTACACTGTACACTTTCATCTATAAACACAGACTACACTGTACATAGTAATCTATAAACACAGTCTATACTGTACACTTTTATCTATAAACACAGACTACGCTGTACACAGTTATGTATAAACACAGACTACACTGTACACTTTCATCTATAAACACAGACTACACTGTACGTAGTAATCTATAAACACAGTCTATACTGTACACTTTTATCTATAAACACAGACTACGCTGTACACAGTTATCTATAAACACAGACTACACTGTACACTTTCATCTATAAACACAGACTACACTGTACATAGTAATCTATAAACACAGTCTATACTGTACACTTTTATCTATAAACACAGACTACGCTGTACACAGTTATGTATAAACACAGACTACACTGTACACTTTCATCTATAAACACAGACTACACTGTACTCTGTTTTCTATAAACACAGTCTATACTGTACACTTTTATCTATAAACACATACTACATTGTACACTATTATCTATAAACACAGACTGCACTGTACACTTTCATCTATAAACACAGACTACACTGTACACAGTTATCTATAAAAACACTCTGTACACCGTATACTGTTATCTATAAATACAGTCTATACTGTACACTTTTATCTATAAACACAGACTACGCTGTACACAGTTATCTATAAACACAGACTACACTGTACACTGTTATCTATAAACACAGACTACGCTGTACACTTTCATCTATAAACACAGACTACACTGTACACAGTTATCTATAAACACAGTCTATACTGTACACTTTTATCTATAAACACAGACTACGCTGTACACAGTTATCTATAAACACAGACTACACTGTACACTTTTATCTATAAACACAGTCTACACTGTACACCGATATCTATAAACACAGACTACACTGTACACAGTTATCTATAAACACAGACTACACTGTACACTTTCATCTATAAACACAGACTACACTGTACATAGTTATCTATAAACACAGTCTATACTGTACACTTTTATCTATAAACACAGACTACGCTGTACACAGTTATCTATAAACACAGACTACACTGTACACTGTTATCTATAAACACAGTCTACACTGTACACTTTTATCTATAAACACAGACTACGCTGTACACTGTTATCTATAAACACAGACTACACTGTACACTGTTATCTATAAACACAGTCTACACTGTACACTTTTATCTATAAACACAGTCTACACTGTACTCTGTTTTCTATAAACACAGACTACACTGTACACTTTTATCTATAAACACAGTCTACATTGTGCAAACCAGTTTTTTAAAAGATGTTTTGATTCGGTTAACACTGTGGTACTGAGCCAGAATTGGTTTGAGTGGTCAGTGACCTCAGACTCATCGCTGATGTACAAAACTTTTCTGTTCTGGTCTTATTGGATCTTAGTGCAGCTTTTCATACTGTTCTAATTCTAATCCACAGTCAATACAGAGTTGGCTCCTCAGGCACATCTTCAAAAGGCATCAGCATCAAGCATCATTCATCAAATCAATTCTTGTGGAGTCCCACAGGGCTCTGTTCTAGGGCCTTTGCTTTTCACTTTGTAAGCTACTCACTGGTGATGTTATTGGAAACATGTTCATTCTAGGTACTAAAAGAAGTACATAATCTAAGTGTGATCTTAGACCCTGAGCTCTTTTTCATGTAAACTCAGCAAATTTCAGTACAGTCAAACATCTATAAACATATAAAGTTTTATTTTTATTCTAGGTGTCTTTGCTATTTATCTTTATGTCATTGATTTAAAATTAAAACTTTAAAAATAGTTTTTGCTGTTACTGATGAAAACTGTCTGTAAAGCACTTTGAGCTGCCACCACTATGAAATGTGTTCTATAAATAATAATAATAATAATAATAATAATAATAATAATAATAATAATAATAATAATAATACTTATTATTATTATTATTATTATTATTATTATTATTATTATTATTATTATTATTATTAACAACAACAATAATAATAATAATAACAAAACAACAACAAGAATAATAATAATAATTATTATTATTATTATTATTATTATTATTATTATTATTATTATTATTATTATTTAATTTTTTAATTTATTGGGCAGTTTAGTGTTGTGTTTACATTTTTCCAATTTTTTTCTCCTTTGACTGCTGGATTAGTGAACTGCTGTGTACGGGACTGCAGATGTACTGACTTGTTTGGAGATACAAACTCTCCTTTCTGCTTATCTAAAGTTAATCGATATGTTTGATTTGAACGTTTGTTTACAGGTTCGTTTGTTTACAGGTTCGTTTGTTTACTGTGCAGATAATTGCTTGTTGTGATTAATAAAGGTCACAGTTGAAGCTTACTATCGGATATTCAGCTTAACTTCCTGACATTTTATGCTTATTATCAGTTTCATCTCACAAGTGAATGTGACTACTCACAACAGTTCATACGGGAACAGCTTGTCGCAGCTACAAATCACTGCCACCAGTAAGAAATGACTGGGCGCTCTGTTGCTCGTAGCAAGTTTTCAGAGCACAAATCCCATTTGTTTGCTGAACTGAAGGTATTGTTTGTTCACCAGTGTGTAAATGGAGTAAACAGACAGTAATTGTGTATTAAAATGAGTAGTACTGTATCCTTATAGAGGATCAATCTGCTACAGGCTATAAATCTGCTTCAGCATATCCACCTTTAAATGCAGCAGAAGTCTGGAACACCAGCGTAAGCCGAACGGAGCGAAGCTCAGATCTCCAGGGATCTGCAGCACTTTGAACATTTCACATCTCCTTTAGCACAGCAGCCCCGCTGACCTTGCACAGAGACGGTCGGACGCTGGGGGGGACACTGTTACCCTCACGTTTGATCATTACCTCTGACAGAACAAGCACCTGCCTAGACGAGCTGCATTAGCATTAGCACCACATGGCTGTACTCCAGGTCTGGATTAAACACTTTCAGTCAGTCAGTGATTAAAGAAACAAGGAAACATCTGAATGGACTTCAATTATGACTCAAAGCCAATACATTCCGTATGTACTGATTACTTCATAGGTTAATACTAGCACTATATAGACTAGTACAGTCGAGCACACACTGTACCTTTAATAGCTTAACCTAACACATGTATGAAGTGGGTCAGATGGTGTTTACAGTGGTGGTGATGGTAACCAGGGGTCACTATGTCTACAACACAAATATACACATTGTATTTTCTATTAAACCCACCAGTGAACATACACGCGTCTTCTGAGTTTATATGAATGTTGATGATGGAAAAATCTGGAAAATATGTAAATGAAAACATTGGGTGGACACAGGTTGGAAAGGACACACTGGGTGGACATAGGTAAGACAGGACATACTGAGTGGACAAGGGTAAGGAAGGACACACTGAGTGGAGGTAGAACACTGAGTGGAGGTAAGGGAGAGCACTGAGTGGACACAGGTAAGGGAGAGCATCGACTGGACACAGGTAAGGGAGAGCATCGAGTGGACACAGGTAAGGGAGAGCATCGAGTGGACACAGGTAAGGCAGAACACTGAGTGGAGGTAAGGGAGAGCACTGAGTGGACACTGGTAAGGGAGAGCATCGACTGGACACAGGTAAGGGAGAGCATCGAGTGGACACAGGTAAGGGAGAGCACTGAGTGGACACAAGTAAGGCAGAACACTGAGTGGAGGTAAGGGAGAGCACTGAGTGGACACAAGTAAGGGAGAGCACTGAGTGGACACAGGTAAGGGATAGCACTGAGTGGACACAAGTAAGGGAGAGCACTGAGTGGACACAGGTAAGGGAGAGCACTGAGTGGACACAGGTAAGGGAGAGCACTGAGTGGACACAGGTAAGGGAGGACAGGCTGGATATGCGTGATGTTTGTTTGAGGAATCACGTTAATGTAACTCACATCTTGACGAATGGGTCAGAGTAGCCGTTGGAGTCCATGGCAGCGAGATGGGCACAGCGGATAATTCCCACAACCAGAGACGTCTTCTCCACAACGTAACACAGAGACACCAGAATACGACCACGCTGAGAGAGAGACACAGAGAGAGAGAGAGAGAGAGAGAGAGAGAGAGAGAGAGAGAGAGAGAGAGAGAGAGAGAGAGAGAGAGGCAGATAAATTCTAAATGTATGTTAGTCCTGTTATAAAACTCAAGCTGCCACTGTATAGACTGACATAGACTATGCCCCATGGGTCCGATGCTTTCTGGGCCGGCCTCTCGAGGGGCTCTACACCACAGCTACAAGGCTTTCTGGGCCGAACGCCTCAGTGAGTCTACACTGCAGCTACAGGGATTTCCAGACTGGCCTCATGAGCGACTCTACAATGACGTTACAAGGATTTCCGGGCTGACCATCCCAGTGACCCCCACAGATATGAGGCTTTCCAGGCTGACTGCCTCAGTGATTCCACTCCACAGACATAAGGCTTTCCAGGAACGGATGCTATCACCGCTACATGGTTTCTCATGCCATGTGCCTCAGTGACACAGCTACCAAGGTTTCTGGGCCAACTGCCATAGTGACGCTACACCACAGATGTGAGGCTTTCTGGCCCGGGTGCCTCTGCTACACTTCGTCATAACTATGAATTTTTCCAGGCCTGCCACTTGAGCAAAGATTGAGGCTTTCCTGGACTGACTGCTTGAGTGATGCTACACCACAGCTACGAGGCTTTCTGTGCCAGCTGCCAGAGTGGCTCAACAACACAGCTATAAGCCTTTTCAGGCCAGCCATGCAGCGACTCTACTTCACAGCTTTGAGGTTTTCTGGGCCAGCCACCTCAGCGACACTATACATCACAGCTACAAGGCTTCCCGGGCCAACCACCTCAGCAACACTACACTACAGCTACACAGCTTTCCCTGGACCAACCACCCCAGTAATTCTACACCACAGCTATAAGGTTTTGTGTGCCAACTGCCTCAGTGACTCTACACCACAGTTACAAGGCTTTCTGGGTCAACTGCTTCAGTGACTCTACACCACAGTTACAAGGCTTTCTGGGCCAACTGCCTCAGTTACTCTACACCACAACTACAAGGCTTTCTAGGCTGGTCTTTTAAACAACTGTACACTACAGCAACAACTTTTACAACTCTTCATTGCAGCTATGAGGCTGTCTGGGCTGAATGCCTGAGTAACTCTACACCGCAGATGAGATTTTCTGGCCCGGCTGCCTCAACTACACCACAGCTATGAAATGTTCTGGCCCGGCTGCCTCAACTACACCACAGCTATGAAATGTCCTGGCCCGGCTGCCTTAACTACACCACAGCTATGAAATGTTCTGGCCCGGCTGCCTTAACTACACCACAGCTATGAGATTTTCTGGCCCGGCTGCCTCAACTACACCACAGCTATGAAATGTTCTGGCCCGGCTGCCTCAACTACACCACAGCTATGAAATGTTCTGGCCCGGCTGCCTCAACTACAACACAGCTGTGAGATTTTCTGTCTCGGCTGCCTCAACTACACCACAGTTATGAAATGTTCTGGCCCGGCTGCCTCAACTACACCACAGCTATGAAATGTTCTGGCCCGGCTGCCTCAACTACAACACAGCTGTGAGATTTTCTGTCTCGGCTGCCTCAACTACACCACAGCTGTGAGATTTTCTGCCTCGGCTGCCTCAGCTACACCACAGCTGTGAGATTTTCTGCCTCGGCTGCCTCAACTACACCACAGCCATGAATAGGCCGGTTCAATAAAAGCTAACTTGCCAGGAACTGAGGGTGACCATGTACACACAGGCACAAGAGTTTCCTGCCAAACTTCGATATTATGGGAGACACATTCAGCAGGCAGGTCTGCACTGGCCCAGACAGACGCTACGCCACTTTTCTGCCCCTGGCAACCAGCATAGCAACAGTAAAACTGTATCCTCCTCTTTATCAGAGAAAGAAGATACAAGTAAACCCATACAGACGTCCTAGTTTATTGTTGGGCTTACAGTATATGCCTGTATATCATATAAGCTTCACCTCAGGAGGGTTCCAGGAAGATAGTGGTTCCACTATAGCATCACACTAAAGAACCCCTTTATTTTTAAAGTGTCTCTGTGTGCTGCTGTAAGATTTACACTTGTGCAGAAGCAGAGCGTGTGCTAGAGTACCTCCTCCTCCGCCGGCTGTGAGCTCTGGTCCACAGTCTGGTTGTTTCCCTCTCGAGTCTGAAAGAGAGTAAAATCATTCAGTTGGATTTAATTACTAAACACACACTAAATAGATCCAATAACGTCATTATACTCGTACAGCAGTCCCATAATTAGTAATATTAGATGTATTACAAAACATTAGATGCATTAGACTTGTTTATAAACACTCAATTAACTCTTTGCTGCGCCCCAGAGACCCATGTGTGTACGTACCTGTGCGATTCTCTCTAAGCCCATGTTGTACCGTTTGGTTTCTCCTTCTTTCAGCTTCTTCAGAGCCACTCGCACCTCACCGATAAACTCATTACGCCCCAACCGGTCCATATCACACACACACAGCCTGCAGAGAGAGAGAGAGAGAGAGAGAGAGAGAGAGAAAAGAGAGAGAGAGAGAGAGAGGAAAGAGGGGGAGAGAGAGAGACAGAGCAAGAGGACAGAGAGAGAGGAAGAGAGAGGGGGGAGCGAGAGACAGAAAGAGAGAGAGAGGAAGAGAGAGGAGAGAGGGGGAGAGAGATACAGGGGGATAGATACAGTAAAAGCAGAGGGGAGAGAGAAAGAGACAGATCAAGAGAGAGGAAGGGAGTAGAGACAGAGAGAGATAGATAGAGCGGGAGAGACAGAGAGCGAGAGGATAAAGAGAGAGAGGAAGAGAGAGAGAGAAAAGAGCGAGAGGACAGAGAGAGAGGAAGAGAGAGGGGGGAGCGAGAGACAGAGAGAGAGAGAGGAAGAGAAAGGGGAGAGAGATACAGGGGGGAGAGATACATTAAAAGCAAAAGAGAGAGAGAAAGAGACAGATAAAGAGAGAGGAAGAGAGTAGAGGCAGAGAGAGATAGACAGAGAGAGAGAGGGGGGAGAGAGATAGAGAGAGAGAGACAGAAAGAGTGGGGAGGGATTGAGAGAGAGAGTAGAGGCAGAGAGACAGAGAACGGAAGAGAGAAACAGAGAGAGGAGAGAGATAGACAGAAAGAGAGCGGGGGAGATAGAAAGTGAGAGAGAGAGAGAGAGAGAGAGAGAGAGAGAGAGAGAGAGAGACAGAGAGAAAGAGTCAGGACTGAGTCAGTAATGAGTACAGAGTCAGCCGGAAACCTGGAGTCAGGAATAAGTACAGAGTCAGCCGGAAACCTGGAGTCAGGAATGAGTACAGAGTCAGCCAGAAACCTGGAGTCAGGAATGAGTACAAATTCAGCCGGAAACCTGGAGTCAGGAATGAGTACAGAGTCAGCTGGAAACCTGGAGTCAGGAAAGAGTACAGAGTCAGCCGGAAACCTGGAGTCAGGAATGAGTACAGAGTCAGCCGGAAACCTGGAGTCAGGAAAGAGTACAGAGTCAGCCGGAAACCGGGAGTCAGGAATGAGTACAGAGTCAGCTGGAAACCTGGAGTCAGGAAAGAGTACAGAGTCAGCTGGAAACCTGGAGTCAGGAAAGAGTACAGAGTCAGCCGGAAAACCGGGAGTCAGGAGCCAGGAAAGAACTAAAGAGCTATTACATTAAATTTGTGTTTTTCTTGGTTACAGAAACTGTTACCTGTAAACACAAACCAGCACAGGTGAAACTCGAGCTGTGCTAAGCAGGTACTTGTGCTCTGGAAGTTTGTGAGGAGGAGGAGGAGGAGGAGGAGGAGATGTGCGTGGTCTCTCAGGCGTATGAGAAGCCGGTCCGGTGAAAGACTGTGGCGGTAGAGAGACAGCACTGGAAGGCTCTGTAGTGAAGACGGCACAGCGAGGCGCGACAGCAGAGCTGCTCAGTGCCAGAAACGGAGCGGCAAGTCACGACGGCACCGCCGGCAAAGATTAGATTATCAAAAGCTTCAGAGAGGAAACGCCGCAGTGAGCAGCGGGTTGAGCCAGCGCTGAGGAGGGAGAGGACAGCGTTCCGAGCAGTGCCGCGAGCCTGGTCCAGCGCGGGAACGGAGGCCAACAGGGAGGGTCACCGGGTCAAGTGCAGCATGGACAGCACACAGTTCATCACTCTCACTGGTATCTCTACTGTGACCAGGTGTGTTCACACACACACCCAGAGGGGCACATCAAAGCACCACCCTTGTGTTTCCACTAACTGGCCGCTTTATTAGAAACACTTATCTTGTACTTTCACTAACTGGCCTCTTTATTAAAAACACCTACATTGTGTTTCCACTAACTGGTCACTTTATTAGAAACACCCACCTTGTACTTCCGCTAACTGGCCGCTTTATTAGAAACACCCACCTTGTACTTTCACTAACTGGCCACTTTGTTAGAAACACCCACCTTGTGCTTCCACTAACCGGCCACTTTATTAGAAACACCTACTTTGTGCTTCCACTAACTGGCCACTTTATTGGAAACACTCATCTTGTGCTTCCACTAACTGGCCACTTTATTAGAAACACCCACCTTGTGCTTTAACTAACTGGCCACTTTGCTAGAAACACCCACCTTGTACTTCCGCTAACTGGCCGCTTTATTAGAAACACCCACCTTGTACTTTCACCAACTGGCCACTTTATTAGAAACACCCACCTTGTGCTTCCACTAACTGGCCACTTTATCAGAAACACCTACCTTGTGCTTCCACTAACTGGCCACTTTATTAGAAACACCAATCCTTGTGCCTTCAATAACTGTCCAGTATATTAGAAACACCCACCATGTACTTCCACTAATGGATAGCACACAGTTCATCACTCTCACTGGTATCTCTACAGTGACCAGGTGCTCACACACACCCAGCGGGGCACATCAAAGCAGGGAATAGGTTTGGCTACAGACGGTGGGGACGTGTCCCTATCAAGACTTGTCCCTGAAGAATTGTCCCTGTTGATATATTTGAAGTAGATAATTCCGATTGTGCCTTCCAGACGTTTCGTCTTCTAGATGCCGTTTAATCAAACTCACATTTGATTGGCTGAAAGGGAGGGAGCTCTCCGAAGACTGACATCATGACGTACAAGTATTCTTACTGCCAGACTCGGAAAAGCAAGAGCTGATCATTTATCAGGGCTCTCAGTCCACAGAACTCAAGCCCTGGAGAAAATCTAGTCTTTCAGATGATGTACTGTCTTTTCCATGTCAGAGCATCACGTTTGATTCTTTGTAGATATCATGCCACCAAAAAGGAGACAGCAGGAGCTTTCAAACCATGAGTCAAAAATAAGTCATAGCTTGTAAACTGAATAAGAAGTCTCGTCCAGTGACCAGAACGTCTTTCCACTGTGAGAAATAAGCTGAGCTGATGTTAGTAAACCATGTTAACTTGCGTTAAGTAGTTAACCAATCCCACCTTCTGTGAACATCAAACACCCTCCAGTATTTTGGGTTTATTCGATGGGGACAGGACGGGGTCCCCTACCAATGTTGAAACCAAATCTACGCCCTTGCATCAAACAGCAGATGGCAGGTCAGTCAGGCGAAGCACCAGCACACAGGGAGCGCTGATGGGGTGCAGTGCGGACAGCGGAAGCTGCCTGTTGCCCCGCCTTCGATGTGGCTGCGTGCAGGAAAAGCAGTGCTGGTCAGGGCTGTCCTCGCGCCCAGGGACATGGCTGGAGCTGGAGGGTCAACCGGCGAAGGCCAACAGCCTAGGGCAGGGTTCACTAATAGGTGGACCGCGGTCCGGATCCGGACCCAGACGTTGTCCAATGTGGACCCAAACTGATAAACTATTGAGAATTATTTTATTTAGACTGTGTTTATTTTAAGAGGTGGAGCTTTTCTGGTCTTACGGTATACGGGCTTCACGGCGCAGTGAACTCAGAGACCAATCACGTGCACTGTAAGATCACAGAAGGCTCCTCAACCAATCAGATCAGTGCAGACTGGGAAGTGTGGAGCGCACACACAGGTGAGGTCGAAGTGAGCAGCAGCAGCCGGAGACTAAAGCGAGTCAGAAAGAATAACAAGCTCTAAAGTGAGCAGAGAGAACTGAGTGTTTAACAGGAACGGTTCTGGATTGGACCTGCTCGTCTAGTTTTGGAGAACACCGCTCTGTACAACCAACATGTTAATCTGTGAAGCTGAGTTAACAAGAAGATACACGTTTATTTACTTTCTCTATAAATAAACACTTTAAGATACACTTTTTTCCCCAAAAACGTTCTGTTTTTTTTTTTTTTTAATGTAGGTCTTGTTTTTATAGAAGTGAGTAAAATAGAGAATAAATTTGGAATCAGTATGTGTGATGTGTTGGTGTTTCAGTAGCTGATGGTATAAGATGCTGATACTAGACTACTTCACTAAACAGGATACACCACTGAATCATAGCACACGTTAGAAACGATGATGGTCCGGACCGGCCTGAGGAGATCTCCTCTAACTGGACCTTACTGAACTAGGGAGAGCTATGTCGTGGCCTGTTACTGACCAGCTGTACTGCTGGTTTAAGTTTACTAGAGTTATGTGTTATTTCACACACATGTTTTTTAAGCTTTCATAGTTTTCAGTTTCAGTGCTAAAAGGAAACTTTCAGACCCCAAACAAGCCCCACCTGACTCACTACCTGAGGGCGGAGGGAGGTGGAGGAGGGCTGAACAGGTGGCGGCCAAATTCTCGCTTTAAATAGTGCAGCAACATGACAGCAATGACTGTAGAACCTCTAAAGGTTACAGGCGTGCACAGAACCTGATACTGAGTCTCAGCCACTCAGCAGACATAAACAACTTTCACATGCCAGAGTGAGAGACACACACGGGGGATGGTGGAGAGAATGAGAAGGACAATGAAGAAGAGATAAGAGAGGGAAGGAGAAAGAAAGAGAGAGAGAGAGAGAGAGAGAGAGAGAGAGAAGGAATAAATAGAAGAGGATCTTCCTGTGCTGTATTACTCACACCTGCCAGATGTGAACACCAGTACGACACAAGCCCCCACACTGCTGTTCCAGGTCTAACTGCCTAGTAACCGGCCACTAAATAGAAACGCCCACCTTACTTTCACTCACTGGCCACTTTATTAGAAACATTCACATTGTACTTTCAATAACTGGCCACTTTATTAGAAACACCTACCTTGTACTTCCAATAACTGACCACTTTATTAGAAACACTTACCTTGTACTTCCACTAACTGGCCACTTTATTAGAAACACCTACTTTGGGCTTCCACTAACTGGCCACTTTATAAGAAACACCCACCTCGTGCTTCCACTAACTGTCCACTTTATTAGAAACACCTACTTTGTGCTTTATCTAACTGGCCACTTTATTAGAAACACTTACCTTGTACTTCCACTAACTGGCCACTTTATTAGAAACACCTACATTGTACTTCCAATAACTGACCACTTTATTAGAAACACTTACCTTGTACTTCCACTAACTGGCCACTTTATTAGAAACACCTACTTTGGGCTTCCACTAACTGGCCACTTTATTAGAAACACCCACCTTGTGCTTCCACTAACTATCCACTTTATTAGAAACACCTACTTTGTGCTTTATCTAACTGGCCACTTTATTAGAAACACTTACCTTGTACTTCCACTAACTGGCCACTTTATTAGAAACACCTACCTTGTACTTCCAATAACTGACCACTTTATTAGAAACACCTACCTTGTACTTCCACTAACTGTCCACTTTATTAGAAACACCTACTTTGGGCTTCCACTAACTGGCCACTTTATAAGAAACACCCACCTTGTGCTTCCACTAACTGTCCACTTTATTAGAAACACCTACTTTGTGCTTTATCTAACTGGCCACTTTATTAGAAACACTTACCTTGTACTTCCACTAACTGCCCACTTTATTAGAAACACCTACCTTGTACTTCCAATAACTGACCACTTTATTAGAAACACCTACCTTGTACTTCCACTAACTGTCCACTTTATTAGAAACACCTACTTTGTGCTTCATCTAACTGGTTGTGCTCTCTCTCTCTCGCACCTCGACTCGGAAACACACTTCAAAGACTCGATAGTCGACTTAGACTCGCATCTCAGGGACTCAGAGTCTGAGACTCGTGAATGAACTCGTAAATCAGGGACTTCCATCTTCATCTGAAACTCACACTTCAGTGACTCGACTTGGGCTTGCATCTCAGAGTCTCAGGAGCTGACTCAGACTTACACCTGGTAACAGAAAGGTGGTGTTGTGGAGCTGATGGTGACGGTGGTGATGTGAGTGTAATTTAAGAGTCCGCTCTGTTTTATCAGTGGAAACAGCAGTGTGGTGTTGTGGAGCTGATGGTGACGGTGGTGATGTGAGGGTTATTTTAGGATCTGCTCTGTGTTATCAGTGGAAACAGCAGTGTGGTGTTGTGGAGCTGATGGTGACGGTGGTGATGTGAAGGTTATTTCTGGATCCGCTCTGTGTTATCAGTGGAAACAGCAGTGTGGTGTTGTGGAGCTGATGGTGACGGTGGTGATGTGAGGGTTATTTTAGGATCTGCTCTGTGTTATCAGTGGAAACAGCAGTGTGGTGTTGTGGAGCTGATGGTGACGGTGGTGATGTGAAGGTTATTTCTGGATCCGCTCTGTGTTATCAGTGGAAACAGCAGTGTGGTGTTGTGGAGCTGATGGTGACGGTGGTGATGTGAGGGTTATTTTGGGAGCCGCTCTGTGTTATCAGTGGAAACAGCAGTGTGGTGTTGTGGAGCTGATGGTGACCGTGGTGATGTGAGGGTAATTTAAGAGTCCGCTCCATGTGAGCAGTGAAAACAGCAGTGCGGTGTTATGGAGCTGATGGTGACGGTGGTGATGTGAGGGTTATTTTAGGATCTGCTCTGTGTTATCAGTGGAAACAGCAGTGCGGTGTTGTGGAGCTGATGGTGAC
This sequence comes from Megaleporinus macrocephalus, assembly GCA_021613375.1. Classification (NCBI taxonomy): domain Eukaryota; kingdom Metazoa; phylum Chordata; class Actinopteri; order Characiformes; family Anostomidae; genus Megaleporinus; species Megaleporinus macrocephalus. The sequence goes on along the minus strand of CM038710.1, from coordinate 43,291,409 downwards.
GGTGGTGATGTGAGGGTAATTTAAGAGTCCGCTCCATGTGAGCAGTGAAAACAGCAGTGCGGTGTTATGGAGCTGATGGTGACGGTGGTGATGTGAGGGTTATTTTAGGATCTGCTCTGTGTTATCAGTGGAAACAGCAGTGCGGTGTTGTGGAGCTGATGGTGACGGTGGTGATGTGAGTGTAATTTAAGAGTCCGCTCCGTGTGAGCAGTGGAAACAGCAGTGCGGTGTTGTGGAGCTGATGGTGACGGTGGTGATGTGAGTGTAATTTAAGAGTCCGCTCCGTGTGAGCAGTGGAAACAGCAGTGCGGTGTTGTGGAGCTGATGGTGACGGTGGTGATGTGAGTGTAATTTAAGAGTCCGCTCTGTGTTATCAGTGGAAACAGCAGTGCGGTGTTATGGAGCTGATGGTGACGGTGGTGATGTGAAGGTTATTTTGGGAGCCGCTCTGTGTTATCAGTGGAAACAGCAGTGCGGTGTTGTGGAGCTGATGGTGACGGTGGTGATGTGAAGGTTATTTTGGGAGCCGTTCTGTGTGAGCAGTGGAAACAGCAGTGCAGTGTTGTGGAGCTGATGGTGATGGTTGTGATGTGAGGGTTGTTTTAGGAGCCGCTCTGTGTTATCAGTGGAAACAGCAGTGCGGTGTTGTGGAGCTGATGGTGACGGTGGTGATGTGAGGATTATTTTAGGAGCCGCTCTGTGTTATCAGTGGAAACAGCAGTGCGGTGTTGTGGAGCTGATGGTGATGGTTGTGATGTGAGGGTTGTTTTAGGAGCCGCTCTGTGTTATCAGTGGAAACAGCAGTGCGGTGTTATGGAGCTGATGGTGACGGTGGTGATGTGAGGGTTGTTTTAGGAGCCGCTCTGTGTTATCAGTGGAAACAGCAGTGCGGTGTTGTGGAGCTGATGGTGACGGTGGTGATGTGAGGGTTGTTTTAGGAGCCGCTCTGTGTTATCAGTGGAAACAGCAGTGCGGTGTTATGGAGTTGATGGTGACGGTGGTGATGTGAAGGTTATTTTAGGAGCCGCTCTGTGTTATCAGTGGAAACAGCAGTGCGGTGTTATGGAGCTGATGGTGACGGTGGTGATGTGAGGGTTGTTTTAGGAGCCGCTCTGTGTTATCAGTGGAAACAGCAGTGCGGTGTTGTGGAGCTGATGGTGACGGTGGTGATGTGAGTGTAATTTAAGAGTCCGCTCGGTTTGAGCAGTGGAAACAGCAGTGCGGTGTTATGGAGCTGATGGTGACGGTGGTGATGTGAAGGTTATTTTAGGAGCCGCTCTGTGTTATCAGTGGAAACAGCAGTGCGGTGTTATGGAGCTGATGGTGACGGTGGTGATGAGAGGGTTGTTTTAGGAGCCGCTCTGTGTTATCAGTGTAAACAGCAGTGCGGTGTTGTGGAGCTGATGGTGACGGTGGTGATGTGAGTGTAATTTAAGAGTCCGCTCTATGTGAGCAGTGGAAACAGCAGTGCGGTGTTATGGAGCTGATGGTGACGGTGGTGATGTGAGGGTTGTTTTAGGAGCCGCTCTGTGTTATCAGTGGAAACAGCAGTGCGGTGTTGTGGAGCTGATGGTGACGGTGGTGATGTGAGGGTTGTTTTAGGAGCCGCTCTGTGTTATCAGTGGAAACAGCAGTGCGGTGTTATGGAGCTGATGGTGACGGTGGTGATGTGAAGGTTATTTTAGGAGCCGCTCTGTGTTATCAGTGGAAACAGCAGTGCGGTGTTATGGAGCTGATGGTGACGGTGGTGATGTGAGGGTTGTTTTAGGAGCCGCTCTGTGTTATCAGTGGAAACAGCAGTGCGGTGTTGTGGAGCTGATGGTGACGGTGGTGATGTGAGTGTAATTTAAGAGTCCGCTCGGTTTGAGCAGTGGAAACAGCAGTGCGGTGTTATGGAGCTGATGGTGACGGTGGTGATGTGAAGGTTATTTTAGGAGCCGCTCTGTGTTATCAGTGGAAACAGCAGTGCGGTGTTATGGAGCTGATGGTGACGGTGGTGATGAGAGGGTTGTTTTAGGAGCCGCTCTGTGTTATCAGTGTAAACAGCAGTGCGGTGTTGTGGAGCTGATGGTGACGGTGGTGATGTGAGTGTAATTTAAGAGTCCGCTCTATGTGAGCAGTGGAAACAGCAGTGCGGTGTTATGGAGCTGATGGTGACGGTGGTGATGTGAAGGTTATTTTGGGAGCCGCTCTGTGTTATCGGTGGAAACAGCAGTGCGGTGTTGTGGAGCTGATGGTGACGGTGGTGATGTGAGGGTTATTTGAGAATCCGCTCTGAATGAGTTTGTGAGGATTATTTTGATCTGCTGTTTCCACTGAACTCATAAACAGGCCACACTGTTGGAGAAATGAGTATCTCTGAGAGGGAGGACGAGAGAGACTGCAGGATTATTCAACTCCCTCTCTCTCTCTCTCTCCCTCTCTCTCTCTCTCTCTCCCTCTTTATCATGCATTCTATTATTTTATTCGCTGCTTTGTAGTCTTGCTGTCTGCCATTGTTTCACTCTGTAGTTCTCTCTCTCTCTCTCTCTCTCTCTCTCTCAGTAGACTACTCCTCTCTCGTGCTCACTCATGTGATGGTGTTGATGTTTGCCAAGGCTGTCCTGCTCTTATGGCCTAGCAACACCTTAACAACTAATTGGGATGCTAAAGCAATGGCATAGCAACACCATAACAACCACCTGGGATAACATAGCAATGACTTAGCAACACCCTAACAACCACCTGGGAGACCATAGCAATGACCTAGCAACAACTTAACCACCACTTAGGATACCATAGCAATGGCATAGCAACACTTTAATGACCACCTGGAATATTATATTAACAGACTTGTAACACCTTAACAACCACATGCAGTACTTATCAATAGCCTAGCAACACCATAACAACCACCTATGATATTATAACAATGGCCTTGCAACACCTGAACCACCAACTAGTATGCCACAGCAATGACATAGCAACACCATAACAAACATATGGGACCCCAGAGGAACTGACCTAGCAATCTCTTAACAACCACCTGGGATACCATAGTAATCACCTAGCAACACCTTAACAACCACCTGGGATACCTAGTAATGGCCTAGCAATACCATAACAATCACCTGGGATACCATAGCAATGACTTAGCAACACCATAACAGCCAACTGGGATACCATAGTAATTACTTAGCAACACCTTAACAACTACCTGGGATAGCATAACAATGACGTAGCAACACCTTAACCACCACCTAGGATACCATAGCAATGGCATAGCAACACCCTAACAACCACCTAGGATACCATAGCAATGACCTGGCAACACTCTAACCTGGGATACCATAGTTAAGAAAAACACCTGGGAAACAATACTAATTCAATATAATATTAACTGACTAGCAACACCTTAATCATTAAGGATATCATAGCAATGGCACAGCAACACCTTAACAACCACCTGGGATATCATACTTATGGACTAGCAACATCATACAAACTACCTGGAATACATATAAATAGCCTAGCCTATATAAATAGCCTAGCAATTTGGAATATCATAGCAATGACCTACTAACATCCTAACAACCACCTGGGGTACCATAACAATGACCTAGCAGGGGCAGGAGGTGCTGACCACGCAAACACAATGAGCTGCAGGTCCTGAAGTGGACAACAGACCGTCCTCACACTTCCACGTGCAATAATACCGAAGCATAAACAGAAACATTAAACAGCTTCCAGTCGTGATGTAAACAGTGTCTGAGATTAAAGCCCAGAATAAATACACCAGTAATTCAGCCAAACAGACGCAGCCGAGTTCACAGAATTTCACTGTCGGCACTTATTACAAGAACAATAACACGTCTGCAGGTTATAAACGGGGTCTTTGAGGTGGAAACGGTTGAGAGCCGCTGTGCTAGTCGACTATGGAGGATCTGCAAATATCTAATATTATACTAATATCTTAAATAATAACAAACCTGAGACTCTAAACCGTCTCGGCTGACTGGATTCGGAGTAAACAGGTCATTTATTTGATCTTTTTGGCTGAACTTTGGCTGGAACTCCATGAATATCCGCAGAAGCCTAATCGGAATGGACCATATGGAGAGCGTGATCTGCTCCAGCCTGCTGGAGGTGCAAACTTTCTCCTCCTGACTCAGCAGCCGCTGAGCCAGCTCTTCTCTGAGTGTTAGGATGTTTTCTGGGCTGCTTCCCACTCTTCCCTAAAAGCTGGAAGCCGTTCTTCTCTCTGCTGTGGCTCCGGTTACATAAACCATGAGAAAGGATATCGGCGCCTGGTGTTCAGCCCGGAATAATCTGTCCTGAGCGCTGGCCTGAATCGCTCGTCCTGCTCTGTCCGCTAGGGGCGTTCCTGAATACAGATACGTTACTCGGAGGGCCGCGGATAACAGGGCCTATCCGACATTCCCTTTGTACACTTCCCTGCAGCTCGTCTCTCATTAGGAATGTTTAATAATCCAGATGAGTGTGCACAACTCCACACCGCCATCAGCAGCGAGTGCACTTTACAAAAGCCAAACTCACTAATTAACATACAGTCTAGTACTTTCAACACAGCAGCGTTCCTCTCCAGAACGTTCCGGATACTTATACTTCAGCGCTGTCGAAATGAACATGCTAACAGCCTGTTATCTGATTAACAGCACTAATATTTTAATTCCAGTTGCTCATCTGGAGGACGCTTTCTCTTACAGTCCTATATGTTCTAGATATTCATTAGAACATTCTAGGTAATTTTTGGGGTTCCAAATAGTCTAAACATCACTAGTGTGAGGTGCAAAACTCGAAAGTTCAACTCTGATGAATTTAGAGACTGTGCTGATTATAGGGTGATATGATGGAAGGTTCTAGCTTTGTTACACTGAAATGATCAACAGGTTCTATTAACTGGGTAAGTGTGAAGAGCAAACTCATAAGTTCTAAGTATTTGAAGGGGCTAATGTGGGTTTCCAGCAGAGCCTATCATAATTACACTGAAATGCCCCTCAAGTTCTAGATATTAATGGGCTAAGTATATCTTACAAACTCCAAAGTTCTGGACAATTTTTTTTTTATTTATTTATTTTTTTTTTTTTTTGGGGGGGGGGCAGCCTAACATAAGTACAGCAAAATGTCCAACAGGTTCTAGATATTAACTGGCTAAGTGTGTAGTGCAAACTCCAAAGTTATAGGTTATTTTGGGGGGCTAATATGAGGTTCCAGGACAGCCTAACTAAATTACACTGAAATGCCCAAATGGTTCTAGATATTAACTAGTTAAGTATATATTACAAACTCCAAAGTTTTAGGTAATTTTTAAAGGAGGGTTCTAGGAAAATAAAACTTAATTACACCGGTTAAGAGTGTAATACAAATCACAAAAGTTCTAGGTCACTTTTGATTGTAAATTCCAAGACAATCTAAACTACATTACTGTAAAATTCCCAACATGTTCTACATATTGACTGGTTGAATGTTCAGTACTTATAAACTTTATAGTTCTAGCTCTTTATAGTAATAGGACAGTGGGTTCTAAGACTGATAACATGATAAAATGACCTTGAAATACCCAACAGGACATTCTAGATATTAACTGCATATGTGTTAGTGGAAAAAAACAGTACTAGGTCAGATCCAAAACAGTTGAAATTACAGTGAAATGCTTATCAGGTTCTAGATATTACCTGACTATGTGTGATTGTATGTGATATGTACACTGATTGGGTGGAACATAAAGACAAATCATTCAGTCTGAGATCTGATGTTATATAATTCTGGCTGTTTACATGGGAACAAATGTTCTTCGGAATAAAATTTGAGCGAATATGATTATCTACTCAAAATAACCTGATTAATTAGGATTTATTATTATATCCTAATATTATTATATCATCTCTCTCTCTCAGTGGAGGTCTGATACTGTGGAGCTCCTGCAGAACGAATTCTGTTTGACTTTAGAACTGGAGCTCTCACTCTCTGATTAAGGAGGTGAGCAGAGAGACTCATGGGATTTGTAGTTCATGTAATAGCTGGACTGTCTAACATCTGCAGACTGTCTGTAGTTGTCTGTTCGCACATGGCAGGAGGTTGAGGGGGAGCGGCGTTAGGGAGGGGGATGGTCAGGCAGGGAGGGGGGTCAAGATTAGACCTCACAGTCACGACAAACAACTGGAGATTACACACCTGAGCTCACACACCTGAGTTTACACACCTGAGCTTACACACCTGAGTTTACACACTTAAGCTCACGCACCTGAGCTTACACACCTGAGCTCACACACCTTTTACAATGAATCAATCAAACAGGGATGCTGTGGGATCCCCCAAAATGTCATACATTACTTACAGGTTATGTGATTAATCACAGTGTATCTGATGGGTTAGTGGTTATTGATTCCTCAAAATGTTGGAAGCATTTCTCTGAGATTCTGGTCCATTGCTTTCATACTTCTTGTTTTATTACATCCTAAATAACTTCTGCTAGATTCTGCTGGACCACTGAAGATCACTGAGGAACACTGAAGACTGCTGAAGAACAATAAAGACCAGTAAATGCCATTGAAGACAACTGAAGAATACTGAAGACCAGTGAATGCCAGTAAAGCCACCTTAGGAACAATGAAGACCAGTGAAGGCCAGTGAAGACAGCTGAAAAAGATCCACTGAAGACCAGTGAAGATCCATTGAAGACCTCTGAAGAACACTGTCATGATCATGGAAGCAGTTTTAGACTTTTTGCTGTGTGACATGGTGCAACACCATGCTGGAAGTATCTGTTAGACCACCTTCACTAGCCTGGACTGCTCACACAGGGCAGGCTGGGTCCAGGGATTGTTGGACTGCTGGCACCAAACTGTGACCCCAACATCTGTGAGCCTCAGCAGAAATAGAAATTCATCACATTGAATGATGAATTTCATGGAAATTGAACGTCATGGAGCAGCAAGTTCTTAATAATGGAGCTTTTAGGGACTTTGACCCCAGGGCCTCTTGGGGCCCCTAGCCATGCATAATTTTGAGGGTCCTGGTTATGACAGCCCCTACCAGGGGGGCCCTAAAGAAGAGCAGGGCATACCATTAGAGGGTCCTTGATCACGAGGGGCGCAGGTTGGGGGGCCCAGACTATCCTTAATCTGTCCTTGGTCTCTACCTCCCGTCATGTTGGAACTTCCTCCATGGTGCAACTGCACATGCGCAGAGCGTACTAAAACTTTCCGATTGGGAAAGTAATAGGACACAGGCGTCTACACGGCTATTCTTCTTATCGGGCTGCATGTAAACATAGCCACTGTAACCTTGTTTGGAATCCCGATTACGGAACGCCGTGACATGTATTCCGTTACTACTAAAGATGGCCTGATCAGTATTTTTGAGGCCGATTCCGATCATCTTTCAGCGTGATTGGCCGATAGCCGATACCAATCAAGGGCGGGGCTATATACCACAGCAGAGCTACATATAGTTATTAGCGCAAGCAAGTCATGAAACATGGTCTAAACTGGTTTATTACCATTTTTAACAAGCTCATGTGAAACAGCATAATATTTTTAACAAAATTAACAGTAAATAAACAAAGTAAATCAAACAAATATCATCTATACTGCAATCATTACATTTAGACCCTTAATTTCAAACTAAAAAAGATAATTAAATAAATACAGTAAAAACTGCAGTCATTAAACTCAGACTCTGTTATTTTAAACTAAACTGTAATCATTAAATGTAGAATATTGAATTGCTGCTGCTGTTCTGTTTGTACCGGTCAGATCTGGTCTGTATGGTGTTCTGGGTTATTAGTTTTGTGCTAGCTGTGTGTGCTAGCGCTGCTGTTTGCTGGTACTCACTGTATTCAGCCGCGGGTGTTCTCTAAAAGCTGTATCAGATTAGTAGTGTTAAATGTCTTTGTCTTGGTTACCGCGAGACACGCTGGTGTTACTAATTTTAAAAACGTCCTGAATGAGTCTGCATCACATACGGTAAACAACTGCCAGACGGACGACATGTTATCTGTCAGCACGTGCGGTGAATGCCGTAAACGGTTCTCATGAGGCCGCCGCTTTAGTCAGTCTGTGGAAATGAAAGGGTATGTTTTTCCACCTAGGGGTTCAAATAGGAATTGCAGGGACCTGGCCCGAGGGGGGTGTTTCAAGAAGGGCTTCCTTATCCTGGATAAGTCGCTAGCTGTAAATACAGAAATTAGGCTCATTACTTAAACGCCATAGATCGGCTCTCAGGATCGGCTAAATTGGAGAAAAAACAGCCGATCACATATTTTGATTAAAAATTAGTCGTTACCGTTACATAGCCGATCGATGCTTCCATCTCTAGTTACTACCCAACTCTGCTTGCCAGTACGACTGCCCCAGTGTTGACCACTAATGATTGGCAGTCGCGGATTGAGAAACTTCAAAGAAGTTAGATTCTGTATTGACTTTGGACCTTACGGTCATACCGTCTGGTATCGTAAGCAAAAGCTGTTTAGCAAATAAGTCAAACTAGCACATCAGGTTCTGACATATTTTCTTGTATTGTAGACTCAGAGAGCACAACAATGCTGAGTTTTCATTAGGGATGTCCCCTGGGCCCCAGTGCCTGCAGTGTTGGGGGTGGGGTGATATGATTGGTTTCTGGGATTCTGGTCACTTTTTTTCATGCCTCATGAGTTTAAATGGCTGAGAAAGCATTATACAAACACTATACAGAGAAAAGTGGATTGTATTGAGTTTTGAGGCCTGCTGACCGCTTCCAAAAACAAAGCTGACCAGTCTGCTGGGCTTTAGCTCTTTGAAGGTCAGCAGCATTGGCCATATGGACCTTTAGCTGCTCTGGTCTGCTCAACCCAGATCTCAGAGAGTGTGGAGGACGGATCTCGTTAGTGCTGAGCGACAAAACCCATCTTGATTCTCCCTGAGCTGAGGTTGTCTTTGACAAGCTGACACATTTTGCTTATTATGCTATATAGAGTGAAGCAGTGAATTAATCATTTAGCAGCAGCTAGAGAGAGGAGCCAAAACCTGGAGATGCGTTTCCATCTAGAATTGTATTAAACTGCACAATAAGCTATTGTGATATGAACCGAGTCTACAGTTTCTCATTAGGTTGAATGTATAACTCTAAATGTAGGTATTGTGATATAAACTGAGTTACAGTTTCTCATTAGGTTGAATGTATAACTCTAAATGTAGGTATTGTGATATAAACTGAGTTACAGTTTCTCATTAGGTTGAATGTATAACTCTAAATGTAGGCATTGTATATAAACTGAGTAACAGTTTCTCATTAGGTTGAATGTATAACTCTAAATGTAGGTATTGTGATGTAAACTGAGTTACAATTTCTCATTAGGTTGAATGTATACATCTAAATGTAGGTATTGTGAAACAGAGTTCTATAATCTTAGTTCTTATATACCTGCTTGTAGGTTATAAACGGACTGCAGCTCATACCTGAGAGTTTTGGTGGTCATGTCGGCGGCGGTGATGCCGTGATAAATCAGCGTCTCGTTCCACACCGGGTTCAATGTGTTCTTCAGGGTTTTAGTGCGCAGTTTATTTGCCTGATGGAGAGAAGGACAGAAAGAATGAGGATGAGAGAGTGAGAGGGGGCCTGAAAAGAGAGAGAGATGCTACAAGTCATTAGTTGGCGAATAACATTGTTCATTTATTCTTTTATGTGTGTTTATGTTAATTACTTTGCCCATAATGTAGACTCTGATGCTTCTGCCAATAAACCACTGAACTGAATCAGCGAGAGAGAGAGAAACAGAGAAAAAGAGCAACATATATATAGAGAGAAACAAGTCTTTACTCTTCCTAAGATAATGACTGTCCTCCCATCTGTTGAACGCTGTTGAAGGACCATCAGGGCCTTCTCCCCACCCATCACCAGCCAGCTCTCCTGTTCCTATGTTCCAACTGCTACACCCTCACTTACATCACTGTGCTATCCAGATGCACCAGCACTGAGATAGCTCACGCCTACTTTACATAAAGACTCAGTCATAGACTGCCTCAGTCATAGACTGCCTCAGTCATAGACTGCCTCAGTCAGAGACTGCCTCTACCTGTGCAGCTTCTAAAGCTTTGCCATCCAGACTTCAAACAGAGACTCTTTTCTTTAATATTTAGTTTATTAAACTCTAAATACTGTTTGATCAGAGGAGGATGGGTCTCCCCTTGTGAGTCTTGGTTCCTCCCAAGCTTTCTTCCTCTAGTCTGAGGGAGTGTTACCTCACCACTGTTGCCTCTGGCTTGGGAATATATATGTTGTAAATGAAAGCTTTAGAGAAAGTTCTGCCAGTAAGACTCCAATGCTACGTCACTCTCTCATCTATAACTCCAACCAATCGCAGGCTGCCACCTGTCTTTAAAAGCTTTAACTCATGCTCTATCTTTGCTGCCTTCAGGTGCTGACATTTCCGCACGCTGCCACCTCCTCCCCGCCACCACCAGTTGGGTCTCAGTCCTGTCGTCCTGGGAGACAACTTTGCCCCTGCTGTCCATATCCAGCAGGCTCTGCGAGGGTCTGCAGGCTTTAAAACGTGGACCTAGGACTGGGTTTTTCATGTTTTATAACAACTAACCTTCTAATTGTACACCCAATCAAAAATTAAACACTAATTTTAAATTCCTCTACTCCTGGAGTCTTTTTGGCAGAACTGTCTGTTTTTAGAACTTCTGTAAAGCTTTTTTCGTTGTAAAAAGCGCTACACAAATAAACTTGATTTAAATTGAATTGAATTGAAAGATAGAGAAACATAGAGAGAGAGACAGTAGACAGTAGTCTGTTTCTCAGACTGAGCGCTTACTGCTTGTTTTCCTTCGTAGGTTGATTCCTATGTGGAAGCTCAGTTCCACTGTGACTGAAGCCAGACGCCGCAGCTGCGATCTGCAGAGATCACCTGAGCCAGGTGAGGACGTCACAGCGCAGCAATGAAGAATCATGGCTGTTAGAACTGGGCAGTTTATAACAAGACTAACCTACTGCTGAAGGCTGGAGACTTGTCTCAACTTTGACGTAAACTTCACTGATGAACTTAGCCTGGCTCCCTACAGACTTGTGACTCAAACCCCTGAATCTAAACACTTGACTCCAATCCCTTAAACACAACACTCAAATCAGACTCGATTTCCAGAGATTCGATTCAGACCCCAAGCCTCGAAACTTAACACTTGACTCAAACATGTACCTCAGACATTTGCGACTCAACTCAAACACTAACCCTTAAAACACAACAGTCCACTCAGACTTGATCCCCAGATATTTGACTTAGACTCAAACCCCTAAAACTCAAAACTCATTTTAGACTTGAATCCTAGAGATTTGAGACTCGACTCAGATATGAACCCCACAGATTCGACCCAGATACCAAGCCCTGAAACTCACCTTATACCTGAACCCAAAAGTTTTGACCCGAACCCAGTGCTTAATTTGTGCTGGATCTTGCTGGAACAAGATCCACCACCTCTCATATTTCAGGCACCTGCGTTCCAGAACTTATTTATGTGGATCCACCACCTCTTTTTTTTGTAGCACATCAAAAACTATTCATCCAGTGTCATATCTCAGATTTTATGGTTGCAGCTTCTTACTACATTCATTAAAGCTAGGATTATATTATTATTGTATAGAATGTACTATGTTAGATGGATGCTTGAAGCTCTGTTGTGTCTATGCGTTCCAGGACCTTTTCCATCCCTGCCACTTGCTGGATCACCCCACCTTTAGTGTTCCATTACCTGATGTTTTACAAGTTAAACACTACCCGAACCCCTGAGACTTTAGACTCTAGACTTAGACCTGCACCTCAATGCCACCCATTTAAACCTCAGAGACTTGACTTAGACTCTCACCTCAAAGACTCAAACTGGACTCATAGACTTGATACTGAACTTTGAGACTTGACTGAGACTCGAACTCCAGAGATTCAATTTGGACTCACATCTCAGAGTCTCAAGATGACTCAATCTCTAGAGACTCGCCTCAGATGAGGGGTCATAGTCTGAGAAAGATGCTGGTGGGCCTGTAATCAGCCTGTTACATCAGCCTAAAGGCGGGGCTGAAAAAAAATCAGATGATGTCCATATGGGAGCGTTCCCTCAGGATACACACATGGGCATCTGCTCACACACACACATACACACACACATCCCACTCATTACCTCCCCTTCTGTCTCCCCCAAAAATCTGTTACCCACCCAAACACACACACTATAAACAGGTGTCACACACTAAACCAGCTTCATCCAGCAGCACAATGATCATTAAATCACATCGTTATGAAATCTCCTACATCATCCTCCCCCCGGCTGAAGGACGCGCTCATCATTCCTTTATTTATACCACATAATAAACAAGAACATTATAAACAGGCCCGAATCCTGTCAGCTGCATTATTCGTCCAAACACAAACACAACTCTACCTGAACATTTATGGATTATAAAATCTCTTTTCCAGCTTCCAATTATAAGGTATATGGACAAATCATTTGATGTTTATTTTCTATTCATCTTCGAAGAGCTGAAGATTTGAAATCTCCTAATGACTAGTATATCATCACTGTCCAAGGAAAAAACAGTATCTCATAAATAAATTTACAGGAGAGAACAAAAACACTTTTTACTTTCAATTTTTTTCCAAGCCATTTTGGAGCATTTCTATTGGTCCATGCATTATGAAATTAGCACGCAGTGTAAACAACAGCTACTGTGTTCAGATGATGTAGTAAAACCAAAGTGGAGTACCAATGGGACTGTAGACTCCACTGGAGCAGTGGTGGCTGGAAAACTCCTAATGATTAAAACTCCTAATAATTTGAAATCTGCTAATGACCAGTATATCATCACTGTCTAAAGAAAAAACAGCATCTCATAAATGACCAAATTTACAGGAGAGAACAAAAACACTTTTTACTTTCAATGTAAGTCAATGGAACCAGAATTTTTTCCAAGCCACCTGCGTTCGCAACCTGCCTACGTTTCCAACCCACCTGCGTTCCTAATCCACCTACTTTTCTAACCCTCATGCATTCCTAACTCACCTACATTCCCAACCCACCTACATTTCCAACCTACCTGTATTCTCAGCCCACCTGTGTTCCCAACCCACCTACATTTCCAACCCACCTGTGTTCCCAACCCACCCACATTTTCACCCCACTTGGTTCCTAACCCACCAACGTTTTCGATCCACCTGCTTTCCCAACCCACCTATGTTTCAAACCCAGTTGCGTTCCCAATCCATCTGCGTCCCCAATCCCACTTGCGTTCCAAACCCACGTGCATTCCTAACTTACCTGTGTTCCCAGCCCACATGCGTTTACAGGCCACATGTGTTCCTAACCCACCTGCGTTCCCAAACCACCTGCGTTTCCAACCCACATGTGTTCCTTACCCACCTGCTTTCCCAACACACCTGCGTTTCCAAACAACCTGCGTTTTCAATCCATCTACGTTCCCAACCCACCTGTGTTTCCGACCCACCTGTGTTCCTAAACCACCTGCGTTTCCAACCCATCCATGTTCCTAACCCAGAAAGTTGGCGATGCTACTTAAAACACTGCAGAACAGGATTCATTTCAAGAGCCTGTTACCAATCAGACCAGTGGCTCGACTCAATAGCTTTCATTTATCTCAATTATCGTTAAATCACAGTATCAGATCATTAAGAAACTATTCATTCATTACATTACAGTTCATTACAAATTATTCATTACATTTAAACTTTATTAAGATTACTATTACAGTAGTCTTACTATTATTGCTTTAATAAATAACTATGCAAATAGGATTCATAGCATAATTATGCTGATAAATTCAATCGAACATATTTTCTTTTTAAAAGACAGGAACTCCTTTGGAGTAATGCTGATCTACACAGAAGTGAGATGAGAGGGATATTTTCAGCGTATACAGCCTGCAGTGCAGATTAAAACTGACTCCTGAATCTATTACAGCTGCTGTAAAAATCTGCTTATAAAAGTTTACAGATGGCAGTGCTTCAAAAAGGGCCACGAATTAGAGTCAACAGAGGCAGCGAATCAGAAAGCGAGAAAAAATCCTGCTGCAGGCACAGAAACATACTCACGGGCCAAAACCTCAGTGACGGGACGGAGAAGACAGCAGCAGAAAAAATGATTCTAACAGCACTGGAGACAGTTAAAGACCTCAGAAAGAAAATCACCATCAGCCTGGTTAGCAAACACGGCCACTTTATTAGAAACACCTCCTTCAAATCTGCAACTGGCTGGGGTTTTTAATAAAGTGGACAGTGAGTGGAAGTACAAGGTAGGTGTTTCTAATAAAGTGGCCAGTGAGTGGAAGTAGAAGATAGGTGTTTCTAATAAAGTGGCCAGTTAGTGGAAGTACAAGATAGGTGTTTCTAATAAAGTGGACAGTGCGTGGAAGTACAAGATAGGTGTTTCTTATAAAGTGGCCAGTGACTGGAAGTACAAGATAGGCATTTCTAATAAAGTGGCCAGTGAGTGGAAGTACAAGATAGGTGTTTCTAATAAAGTGGACAGTGCGTGGAAGTACAAGATAGGTGTTTCTAATAAAGTGGACAGTGCGTGGAAGTACAAGATAGGTGTTTCTGGACATCTAGTGCAACATCTATCCAGATTGTGAATATGTGGTTTAGGTTGGTTGATTTGAAACCACCACAAAAGCCGACCACGAAAGCTCCAATGTTTAGGAATAACCTCCAGCAGCTAACTGATGTCTCCTCCAGCTTAGAGTAACATCTCCATCTGCTTCATAGAGAGAGAGAGAAGGAGAGAGAGAGAGGGGGGGGGGGTAGAGGGGGTGGGAGAGCCTGCGTGGGAATTAATGTAGCATGTCCAAGAGGCACTTCCACGTTTAAGAATTCATCAAGGTGTCTCAGCTCTCTGGGTAATTAACCCCACCATTCCTCCTCTCTTTCTAGTCCTTTCCTCATCCCTCGCTCCCACAGAGCACGCTGCTCTACAAAACAGCACACAGCAGAGTTATACATTCAACCTAGTGAGAAACTGTAACTCAGTTTATATCACAATACCTACATTTAGAGTTATACATTCAACCTAGTGAGAAACTGTAGACTCAGTCTATATCACAATACCTACATTTAGAGTTATACATTCAACCTAGTGAGAAACTGTAACTCACTTTATATACAATACCTACATTTAGTTATACATTCAACTTAATGAGAAACTGTAACTCAGTCTATATCACAATACCTACATTTAGAGTTATACATTCAACCAAATGAGAAACTGTAACTCAGTTTATATCACAGTACCTACATTTAGAGTTATACATTCAACCTAGTGAGAAACTGTAACTCAGTTTATATCACACTACCTACATTTAGAGTTATACATTCAACCTAGTGAGAAACTGTAACTCAGTTTATATCACAATACCTACATTTAGAGTTATACATTCAACCTAATGAGAAACTGTAACTCAGTTTATATCACAGTACCTACATTTAGAGTTATACATTCAACCTAGTGAGAAACTGTAACTCAGTTTATATCACAATACCTACATTTAGAGTTATACATTCAACCTAATGAGAAACTGTAACTCAGTTTATATCACAGTACCTACATTTAGAGTTATACATTTAACCTAATGAGAAACTGTAACTCAGTTTATATCACACTACCTACATTTAGAGTTATACATTCAACCTAATGAGAAACTGTAACTCAGTTTATATCACAATACCTACATTTAGAGTTATACATTCAACCTAATGAGAAACTGTAACTCAGTTTATATCACAATATCTACATTTAGAGTTATACATTCAACCTAATGAGAAACTGTGACTCAGTTTATATTACAGTACCTACATTTAGAGTTATACATTCAACCTAGTGAGAAGACCACTTGGTTAGTGGCTCCAGATAGCCTGAGTTTGAAACCTCCTCTATTCCTCCTTTTTAAAGTCGTCCTTGCCCAAAACACACACTCGCACTTCACCAATCAATGCTCCTGCATCTTTCTCTAAATATTTCATTCTCTCTCCCACTCTTTCTCTCTCTCTCTCTCTCTCTCTCTCTCTCTTTCTCTCTCTCTGTCTGTCTTTCTCTCTCTCTCTCTCTCTCTCTCTCTCTCTCTCTCCCTCTCTCTCTCTCTCTCTCTGGCTGTCTGACTGTCTCTCTCTTTCTCTCTCTCTCTCTCTGGCTGTCTGACTGTCTCTCTCTCTCTCTCCTCTATTTATCCCTCCATCTGGGCCGGGGCAGAGCTGTTCCCTCAGCAGCAGCCTGAGCTTGTTCTCCATGCCGTGTGATGATGATGAGTCCAAACCCTGACACACAGCACAGCTGTACACGCCATTGTGTGTGTGTGTGTGTTTGTGTGCGCACACACACACACACACACACACACACACACACACACACACACACACACACTCTCTCTTATTACCTGTAGTGTGTAGAAGTGAAACCACATGGAAACGCACAATAAATAAATAAAGGAGAAGGACAGACGGAGAAGAGGGAACAGGAATGTCTCTGTGAGTGTGTATTAATGATGCTGTGGGGACCAAGTCCCCCAAGTTTGATAAAAACAAGAGCATTGTGTAGTTGTGGGGACGTTAGTCTGCTCTCTGTGAGTAAACAGAAAACGTGCAAATTCTCTTACTCTTCTCTTTTTGTCTCTCTCCTTTATCCCAATCCCTCTCTCTCTCTCTCTCTCTCTCTCCTCTATCTAGTTTTTCTCTCTCTTCCTCTCTGAGTCCCTCCTTGTTTTCTTCATCTCTTCTTTAGTCCTGTCTTCTTTTCTATCTTTTCTTTATCCCTCTATGAATCCTTCTGTCGCTCACACTCTCCTTTCTCTCTTGCTCTCTCTTCCTCTGCTTGCTTTTCCCTTATTCCGTTCTCGTTTCTCCTTTTTTCTTTCTCTCATTCATTCTCTGTCCTTTATCCCCTTCTCTTTTTTGTTCTTTCTTTCGTTTCTAATTTTACCTCACTCTTCCCTTTTTCTCTCTCTCTCCCTCTCCTTTTTCCTAGCCTTCACCTCTCTCTCGTTTCTTCTCTCTCTCTTTTCCTGTTTTATCTCTTCTTCTCTTATTCTCTCTTTCTTTCTCTTCTCTTTTTGTTTCTCTTCTTTATCTCTATCTCCCTCATTCCTTCTCTTTCTCCTTCTCCTGTTTCTCTCGGTTTTCCTTATCTTTTCCCCTCTCTCTCATGCTCTCTCCTTTCTCGTTTTATCTGTCCTTCTCTCATTCTCTCGTTCTTGCTCTTCGATTTTTGTATCATTCTCTCCTTTTTTCCCTCTCTCTCTCCTTTCTCTCTCTCTCTCTGTCCTGTATCTGTCCATCTTGGTGTGACCCTTTGTGACCTTGGAATACCAGCACAGTGTTAGACAGAGGGAAAGAGAGAGAGAGAGGGAAAGAGGGGGGACAGCAGCAGGTGGTTGTCATGGAAACAGAGCAGATTGTTACACGACTCACGTCAACATCGTGTGAGAGTGTGTGTGTGTGTGTGATTGTGTGTCAGAGGGGAGAACGTCATGTAGTGTGTATATGTACCGCTCATCAGCACAGGACACACACACACGCACGCACACACGCACACACACAGGTGAGGTGACAGCTTAGAGCTGGAGAGTTTATACACACAGGATTTAAAGGAGCATTCCATCTGTTTTTCAAAAGTCCTGCATAAGTAAACAGGTCGTCCAGAGAGTTTCTGTGTGAAACGCTCTGTTCTAGAAACAGTCAGATCTGTTCACAGTGGAGGTGAATGGAACCAGACGTCCTCCTCTAAAAGCTCCCTCACAGAAAGTTATTACAGTAGATGTTATAAATACACTGTCTGATTCTGAGACGCTGTTTATGATAGTTTAGAGAAGATTTCAGTCTTAAACTCCATTCATGGTGGAGGGATACATGCAGGACGCTGTGAGGTTAAAATAGTCCCCAAAGAAAACCTAGTATTTTCAGAATTTCCAGATTTTACCATCAACATCCAGATAAACTCAGAAGACATGTGTAGGTTCACTGGTGGGTTTGATAGTAAATACAATGTGTATGTTTGTGTTGTAGACGTGGTGATCACTGTTTACCATCAGCAACACTGTAAACACCATCACCACCACTGTAAACAACATCACCACCACTGTAAACACCATCACCACCACTGTAAACATCACCACCACCACTGTAAACACCATCACCAACACTGTAAACAACATCACCACCACTGTAAACACCATCACCACCACTGTAAACACCATCACCACCACTGTAAACAACATCACCACCACCACTGTAAACACCATCACCAACACTGTAAACACCATCACCACCACTGTAAACACCATCACCAACACTGTAAACAACATCACCACCACTGTAAACACCATCACCACCACTGTAAACACCATCACCAACACTGTAAACACCATCACCAACACTGTAAACAACATCACCACCACTGTAAACACCATCACCACCACCACCACTGTAAACATCACCACCACCATGGTAACCACCATCACAACTACTGTAAACACCATCACTACCACTGTAAACAACATCACCACCACCACCACTGTAAACATCACCACCACCACTGTAAACAACACCACCACCACTGTAAACAATATTACTACCACTGCAAACACCATCACCACCACTGCAAACACCATCACCACCACTGTAAACACCATCACCACCACTGTAAACAATATTTCTACCACTGTAAGCATCACCACCACCACTGTAAACAACATCACCAACACTGTAAACAATATTACCACCACTGTAAGCATCACCACCACCACTGTAAACACCATCACCACCACTGTAAGCATCACCACCACCACTGTAAACACCATCACCACCACTGTAAGCATCCCCACCACCACTGTAAACACCATTACCACCACTGTAAACAATATCACCAACACTGTAAACACCATCACCACCACTGTAAGCATCACCACCACCACTGTAAACACCATCACCACCACTGTAAGCATCACCACCACTGTAAACACCATCACCATCACTGTAAACAACATCACCAACACTGTAAACAATATCACCAACACTGTAAACACCATTACCACCACTGTAAACACCATCACCATCACTGTAAACACCATTACCACCATTGTAAGCATCACCATCACCACTGTAAACACCATTACCACCACTGTAAGCATCACCACCACTGTAAACACCATCACCACCACTGTAAACACCATCACCACCACTGTAAACACCATTACCACCACTGTAAGCATCACCACCACCACTGTAAACAATATAACCACCACTGTAAACAACATTTGAACTGAAACCTCTCTCAGTCACTTGTTTACATCTAAATAATGGAGGAATTTTGAAATAACGGGTGGAATTTCCCTTCAATTTGTTTTTGCGGCACTGCTGTATGTGTGTGTGCGTGTATTCTAACAGAGAGATTAAATGTGTGTTTTCGTGTGTCAGGCCTTTTCACAGTCATGCTGGTGATGTGGAGAAACTGTTGTATATGTGTGTGCAGAGTGAGATTGTATAACAGAGCTCCTCAAATCCAGATTCCGGTCCTGGATTTTGTAATCGCTTGTAGGTGAGACGTCAGATAGTTGTTAGACGTTAGATAGATAGACTAGCCACTTAGATAGTTATTCCACCTTACATAGACTCATTAAGCCTCTTCTGTTCATCAACTTGTATACTCTTTTATTCAACATAGCAGCAGTGGAGACCACTGGCCAGCGCTACTGAACAGCTGGGACAGCAGGTATATCACCAACACACCTGACAGTGAGCACCAACACTGCACCACCAGCCAGCCCCTTAGCACAGAATAACACAATTAACACAGCTATTTACCTCTAAGCTATCAGTCTCAACTGTTTACATGTATAAGGACTCTATTACTGCTTCAGGGTGATACGCCGATCCACATGGCCACACACCCCATACCGACCCACCCCGGCCCGCACATCCACAAGGTGAGCTACAATAAGTGGTTGGTTTGGTGTAGTGATTGGTATAGTATAGTGATTGGTATGGTGTATACAGGTTGGAATGGTGTAGTACAGTGGTTGGTATAGTGTAGTATAGTTGTTGGTATAGTGTAGTGTTTGGTAAAAGGTTGTATAGTGGTTGGTGTAGTGTAGTGGTTGGTATAGTGTTGTATAGTGGTTGGTGTGGTGTAGTGGTTGATATAGTGTAGTATAGTGGTTGGTGTAGTGTAGTGGTTGGTATGGTGTAGTATAGTGGTTGGTGTAGTGTAGTGGTTGGTGTAGTGTAGTATAGTGGTTGGTGTAGTGTAGTGGTTGGTATAGTGTAGTGTAGTGGTTGGTGTAGTGTAGTGGCTGGTATAGTGTAGTGTAGTGGTTGGTGTAGTGTAGTGGTTGGTATAGTGTAGTATAGTGGTTGGTGTAGTGTAGTGGTTGGTATAGTGTAGTATAGCGGTTGGTGTAGTGTAGTGGTTGGTGTAGTGTAGTGGTTGGTATAGTGTTGTATAATGGTTGGTGTAGTGTAGTGGTTGGTATAGTGGTTGGTGTAGTGTAGTTGTTGGTATAGTGTTGTATAGTGGTTGGTGTAGTGTAGTGGTTGGTATGGTGTAGTGTAGTGGTTTGTGTAGTGTAGTCATTGGTATAGTGTAGTATAGTGGTTGGTGTAGTGTAGTGGTTGGTATGGTGTAGTGTAGTGGTTGGTGTAGTGTAGTCATTGGTATAGTGTAGTATAGTGGTTGGCGTAGTGTAGTGGTTGGTGTAGTGTAGTATAGTGGTTGGTGTAGTGTAGTGGTTGGTATGGTGTAGTGTAGTGGTTGGTGTAGTGTAGTGGTTGGTATAGTGTTGTATAGTGGTTGGTGTAGTGTAGTGGTTGGTATGGTGTAGTATAGTGGTTGGTGTAGTGTAGTGGTTGGTATAGTGTAGTATAGTGGTTGGTGTAGTGTAGTGGTTGGTATAATGTAGTATAGTGGTTGGTGTAGTGTAGTGGTTGGTATAGTGTTGTATAGTGGTTGGTGTAGTGTAGTGGTTGGTATAGTGTAGTATAGTGGTTGGTGTAGTGTAGTGGTTGGTATAGTGTTGTATAGTGGTTGGTATAGTGTAGTGGTTGGTATAGTGTAGTATAGTGGTTGGTGTAGTGTAGTGGTTGGTATAATGTAGTATAGTGGTTGGTGTAGTGTAGTGGTTGGTATAGTGTTGTATAGTGGTTGGTGTAGTGTAGTGGTTGGTATAGTGTAGTATAGTGGTTGGTGTAGTGTAGTGGTTGGTATAGTGTTGTATAGTGGTTGGTATAGTGTAGTAAAGTGGTTGGCATAGAAACTCCCAATAAAACTCCATAGTTTATCAAGAAGATCCATAAAGAACCAGTTTATCTTTTACCAGTTCTGCTAATCACTGTATGAACTGCAGCCAGTTCCTCTTCTCTCTTTCATCACAAGGAAAGCTCTAGAATCAGAACTGAATAGTGTTTGACCTAAACGAGCCAGCAGCGGAGGTTTTGGACCCGGATGTGAAGATCGATACGTCTTAATAAGCGGATAGTGATGATTGTGGGACATCATGCCTACAAGCTGACCTCCTAAGCCTGCAGCCCCACCCCCTCCCCCCACACACACATACCCCCTCTGAATATGAAATCTGTCTACGCCTCTGGAGTGTGTGCGTGTGGATGTGTGTGTGTGTGTGTGTGTGCGTGTGTGTGTGCGTGTGGTTGTGTGTGTGTGTCATGTGCATGCATGAGCGCATCCGCATATGCATGTGTGTTCGACCTCTTCAAAGTCATTCTGGTGACGCTGCACAGAAATAAGGGAAATTTGTGTATGTGATATATGTATATATAAATGTATGTACAGAGATGTTGTAGGACAGATTCAATCCAGATTCCGGCTCGGACAATCAGTAATGCTGTGTTTACATCATCAAACTAGATATTTCACTGTTTTCAGTGGAGCAGTGACACGACTGGGAGGTTTAATTTGCCATCAGCTTCCGCGATTAAATACATCAGATATTGATTTTCCTGGGTGTCGCGGATGAGGAATGCTCAAGTGTTCAAGTGTACCTGATACTATAGAACCAAACATTAACGAAGCACAAAGTTTATCCACCTTAAATAAACTCTAAACCTGAGCTGCTAAATCAATAATTTGGGAATTCCATTCCAGCGATTCCGCGGCTGTATGCTGGTGCCTGTCTTGCACCTTAATGAAGCCTGGAAAGTTTTTTTTAGTGTAGTATAGTGGTTGGTATAGTGGTTGGTATAGTGTAGTATAGTGGTTGGTATAGTGTAGTATAGTGGTTGGTATAGTGTAGTGGTTGGTATAGTGGTTGGTATAGTGTAGTATAGTGGTTGGTATAGTGTAGTGGTTGGTATGGTGGTTAATGTAGTATAGTGGTTGGTATAGTGAAGTATAGTGGTTGGTATAGTGTAGTGGTTGGTATGGTGGTTAATGTAGTATAGTGGTTGGTATAGTGTAGTATAGTGGTTGGTATAGTGTAGTGGTTGGTATAGTGGTTGGTATAGTGTAGTATAGTGGTTGGTATAGTGTAGTGGTTGGTATAGTGGTTGGTATAGTGTAGTATAGTGGTTGGTATAGTGTAGTGGTTGGTATGGTGGTTAATGTAGTATAGTGGTTGGTATAGTGTAGTGGTTGGTATA
Organism: Megaleporinus macrocephalus; assembly: GCA_021613375.1. Lineage (NCBI taxonomy): Eukaryota > Metazoa > Chordata > Actinopteri > Characiformes > Anostomidae > Megaleporinus > Megaleporinus macrocephalus. The sequence continues at coordinate 43,268,791 of CM038710.1, read as the reverse complement.
GTGTAGTATAGTGGTTGGTATAGTGTAGTGTAGTGGTTGGTATAGTGTAGTGTAGTGGTTGGTATAGTGTAGTATAGTGGTTGGTATAGTGTAGCGGTTGGTATAGTGTAGTATAGTGGTTGGTGTAGTGTAGTATATTGGTTGGTGTAGTGTAGCGGTTGGTATAGTGTAGTATAGTGGTTGGTGTAGTGTAGCGGTTGGTATAGTGTAGTATAGTGGTTGGTATAGTGTAGTATAGTGGTTGGTATAGTGTAGCGGTTGGTATAGTGTAGTATAGTGGTTGGTGTAGTGTAGCGGTTGGTATAGTGTAGTATAGTGGTTGGTATAGTGTAGTATAGTGGTTGGTGTAGTGTAGTGGTTGGTATAGTGTAGTGTAGCGGTTGGTATAGTGTAGTATAGTGGTTGGTGTAGTGTAGTGGTTGGTATAGTGTAGTGTAGTGGTTGGTATAGTGTAGTGTAGTGGTTGGTATAGTGTAGCGGTTGGTATAGTGTAGTATAGTGGTTGGTGTAGTGTAGCGGTTGGTATAGTGTAGTATAGTGGTTGGTATAGTGTAGTATAGTGGTTGGTGTAGTGTAGTGGTTGGTATAGTGTAGTGTAGTGGTTGGTATAGTGTAGTATAGTGGTTGGTGTAGTGTAGTGGTTGGTATAGTGTAGTGTAGTGGTTGGTATAGTGTAGTGTAGTGGTTGGTATAGTGTAGTGTAGTGGTTGGTATAGTGTAGTATAGCGGTTGGTATAGTGTAATATAGTGGTTGGTGTAGTATAGTGGTTGGTATAGTGTAGTATAGTGGTTGGTGTAGTGTAGTGGTTGGTATAGTGTAGTGTAGTGGTTGGTATAGTGGTAAGAAACCCCTATAAAACTCCCTGGTTTATCAAGAAGATCCATAAAGAACCAGTTTATCTTTGACCAGTTCTGCTAACATTAGCTAGATTAGCCAGTTAGATATTAGAGTCCAGTGGTACCAAACGTAGTGTTTCTTCATTGTGTAAGAATTATAATCACAGAATCAACTGCAGCCGTTTCCTGTTCTCTCTCTCATCACAAGTAGAAAGTCTAGAGTCAGAACTGAGTAGTTTTTGACCTTAACAACACTGAATAAGAATTGACTGATTTCAGGATTACTTTATCAGTGTTAGTCTCATAGCTTCAGTTCTAAACTAAAGAAGCAGAATTTGGATACCAAACCTGATCGACAACATCTATAGAAGAAAACTGTGTAAACTTGAAGGTCTAAATTACCACACCTTCTGTGTGTGTGTGTGTGTGTGTTTGGGCATGTGTGTGTCCAGACGCTCCACAGCAGGGTGTGTGTGTGTGTAGAAGGTTGTACTGACCTTGCTGGCTCCAGGCAGGAGGTGGAGCTTCACATAAGGATCGGCCAGTCCGTTAGAGTCCATGGCCTTCAGACCCTGAGGGTGTAAACAAACACAAACACACACACACACAGAGTGCGTCACATTTTCATTTTGACACATGTCAACACACACAGTCCACTAGAGACACACACACGACCTATGACCGACGCTTAGACCATCACACAGACTCCATACATGTCTATCTTGTATGGGTTGCTCTGCTGGAAATGAATGATCAGGGCTCTGTTGATATCAAAACATAAACAATTTCGATATATATGAGCTGCAAATGGTCCAAAAATAAAACCTCACTGTCCAAGGCAAAGCATATATGATTGAGAAAAATATGAAATACGATACATTAAAATACGACACATATGACGTCACTGAGATGCAGAAGATGTGCCGACATGGAAAAGAAATATATATATTTTTAATATTGGCCTTTTTACTGAAAAAACTATGCATATACAGGGCTGCAGTGGTACAGAGGGGATGCCCTGACGTCACTTCCTGACAGAATATGCACCCTCAGTTAGACTGAGTAGCAAAAATGTTCACAAGTCTTCATTTATTATAAAAAACAGGGAATCAAGCAATAAAACCAGTGATTATCTGCTTAAATTAAAGCCATAGGTTAGCGAGATTAGAGTCCACTGGCACCAACCATTTTCTTTGTTGGTGTAAAACACAATAATTTGTTTAAAGTCTGATTAGTTTTTGTGGCTATTGTCCAGGTGAGCTACACTTCCATATGACCAGCAGTCTGTGCACCAGTATTCAGGGTCAAAAGGTCAAATAGCAGTTATACATTAGTTCCAGCTGACTATTTATTGTTAAACACTCACTGTGTGTTAAAATCTTCAGCAGAGTTTTATTTTACTGCAAAGGAGTTTTATTTTATTTTCACCTAAAAAACTAATTCTGCTGGGGAGCCTATAGGGGGTGGTAAAGAGCTGCATGTTGCACTAATGTTTTTATGTGTTATTAGTATAAGCTGTACAGATAGGTATATGTTATTCTTACACTAATTACACATACCTATCTGTACAGTTTATACTAATAACATATACCCACCTGTACAGTTTATACTAATAATATATTCCCACCTGTACAGTTTATACTAATAATATATTCCCACCTGTACAGTTTATACTAAGAATATATTCCCACCTGTAAAGTTTTTATTAATAACATATACCAACCTGTACATACCCATGTGTTATGAACTGTACAGGTAGGAATGTGTTCACTGGGAATTTCGCTTTGCCACATCCGGTTGATTTCAGTGGAGAACGTGATGGTTTGCGAAGCGGAGGAATCTGCCTCGCAGTGCAATAGAAAATTTCAGCACTTCATGCAAATGAATGCGGCTGCTGTGTTGCATTTAGCCAATCGGGCGAGAGGAGACTTTATCACACCCAGCAAACAACTTTCTTTGAGAGCAGAGCAACTCTCTCAGCTCTGTTTCTCTCTTTCTCTCTTTCTTTCTACCTGTGTACAGGTAAACTGTACCACTGCCTTCACCTACCTGTGTACAGGTAAACTGTAACACTACCTTCACCTACCTGTGTACAGATAAACTGTAACTTCACCTACCTGTGTACAGGTAAACTGTAACACTATCTTCACCTACCTGTGTACAGATAAACTGTAACACTACCTTCACCTACCTGTGTACGGGTAAACTGTAACACTACCTTCACCTACCTGTGTACAGGTAAACTGTGACACTACCTTCCCCTACCTATAAACTGTAACACTCCCTTCACCTACCTGTGTACAGGTAAACTGTAACACTACCTTCAGCCACCTGTGTACAGGTAAACTGTAACACTACCTTCCCCTACCTGTAAACTGTAACACTACCTTCACGTACCTGTGTACAGGTAAACTGTAACACTACCTTCAGCCACCTGTGTACAGGTAAACTGTAACACTACCTTCACCTACCTGTGTACAGGTAAACTGTAACACTACCTTCACCTACCTGTGTACGGGTAAACTGTAACACTACCTTCACCTACCTGTGTACAGGTAAACTGTAACACTACCTTCCCCTACCTGTAAACTGTAACACTCCCTTCACCTACCTGTGTACAGGTAAACTGTAACACTACCTTCAGCCACCTGTGTACAGGTAAACTGTAACACTACCTTCCCCTACCTGTAAACTGTAACACTACCTTCACCTACCTGTGTACAGGTTAACTGTAACACTACCTTCAGCCACCTGTGTACAGGTAAACTGTAACACTACCTTCACCTACCTGTGTACAGGTAAACTGTAACACTACCTTCACGTACCTGTGTACAGGTAAACTGTAACACTACCTTCACGTACCTGTGTACAGGTAAACTGTAACACTACCTTCACCTACCTGTGTACAGGTAAACTGTAAGTCTCTGTGGATCAGAGCTAAATGCTATAAATGTAAAGGTAACTGTCTCTAGTACTGTGAGTATAATTATTCCTGGGTTATTCCGAGAAGCGCTGCCACCTTTAAACAGATTTTTTCAGCGGCCGTTACAGATTCAGGAGTCAGTGTTAATCTGATAAAGTGAGAGACGCGTTTCTTCACTCTCAAATCAAACTCTGGTTTAATAATAACATATCTGTTTATTTGTTTGAGTCCGTGTTGTTTGTCTCACCTACCTTCGCTTTATGGATAGTGCAGTGCAGGCAGTTGTTCTCCTGGTCAAATAGCAGGGTAAACTCCAGAGTACCCAGATAAGCTTAAAAACAAACACACACACACACACACACACACACACACACACACACACAAATAAAGATATAAGTGAAATATAAGGAGTAACCAGAGTTCACTCAGAGCTGATTTGACACTTCAACACATAGCAGACTGTAGTTCATCTGATTCTCTGTATCCTTCATTACTCTGTTCTTTAATGATCAGGACCCCCACAGGACCACCACAGAGCAGGTACTGTTAGGGAGGTGGATCTTTCTCAGCACTGCAGTAACACTGACGTGGTGGAGGTGTGTTAGTGTTGTGCTGGTGTGAGTGGATCAGACACAGCAGTGCTGCTGCTGGAGTGTTTTAACACTGTGTCCACTCACTGTCCACTCTATTAAACACTCCTACCTTACTGGTCTACCACACAGGACACTGCTGTCTGGATAGTTTTGGTTGGTGGACGATTCTTAGTCCAGCAGAGACACTGAGGTGTTTAAACACTCCAGCAGCAGCACTGCTGTATCTGATCCACTCACACCAGCACAACACACACTAACACACCACTACTATGTCAGTGTCACTGCGGTGCTGGGAATGATCCACCTCCCTAATAGTAGCTGCTCTGTGGTGGTCCTGTGGGGTTCTTGATCATTAAAGAACAGAGTAATGAAGGATACAGAGAATCAGATGAACTACAGTCTGTAAGTGGAGCTCCTGTGTGGTCAGTGGAGCTGATGAACTGGTCAGTGAGTGGAGATGAACTACAGTCTGTAAGTGGAGCTCCTGTGTGGTCAGTGGAGCTGATGAACTGGTCAGTGAGTGGAGATGAACTACAGTCTGTAAGTGGAGCTCCTGTGTGGTCAGTGGAGCTGATGAACTGGTCAGTGAGTGGAGATGAACTACAGTCTGTAAGTGGAGCTCCTGTATGGTCAGTGGAGCTGATGAACTGGTCAGTGAGTGGAGATGAACTACAGTCTGTAAGTGTAGCTCCTGTATGTTCAGTGGAGCTGATGAACTGGTCAGTGAGTGGAGATGAACTACAGTCTGTAAGTGTAGCTCCTGTATGCTCAGTGGAGCTGATGAACTGGTCAGTGAGTGGAGATGAACTACAGTCTGTAAGTGGAGCTCCTGTATGGTCAGTGGAGCTGATGAACTGGTCAGTGAGTGGAGATGAACTACAGTCTGTAAGTGGAGCTCCTGTGTGGTCAGTGGAGCTGATGAACTGGTCAGTGAGTGGAGATGAACTACAGTTTGTAAGTGGAGCTCCTGTATGGTCAGTGGAGCTGATGAACTGGTCAGTGAGTGGAGATGAACTACAGTCTGTAAGTGGAGCTCCTGTATGGTCAGTGGAGCTGATGAACTGGTCAGTGAGTGGAGATGAACTACAGTTTGTAAGTGGAGCTCCTGTATGGTCAGTGGAGCTGATGAACTGGTCAGTGAGTGGAGATGAACTACAGTCTGTAAGTGGAGCTCCTGTGTGGTCAGTGGAGCTGATGAACTGGTCAGTGAGTGGAGATGAACTACAGACACTCACTGTCTTCATCGTCAGAGTCGGCGAACTCCTTCTCTTCTCCGTTCTGCTCCCTCTCTCCATCCCGCTCTCCGTCCGTGTCCCGGGGCGGGGGTGTGTGTTTCTGGCGGGGCGGGGGCGGAGTCAGGGGGAAGTCGTGGAAGCGTGGGAAGAAGTCGGAGATTTGGGGAATGGGCAGGATCGGACCAGGACACACGTTTATGGCGAAATGTTCCTGCATGGAGATCCTGAGGGGGGAGGAGGGGGGAGCGGAGGGAGGGGGAGAGGTAGAAGAGGAGGAGGGCGAGGATGGAGGGATGGAGAGGTGAGGGGAGGGGAGGGCAGGGTGGGCTGCAGGGTGGGGCTTTGATACACTCATCTGGACCTACTCGGGGGACTGTGGGGCGGGGAGGGGGATGAAGAGAGACAGAGAGAGAAAAAGACAGAGAGAGAGAGAAAGAGAGAGAGAGAGAGAGAGTTACTTTATCTTTTCATTTGTTTCCTCGTTTATGATCTGTGATCTTATGATCTTAAATAATTTGCATGTTATATGAAAGAGAGAGAGAGGACGTGAAAGAGAGACAGAGAGAGAGGAAAGAGAGAAAGAAGGAAGAGACAGAGAGCGAGAAGGAGAGAGAGAAGGAGAGAGAGACAGAAAGAAGGAGAGAGAGAAAGAGAGAGAGTAGGAGAGAGAGTGACGGAGACACAGAGAGAAGGAGAGAGAGAATAGACAGAGAGAAGGAGAGAGAGAAGAAGAAGAAGAAGAAGAGAGAGAGAGAGAGAGAGAGGAGAAAGAAGTAGAGAGAGGAGAGAGAGAGAGAGAGAGAGAGAGAGAGAGAGAGAGAGAGAGGACAGAGAAGTAGAGAAAGAAGGAGAGAGAGAGAGGAGAGAAGGAGAGAGAGAGAAGGAGAGAAAGCGAGGAGAGAGAGAAGAGAGAAGGAGAGAGAGAGAGAGAAGGAGAGAGAGGGGGGAGAGAGAGAAGTAGAGAGAGAAGAAGAGATAGAGGAGAGAGAGAGAGGAGAGAGAGACGTAGAGAGCCGTAGAGAGAGGAGAGAGAAGGAGAGAGAGAGAGAGAGAGAGAGAGAGAGAGGAGAGAGAAGTAGAGAGAGAAGGAGAGAAAGAGAGGAGAGAGAAGTAGAGAGAGAAGAAGAGAGAGAGGGGAGAGAAGAAGAGAGAGAGAGAGATAGAGAGAAGAGAGAAGGAGAGAGAGAGAGAGAGAGAGAGAGAGAGAGAGAGAGAGAGAGGAAAGAGAAGTAGAGAGAGAAGAGGAGAGAGAGAGAGAGAAGAGAGAAGAAGAGAGAGAAGAGAGAAGGAGAGAGAAGAGAGAAGAGAGAGAAGAGAGAAGGAGAGAGAGAGAGAAGAGAGAAGGAGAGAGAAGAGAGAAGAGAGAGAAGAGAGAAGGAGAGAGAGAGAAAGAGAGAGAGAGAAGAGAGAAGGAGAGAGAGAAAGAGAGAGAGAGAAGAGAGAAGGAGAGAGAGGAGAGAGAGAGAGAAGAGAGAAGGAGAGAGAGGAGAGAGAGAAGAGAGAGAAGGAGAGAGAAGAGAGAAGAGAGGAGAGAGAGAGAGAAGAGAGAGAGAAGAGAGAAGGAGAGAGAGAGAGAGAAGAGAGAGAGAAGAGAGAAGGAGAGAGAGAAGAGAGAGAAGAGAGAAGGAGAGAGAGAGAGAAGAGAGGAGAGAGAGAGAAGAGAGAGAGAAGAGAGAAGGAGATAGAGAGAGAAGAGAGAAGGAGAGAGAGAGAAGAGAGAGAGAAGAGAGAAGAGAGAAGGAGAGAGAGAGAGAAGAGAGAAGGAGAGAGAGAGAGAAGAGAGAAGGAGAGAGAGAGAAGAGAGAGAGAAGAGAGAAGAGAGAGAAGAGAGAAGGAGAGAGAGAGAGAAGAGAGAAGGAGAGGGAGAGAGAGAAGAGAGGAGGAGAGAGAGGAGAGAGAGAGAGAGGTTAGGTCAGTGAAAGTGTAATAATTTAATCTATTCAGCAGAAGTGTATGAATATTTGTATAACAGCAGCGTTCACTTCATTACTGTTCACACAGACTCATACACACATACATAAATACACACACACACTTACACACTGTCACACACTGTCACATACACACTCACTTACACACTGTCACATACACACACTCACACTGTCACACATAGACGCAATAACCCACATATACACACATATACACACAAAAACACACATGTAAACACAAAACTACACATGAACATATACACACTCTTACACACTGTCACACATATACAAACATTACACAAACACACACAAACACATATAAACATATACACATGGACACACACATAAATCAATATACTTTTACTCTGAATTCTGGCGTTTGTCTTTGGTCAGTCTGTATAAAGAGCACTCTGAATTCTGGTTTTTATCTTTGGTCAGTCTGTATAAAGATCACTTTGAATTCTGGTCTTTATCTTTGGTCAGTCTGTATAAAGATCACTTTGAATTCTGGTCTTTCTCTTTAGTCAGTCTGTATAAAGAGCACTCTGAATTCTGGTTTTTATCTTTGGTTAGTCTGCATAAAGATCACTTTGAATTCTGGTCTTTATCTTTAGTCAGTCTGTATAAAGATCGCTTTGAATTCTGGTCTTTATCGTTGGTCAGTCTGTATAAAGATTACTCTGAATTCTGGTCTTTATCGTTGGTCAGTCTGTATAAAGATCACTCTGAATTCAGGTCTTTAGCTTTAGTTAGTCTGTATAAAGATCACTCTGAATTCAGGTCTTTATCATTAGTCAGTCTGTATAAAGATCACTCTGAATGCTGGTCTTTATCGTTGGTCAGTCTGCATAAAGATCTCTTTGAATTCTGATCTTTATCATTGGTTAGTCTTTATAAAGATCACTCTGAATTCTGGTCTTTATCTTTAGTCAGTCTGTATAAAGATCACTTTGAATTCCGATCTTTATCGTTGGTTAGTCTGCATAAAGATCACTTTGAATTCTGGTGTTTATCGTTGGTTAGTCTGTATAAAGAACACTCTGAATTCTGGTCTTTATCTTTGGTCAGTCTGGATAAAGATCACTCTGAATTCTGGTCTTTATCTTTGGTCAGTCTGTATAAAGATCACTCTGAATTCTGGTCTTTATCTTTAGTCAGTCTGTATAAAGATCACTCTGAATTCTGATCTTTATCATTGGTTAGTCTTTATAAAGAACACTCTGAATTCTGGTCTTTATCTTTGGTCAGTCTGTATAAGGATCACCTGTAATAGCAGTAGCCAGTTGCTGAAACATTGTTGCATCTGATTTATTGTTTATTTGTTTATGTGTCATATGTTTAGTGTTTATTACTGTTTAGTTCAGAGACATCAGTGATAGAGAACCTGCTTTCAGTTTCAGTGTGATTTAAATCAGCTCTGATTCTGAAACATGCGTATGTGTGTTTACGCCTCAGAGACGCCACTTCATCTCAACTCTGTTCTCCACTCGTCTGTTTACGCCTCATCATCCCTCTCTCTACTCTTCATCTCCGCTCTCATCCCTCACTCCGACAGACAGAGCAGTTCGGGTTCAGGAAGTAGATCACATCGCGCTAATAATAGCATTCGCATTAAAGCGCGACACGCAGCCAAAAATAACACAAATTATATATAACAACAAACAACCACGTGAGCACTCACATACATACACACACATATAACCACTTATATATAAACATACACACTCACACCTGTAACAACACATATATAAACATACACACTCACACCTGTAACAACACATATATAAACATGCACACTCACACCTGTAACAACACATATATAAACATACACACTCACACCTGTAACACATATATATAAACATACACACTCACACCTGTAACAACACATATATAAACATACACACTCACACCTGTAACAACACATATATAAACATACACACTCACACCTGTAACAACACATATATAAACATACACACTCACACCTGTAACAACACATAAATAAACATACACACATAACCTCTCTTATATATAAACATACACACTCACACCTGTAACAACACATATATAAACATACACACTCATACCTGTAACAACACATATATAAACATACACACTCACACCTGTAACGACACATATATAAACATACACACTCACACCTGTAACAACACATATACACACACACACATAACCTCTCTTATATATAAACATACACACTCACACCAGTAACAACACATAGACACACATAACCTCTCTTATTCATAAACATACACACTCACACCTGTAACAACACATTTATAAACATACACACTCACACCTGTAACAACACATATATACACATACACACTCACACCTGTAACAACACATATATAAACATACACACTCACACCTGTAACAACACATTTATAAACATACACACTAACACTTGTAACAACACATTTATAAACATACACACTCACACCTGTAACAACACATATATAAACATACACACTCACAACTGTAACACATATATACATATAAACACAAACACATATACACTCACATATATAAACACAAACACTCACATTACAAACCACACAGAAACTCACACATATAAACACTCACACATATAAACACTCACACATATAAACACTCACACACATTAACACTCACACAAAAAAATCACACAGACACTCACACCTATGAACTCAAAAACTCACATATAAAACCACACAGACACTCACACATATAAACACTCACATATATAAACACAAACACATATATACACTCACACATATAAACACTCACACACATTAACACTCACACAAAAAAATCACACAGACACTCACACCTATGAACTCAAAAACTCACATATAAAACCACACAGACACTCACACATATAAACACTCACATATATAAACACAAACACATATATACACTCACACATATAAACACTCACACACATTAACACTCACACAAAAAATCACACAGACACTCACACCTATGAACTCAAAAACTCACATATAAAACCACACAGACACTCACACATATAAACACTCACATATATAAACACAAACACATATATACACTCACACATATAAACACAAACACTCACATATAAAACCACACACTCACACATATAAACACAAACACACAAATAAAACCACACAGACACTCACACATATAAACACTCATACATTTAAACACTCACACGTATAAACACAAACACATATATACACTCACACATATAAACACACTCACACATAAAACCACACAGACACTCACACATATAAACACTCACATATATAAACACAAACACATATATACACTCACACATATAAACTCAAAGACTCACATATAAAACCACACTCACACATATAAACACAAACACATATAAATACACACATATAAACACAAACATACAAATAAAACCACACAGACACTCACACACATAAACACTCACATATATAAACACAAACACATATATACACTCATACATATAAACACAAACACATATACACTCACACATATAAACACAAACACTCACATATAAAACCACACAGAAACTCACACATATAAACACAAACACATACATACACTCACACATATAAACACAAACACATATATACACTCACACATATAAACACAAACACTCACATATAAAAACACACAGGCACTTACACATATAAACACAAACACATATAAACACTCACACATATAAAACCACACAGGCACCCACACATATAAACTCACACATATATACACTTACACATACAAACACTCACACATATAAAACCACACATATAAACACAAACACTCACATATAAACACTCACACATATAAACACTCACACATATAAAACCACACATACATTCACACATACAAACTCACACATATACACTTACACATACAAACACTCACACATATAAAACCACACATATAAACACACACACTCACATATAAACACTCACACATATAAAACCACACAGACACTCACACATATAAACACGCACACATATAAACACTCACACATATAAAACCACACAGACACTCACACATAAACACTCACACATTTAAACACTCACACATATAAACACTCACACATATAAACACTCACACATATAAAACCACACAGACACTCACACATGTAAACACTCACACATATAAACACTCACACATATAAAACCACACAGACACTCACACATATAAACACTCACACATAGAAAACCACACACTCACA
>CM038710.1:42859559-43252059 GCA_021613375.1 Megaleporinus macrocephalus | reverse complement strand
AGCATCAGTAGGAATAATTGGACATAAGCCCCGCCCTCTCTGACTCCACCTATAGCATTCTACCTATCTATATATTCTCAATGTAGCTACACTGCTTACTAAACCGTGACTGATATGAAGTTTTAGTCACATATTCTGATATTGAGAAACATTATAGAAGAGCGAATAGGAATAGGAAGTGTGTGTGTGTGTGTGTGTGTGTATTTGTGTGAGTGTGTCTGTGTGCCTGTGTGTGTGTTTGTGTGAGTCTTTGTGTATGTGTGTGTATTTTTGTGATTGTGTATGTGTGTGTGAGTGTATTTGTGTGAGTGTGTCTGTGTGTGTGATTGTGTGTGTTTGTGTGTATGTGATTGTGTGAGTGTGTATGTGTAAGAGTGATTGTGTGTGGGTATGCGTGAGTAAATTTGTGTGTGTGTGTTTGTGTGAGTGTTTTTGTGTCTGTGTGTTTGTGTAAGTGTGATTGTGTGTGTGTACCTGTGTGAGTGTCTTTGTGTGTATGTGTGTTTGTGTAAGAGCGATTGTGTGTGTGTGTGTGTGTGTGAGTTTGTGTGTGTGTGTTTGTGTGTGTGTGTGTGTGTGTGTGATTGTGTGTGTTTGTGTGAGTGTGTATGTGTGTTTGTGTGAGTAAATCTGTGTGTGTGTGTGTGTGTGCCTGTGTGGTTGTCTTTGTGTCTGTATGTGTGTGTTTGTGTAAGTGTATTTGTATGTGTGAGTGTGTATGTGTTTTTGTGTAAGTGTGGTTATGCGTGTGTGTTTGTGTGAGGGTATTTGTGTGTGTGTGTGTGTGTGTGTGTGTGTGTGTGTGTGTGTGTGTGCGTGTGTTTGTGTAAGTGTGTGTGTGTGTCTGTGTGTGTATGTGTGAGTGTGTGTGTGTCTGTGTGTGTACGTGTGTTTGTGTTAGTGTGATAGTGTGTGTGTGTGAGTGTATTTGTGTCATATAACATTGTCACAACTTTCTTAGGAATAACATTTCAACATTGTGTTACTGAAACAAGAGCTTGTCGCACTGTAACTGTGTTTGCAGGCTAGTTTAATGTTTGAGTGATTAATATGGTTCACACATGGAGCCTAAAACCTTGTTTAGGTTCGTGTATGTAGTTTAACATATTTAAACAGTGAATATTACTTCTATAGGTGGTGCAATCAGAATTATATGAAAAATTAACCACACAACTGATTTGGTTTTGTTAAAAACCCTGTTATCTCAGTGCAGTGAAGCTCTTTACTGGTGTGCAATGCTGATTTATCCTATCCTATGCTGATTTATCCTAGGTTGTAACGATAGAAAAACCATTTGGTGCTATAGAGAACCATATACTTCACATTCTCCATCAGTCTGAAGAATCACTTCTCCAGGCGAAGGACAATGCACAGTATTCTTTGGAAATAATTCACGTAGAATCACAGCATATCTTAACCTCTTGACCTCAGGTTAAAGGTTAGAGTCTGTCAGAGATCTGGTGGAATACTAATAGTAGGACATTGGAGATGAACTGTGGAGCAAGATCAGGCTTCAGTCAGGGTCTGGACGCGGTTCACAGTCACAGTGTTACAGTCATAAGCCAATAAACTAGATTAAGTCCCAAAACTAACACAGCTGTTAGAAGATAGAGCAGCTGTAACGCTGAGGCCGGTGGTGTTTGTGAGCCACTGGTCTTCTAATGAAGGTGGACGTGGATGAATGTTGTGGTCAAATATTGACCTGCAGCTTAGAGTCAGCCAAAGAACATCTGCTGGCAATCTGATCTAAACATGATCAATACACATAGCATCCACTGACCACAGCGTTCCATCATCCTGAACATACAGTGCTGGAGTTTCAGCTGCAGTTCAGTTGCAATTAGTTTGCATTGCTCTGCTTCTCAGTCTACCACACCGGAATGTTCTAGCATCTCCATGTTGCTTTGGAAATGAAGGAACCATCCAGAACATATTTGTCTTCTCTTACACAGCTTAGCTTAAAGCTTGGAGTGAGACTCAGATATCAAGCTCTGTGTGCTTCAAAGGCAATCTATTTATTCAGTATTTCAGTTGTTCTGATGTTCTACATAGAAGGTACGTGAGTCATTGATCACTCAGATGTGGTTCTGCAGCCATTATGCTCTTTGATCTGCTCCTAGAATTAAACTCTGTTTTTCCTTTTTTTTTGCTGAGAGCATAAATTAATTAGATGAGCTCTGCTCTGATTGGCTGGTTTACAGTGAGATGTTGTGATGATCACACACAATCAACATAGACCAAATAAAATGACCCTCTGTGTAAATAAGCTCCGCCCTCATACTATTTAGTTAGCTATGCTACTTACCTGGAGCTGCTGGTATGTAACGTTACCTATGCTAGCTACTTGCTTTCATCTGAACATCAAACACAAAGTAGATTAAAGGTGTCTCTGTGAAACTCTCAGTTTAAGATGATCTGCTTCAACCAGCACACAGTGATCCACTCACACAGCATGGCTGCTACTTATCGGTCACTGTTGGGGTTGTGGTGCTAATAAAGGTGGAGCTGCTGGTCTCTTCAGTCTCGTCAGTCTTAAACGCTGAGCTGAAGCTGCTCCGAGTGTTGGAGAAACTGTCCGGAGTGAAATTTACAGACTGCAGAGTTAAAGTTGTTCAGGATTCTGTTCAAGATGTTGGAAGTTCAGCAGCTTGTTTTGGGAATTTTCAGACTTAAAGCAGAACAAATTGAATGTTACATGTATTTTTGATGTAGCTTACAGACAATGTTGTCCACCATTATTTTGGGACCCTTACAGTGGCCCTGAGGATTCCCCCCCCTGACAGGAAATGGACAGGGGGCTATGATTTAATCAATTTTGTATATGGTCGCTGTCCAATGAAAAACTAAATTTTTGTTGATTTTGAGTTTTCTACATCATTTGAACACGCCACTGGTCATTTACATTGTGTGAAAATGTTATGATGAATGGACCAATAGAAGTGCTCCAAAATAGCTTGGAAAAAATTCTGGTTCCATTGACTTACATTGAAAGTAAAGTATGTTTTTGGTCTCTTCTGAAAAGTTGCAATTTTGCAGATACTTGTTTTTCATTGGACGGCGACGATATGAAATGTTTTTATTCTGCGCTGAGAGATCTGTAGGCTCTTGCGAAGACCAGCGTGAGTAACGTTACGTAAGACCGTTTCTAACAAGCTTGCTGGTGTTTCTGACCGGTGGCAATTCATTAGCATGTAAGTAGCCCATATATCTGTGTGTGTGAGTCACTCTGTGTGTGTGTGTGTTGGCAGAGTGTGTGGGGGGGTGGGGATGGAGCAGTGTGTGTTAAGGGAAAAGAGGGCTGTGAGGGAGTCTTGCTGAGGTGTAAATCAGACTCAGCGAGGGTCTCCAAACCCTGCAAGACATCACAGCGCCATAACCACTGAACGGAGTGACGGAGATGAAAAGGACTGATTTAAAACCTGTTACAGAAATTCACAGCAGCATCAAACAGGCGGACAGGTGGACAGTTCTCCTGCAGGTAGCCTGGAGTTGGACTGAATGTTTTTTAAACTCCATTTCAGACGTAATTTAGGAACAAATTTACAGCATAAAAACTATTTTCAGTTGCTTAAAACTTGCATAAAACCAAATTGCACTTGAGTTGCATCGTGTACAGCATCCTGCAACAGACCTCTGCAACTCAAGTGCAATTTGGTTTTATGCAAGCAGAGCAAAGAAGTATTACAGCTTTGTAAAAAAATAAGTACTGGGGTATTCGGGTTCACAGCCTGGGTAGCGCACCATTCACGAGGGCAGGTTCTGCCCCGCAAGGATCAGACCAGACTCCGATGGTAGGTTTTACACAGTCAGTGATATTCATTTGCAGGATCGGCCGACACTAAAAAGAAGAGAAAAGAAAAACTGAGAAAAAAGGGAAATAAAAGGATAGGGTCTAACCATACTCAGGGACTTTACATAGGTTCGGCTACAGTGGTTCAGTCCCACATCTGATCCCCCAACTGGCATAGCAGCAGCCAGTGAGGCAGAAAGGCCACATAGACACGACCATACATTCTCTTTCCCTAATCCACAATGAAACCCCCCTTTATAGACCCACCAAGCCCCACCCCACATATTACACTACTATTCTGCGGGGCTGGGGGTACAATAACAAATAAAACAAATAAACAAACAAACCAAATACAGTAAACATTACATATATAACATACAATACACAAACACATTTACCGGTAAGTATATACAGTCTCATTTAACCCCTCTTTCATCCTTTCCCATAGGCTCCCAGATCTCACCTCCCCCCCTTCTACCCAAGGCCGTGGGCTCTACCGGCCGGTATAAGGAAAGCCCTGGAAGGCGCCCGCATTCCCCTAAGGACCCGAACGAAAGACAAGGTCACAGGTAAGTATCTGTGTGCACTTTTACTCACATTATAATTACCTAGGTTGTATATTGCATATACAGTGCCTTGCAAAAGTATCCTCATACTTTTCAAACTTTTGCCACATTTCAGGCTTCAAACATAAAGATATGCAATTGTAATTTTTTGTGAAGTATCAACAACAAGTGGGACACAGTCGTGAAGCGGAATGAAATTTATTGGATATTTTAAAAAATTAAAAAATAAAAAACTGAAAAGTGGAGCGTGCTATATTATTCAGCCCCTTTACTTTCAGTGCAGCAAACTCACTCCAGAAGTTCAGTGAGGATCTCTGACTGTTGACCTGATGATGATGAATAGAATCCACCTGTGTGGAATCAAGTCTCCGTATGAATGCACCTGCTCTGTGATCGTCTCAGAGTTCTGTTTAAAGTGCAGAGAGTATCATGAAGACCAAGGAACACACCAGGCAGGTCCGAGATACTGTTGTGAAGAAGTTTAAAGCCGGATTTGGATACAAAAAGAATTTCCAAGCTTTAAACATCTCAAGGAGCACCATGCAAGCAATCATACTGAAATGGAAGGAGTATCAGACCACTGCAAACCTACCGAGACCCGGCCGTCCCTCTAAACTTAATAACTCAAATTATTATAAAATAAGTTAATACAGTAAATACCATAATGCTTAACATTCTGAAACTAAATCAATTTTATAGTAATATTCAAGATTTCTATTCATTTTAATGTCAACACTCTTTTAGCATTTATTTAAATCCACATAGTAAAATGTATTATTAAAAATAAAAATTAATTATTAATATGACAAGGAATTCCAAATAATATACTTTGCTTTCGGTGACGCAGCTGCGTTTCTCAGTAGAAATATCTCTGTTGCTTCGAGTGCAGCAATAAAATCTGTGTACCAGAACCACCGCATACACTCCTGATCTACTCTTATTGATCGCTGTATTGATCATCTGCCAGATTCCAGGGAGCACACAGTAAACCCATCCCTGCCTGAACACGAGTCACTCCTTAAACAGGAGAGATACGGCACTGCTCGGCGATCAATACAAAATTGCAAAACAGTTACGCAGGAATCACTGTGTTAACCAACATCAACTTTCAGAAATATTAAATAATTTTTATTGAAAGAAAAATTTGGAATTGATGTGATATATAAATATACGCCTTATATATACCGTTCAGTCTATAGCAGATTTGCTCCACTCATTCAGTCCACTGTAGTTTGGCTCCACCCATTCAGTCGACAGCTGTTTAGCTCACCCATTCAGTCTGCAGCAGTTTAGCCAGACCCATTTAGTCTACAGCAGTTTAGCTCCACACATTCAGTTTACAGCAGTGTAGCTCCACCCATTTAGTCTACAGCAGTTTATCTCCACCCATTCAGTCTACAGCAGTTTAACTCCACCCAATAGGTCTACAGTAGTTTGGCTCCTTCCGTTCAGTTGACAGCTGTTTAGCTCCACTCATTTAGTCTACAGCAGTTTAGCTCCACCCATTTAGTCTACAGCAGTTTAGCTCCACCCATTCAGTCTGCAGCAGTTTAGCTCCACCCATTAGTCTACAGCAGTTTAGCTCCACCCATTCAGTCTGCAGCAGTTTCGCCACACCCATTTAGTCTACAGCAGTTTAGCTCCACCCATTCAGTCTACAGCAGTTTAACTTCACCCATTTGGTCTACAGTAGTTTGGCTCTATCCGTTCAGTTGACAGCTGTTTAGCTCCACCCATTTAGTCTACAGCAGTTTAGCTCCACCCATTCAGTCTACAGCAGTTTAACTTCACCCATTCGGTCTACAGTAGTTTGGCTCCTTCCGTTCAGTTGACAGCAGTTTCGCCACACCCATTTAGTCTACAGCAGTTTAGCTCCACCCATTCAGTTTACAGTAGTGTAGCTCCACCCATTCAGCCTACAGCAGTTTATCTTCACACATTAAGCCTACAGCAGTGTAGCTCCACCCATTCGGTCTACAGTAGTTTGGCTCCTTCCGTTCAGTTGACAGCTGTTTAGCTCCACCCATTTAGTCTACAGCAGTTTAGCTCCACCCATTTAGTCTGCAGCAGTTTAGCCCCACCCATTTAGTCTACAGCAGTGTCGCTACAACCATTCAGTCTACAGTAGCGTAGCTCCACCCATTTAGTCTACAGCAATTTAGCTCCACCCATTCAGCCTACAGCAGTTAATCTATATAGCACATTTAAATGCAAAGCAAATGCAAAGGAAAGTGTTTATTACATATGTTCCATTAAAAGTCCTGGCAGTAACAGATGGATGAGTAATGTAAGTAAATACATGGAGTTTATATTTGGAGCTTCTGTTCTGCAAACGGGCAACACAAGCAGCCAATGTCAGTCAGAGGACACGCTGTCAGATTAATAACACACACACACATGTGTGAGTGTGATCAGTCCCCCACGTGGGAGTGTAAACCCACACACACACACACCTCAAGCTGATATTGAAGAGTCTGACCTGCTGTTCTAATATAGGAGGACAGATTATTAATGAGAAGCTATCACACATTGTGAAACTCAAACACTGTTGTTCCTTCTTCAGATACAAATCCTGCTTTTACAAAAGAGAGACCATAAAACAGGCCGAGCTCAAAATCCTGAACTGTTACATAACAGACTGGTTAATATTTACACCCCCAACATTTACACACAACCACAACAACAACCAGAAACCAGAACATTTACACACAACCACAACACCAACCAGCAACCAGAACATTTACACACAACCACAACACCAACCAGCAACCAGAACATTTACACACAACCACAACACCAACCAGCAACCAGAACATTTACACACAACTACAACACCAACCAGCAACCAGAACATTTACACACAACCACAACACCAACCAGAAACCAGAATGGTGGTGGAGAAATCCAGCATTCCAGGCTGTGAAGGGAACGTCGCCACTTTTCATTCCTTCCCAACAAACAACCCAACTGTCAGAGCTACATGTTCATCTTTAAACCAGCCTGAAGTTCCTTTTCTCCACATTCTTCATCTAATGTTCCACCTTAAACTCTGCAGCTTGAACAGGCGTCTGAATGTACAGCAGTGCCGTTTAAGGTGGAACGGAAACATCTTTATCAGAATCCTGAACAACTTTAACTCTGCAATCTGTCCATTTCACTCCGGACAGTTTCTCCAAAACTCGGACTACATGGAGCAGCTTCAGCTCAGCGTTCAACACTGAAGAGACTGAAGAGATGAGCAGCTCCACCTTTATTAGCACCACAACCTCCAACAGTGACTGTAAGTAGCAGCCATGCTGTGTGAGTGGATCACTGTGTGCTGGTTGAAGAATGAGAACAGCTCATAAACAAACTACATTTTAAAGTCAAAATAAGTTTTGTGGCAACACTGTGACTGGAAAGACACCAACAAATCTTAAAAAGCCCTTAGTTCACAAAGCTTAGTTAACAAATGTGTTAACACATTTTATTAAAAGTAAAAAAAAAAAATATATATATATATATATATATATATATATATATATATAGTTTATCCTTTATTATATTTTACTTGGATCTATTTACATAAATACATGGTTATATAAAGTTTATCCTTTATTATATTTTTGGATCTATTTGTATAAGAGAAATGTAAATAGATCCATATCAATTTAACACATTTTTCTCATTGAATATTGAGCTTCTGTGGGCTAGGGTGACCAGAAGATGAGAATGAGAGAGATTCAAGGCATGAGACTTGGAGTGAGCGTATCATGAGACAAAATAATTAGAATATATTAGATCAGACACACCAATTCTAATAATCACTTATCAATATTATTACCGTTATCAACAGATTCTGAGCATATGATCAAGATCATGTCTCTTACCTGACCCTGCCTCTTTTTTCTGGAAAAATAATCTAATATCTATAGCTGACTGGCTGACCACACACACTCACATGTTATAGTATCATCTTTTCATATCTTATCATTCTGTAACATTAATAATTAATACACATACAGACAGCACTACTGTAGCACACTGGCTTTAATAACACACAGACTAACCAACAGCACAGCAGCTACAGCTTCTCTCTCCTTTATAAACAGTAAACAGACCACCTGCAGCTCCATTAGCCTGCTGAATTACAATAAACCCTCAGATAGTCACTCCCAGCTAACAATAACAGAGTAAAGAGTGATCAGAAATATGGGTTAGAGTTAAAGCTAGACTGATAATGACTGTAATGTGTTGGTTGTGAGTGATAAAGTACAAAAATACTACTTTACAAAACTTACTAAACACACAACACAGCACAGAGAGAAAGAGAAGCTGGGTCATACCATTTTGCAAGGCAAGGGGGGGGGGGTGCTATACTAATTGTAAAAATAATTGGTTTTAACATATACTCTCTGTGGTTTTAACATCTCCAGCTTGTCAGAGACAAATTACTGTTTTAATCTTTAGGGGTCCTGAGGCTCAATTTTGGGGTGCTTAACCCCTAAACTAGGCCTAGCTATGCCCCTGAAGCAGATCATCTTAAACTGAAAGTTTCACAGTGACAACTTGAATCTACTTTGTGTTTGATGTCCAGATGAAAGTGATTAGCTAGTCTAGGTATTGTTACATACCAGCAGCTCCAAGTAACTAGCATAGCTAACTAATTAGTATGAGGGCGGAGCTTATTCACACAGAGGGTCATTTTATTTGGTCTATGTTGCTTCTGTGTGATCATCACAGCATCTCAATCAGAGCAGAGCTCATCTAATTATTCAAGGGCAGAGTTTCATTCCAGGAGCAGATCAGAGAGTGTGGATGGATGTAAAACTAGATCTGAGTGACCAAAGACAAACATACCATCTATGTAGAACATCAGAACAATTTGAATACTGGAATACTAAATGTATTCTATGATGTCTTCATTGAATAATGTCCTTCCAACAATCTCATAATAAGAAATATGAAATATATTTAATATATTATTTAGATTTACAATGGTTTAATTTGTTCAGAGGTCACTTTCCTCAGTGCTGTCTGTATGTCTGGATTGTGTCCGAATGTTCAGCTCCACTCTCGTTTGTTTTCAGTCTCCTCCTCCGTCTCTGAGGACTTTCCCTTTTATCCCTCACCTTTCCTGCCTGTGATGAATTTACATCTCTCCTTTTTCATCCCCCTCTACAGCGGACAGGTTCTATCAGCACAGTGCCAGTCTCACCCTCACCGCAAGACAGAGAGCAGGACAGTGCTATTCAAGGTAGATGTTTCTAATAAAGTGGCCAGTTAGTGGCAGTACAAGTTTGGTGTTTTCTAATAAAGTGGTCATTCAATGAAAGCATAAGGTAGGTATTTCAAATAAAGTGGCCACTCAATGAAAGCATAATGTTGGTGTTTCTAATAAAGTGACCACTCAATGAAAGCATAAGGTAGGTGTTTCTAATAAAGTGGCCACTCAATAAAAGCATAAGATATGTGTTTCTAATTAAATAGCCAGTTAGTAAAAGTACAAGGTAGGTGTTTCTAATTAAGTGGCCACTCAATGAAAGCATAAGGTTGGTGTTTCTAATAAAGTGGCCACTCAATGAAAGTATAAGGCTGGTGTTTCTAATAAAGTGGCCAGTTAGTAAAAGTACAAGTTTGGTGTTTCTAATAAAGTGGCCACTCAATGAATGCATAAGGTAGGTGTTTCTAATAAAGTGGCTACTCAATAAAAGGATATGGTTGGTGTTTATAATAAAGTGGCCAGTTAGTAAAAGTACAAGGTAGGTGTTTCTAATTAAGTGCCCACTCAATGAAAGCATAAGGTTGGTGTTTCTAATAAAGTGGCCACTCAATGAAAGCATAAGGTTGGTGTTTCTAATAAAGTGGCCACTCAATGAAAGCATGAGGTATGTGTTTCTAATAAAGTGGCCACTCAATTAAAGCATAAGGAAAGTGTTTCTAATAAAGTGGCCACTCAATGAAAGCATAAGGTAGGTGTTTCTAATAAAGTGGCCAGTTAGTGAGAGTATGTAATGCCGCAGCACAGCTGCACTAGCTGCAGTCAGGGCTCTCTCTCTCTCTCTCTCTCTCTCACCCTCTCTCTCTGTCACTCTCTCTCTCTCTCTCTCTCTCTCTCTCTCTCTCACCCTCTCTCTCTGTCACTCTCTCTCTCTCTCTCTCTCTCTCTCTCACCCTCTCTCTCTGTCACTCTCTCTCTCTCTCTCTCTCTCTCTCTCTCTCTCTCTCTCACCCTCTCTCTCTGTCACTCTCTCTCTCTCTCCGGGGTTTAAAGTCCAACATGGGCCAAAAAAACAGCACCATCAGTCACACCAGGGATAAGTCAGGCTAACTCAGGCTAACTCAGCCAGTGACCCAGATCCCTGCCTCCAGCTAGGCCCTACACTCTTTCTCTCACCCTCACCGTCCCTCCTTCTTGCTCCCTTTCTCCCTCTCTCTGGTCCTTTCTCCTTCTAAACCCCCCTAGAACCCTCGCTCTTTCCTTTTTTGCAACATGCATGATGGATGGTGGTCTGGTTGACATACTAATGATGAATAGTACAGCTTTTCACCTCCCCCTCTCCCTCCCCCTCTTTCCCCCCTACACCCCCCCCCCACCTCTGCCCCTCCCCCCAGGTGTTATATATATACGGGGTTACCTGTGTTAGCCTCATCAGCATATTCCCATAAATAAACGTGGAGATAGAGCGGGACAGAGAACCGCTGCGGGGCAGGACACAACCAGCCCCAACACTGAAGGAGAGAGAGATAGGAGGAGAGAGAGAGAGAGAGAGAGAGAGAGAGAGAGAGGAGAGAGAGAGAGAGAGAGAGAGGGGGGAGAGAGAGAGGAAGAGAAGGAGAGAGGGAGAGAAGAGAGAGAGAGAGAGAGAGAGAGAGAGAGAGAGAGGGAGAGAAAGAGAAATGTGCAAGAATGGGAGAGATAGACAAGAACGAAAGTAAGAAAGAAAGAGAGACAAGGATGAGAAAAAGAAAGTAAATTAAAGCACAAGAGGAAGAGTGTGATACACGAGGGAATGAACAAGAAATTGAGAGATAGAAAGGAAGAGAGAATATGGAGTGAGAAAGAGAACATGTGAGAATGGGAATGATAGAAATAAAGAACGGGGAAGAGGAAGAAGGGAAAAAATGAGCAAAAAAGGGAGTGAGCTGAGAAAGAAATAGAGAAAGAGTGAGAGAGTTAAAAAGAGAGTCAGAGAGTGTGAGAAGAGGGAGAGAAAGATAAAGAAAGAATGTGTGGGAGGGAAAGAGAGAAGGGAGAGAAAGAATAGGTAGTGAGCTAAAAAAGGGAAAAGGTTAGAGAAAGAGGAAAAAAATTGTAAAGGAGAAAGAGGGGATGAAAGAGAAGAAGGGGAGATTGATATCAGAGGAAATGTGAGAGATATTAGATGAACTGAGACGGAGAGAACGAGAGGAAATGAAAAGAACACTGCGGAGAGAGAGAGAGAGAGAGAGAGAAAGAGAGAGAGAGAAATAGAGAGAGAGAGAGATGGGTGAGTGAGGCTGAGATTACAGAGAGGATGAAGAGGAGTGTGTAGAGAAGAAGGATGGGCTATAAAGGTGAGCAGAGAGGCAGCAGCTTCCCGCACGGGGGGCTTAGAAGGATTTTCCAAAAACAATCGCAGGATTTGTGCTGAAGAGCCGACAGAGCCGAGACTAAAGCAGGGATGAAGGAGTCGGAAGTCCCAGATCCTTCAGGATCACAGATCTGGTTCCAGAATTGATACAGTGGTGCTGATCATCAGGGTTTCTAGGTGAAGACCCCTGTAACCTGAGGGCCACCCAGAAACATGTAACAAACATAAAACTCCACCACTGGATTCTGGAGTGGTGTAAAGCTCCACCACTGGACTCTGGAGTGGTGTAAAGCTCCACCACTGGACTCTGGAGTGGTGTAAAACTCCACCACTGGACTCTGGAGTGGTGTAAAGCTTCACCACTGGATTCTGGAGTGGTGTAAAGCTCCACCTCTGGACTCTGGAGTAGTGTAAAACTCCACCACTGGACTCTGGAGTGGTGTAAAACTCCACCACTGGACTCTGGAGTGGTGTAAAGCTCCACCACTGGACTCTGGAGTGGTGTAAAACTCCACCACTGGATTCTGGAGTGGTGTAAAGCTCCACCTCTGGACTCTGGAGTAGTGTAAACTCCACCACTGGATTCTGGAGTAGTGTAAAACTCCACCACTGGATTCTGGTGTGGCGTAAAGCTCCACCACTGGACTCTGGAGTGGTGTAAAACTCCACCACTGGACTCTGGAGTGGTGTAAAGCTCCACCACTAAACTTTGGAGTGGTGTAAAGCTTCCACCACTGGGCTGTGGAGTGGTGTAAAGCTTCACCACTAAACTTTGGAGTGGTGTAAAGCTCCACCACTGGATTCTGGCGTGGTGTAAAGCTCCACCACTGGACTCTGGAGTGGCGTAAAGCTTCCACCACTGGACTCTGGAGTGATGTAAAGCTCCACCACTGGATTCTGGCGTGATGTAAAGCTCCACCGTTGTAAAACTCCACCACTGGACTCTGGAGTGGTGTAAAGCTCCACCACTAAACTTTGGAGTGGTGTAAAGCTTCCACCACTGGGCTGTGGAGTGGTGTAAAGCTTCACCACTAAACTTTGGAGTGGTGTAAAGCTCCACCACTGGATTCTGGCGTGGTGTAAAGCTCCACCACTGGACTCTGGAGTGGCGTAAAGCTTCCACCACTGGACTCTGGAGTGATGTAAAGCTCCACCACTGGATTCTGGAGTGGTGTAAAGCTCCACCTCTGGACTCTGGAGTAGTGTAAACTCCACCACTGGATTCTGGAGTAGTGTAAAACTCCACCACTGGATTCTGGTGTGGCGTAAAGCTCCACCACTGGACTCTGGAGTGGTGTAAAAACTCCACCACTGGACTCTGGAGTGGTGTAAAGCTCCACCACTAAACTTTGGAGTGGTGTAAAGCTTCCACCACTGGGCTGTGGAGTGGTGTAAAGCTTCACCACTAAACTTTGGAGTGGTGTAAAGCTCCACCACTGGATTCTGGCGTGGTGTAAAGCTCCACCACTGGACTCTGGAGTGGCGTAAAGCTTCCACCACTGGACTCTGGAGTGATGTAAAGCTCCACCACTGGATTCTGGCGTGGTGTAAAGCTCCACCACTGGACTCTGGAGTGATGTAAAGCTTCCACCACTGGGCTCTGGAGTGTTTAAAACTCTACCACTGGATTCTGGAGTAGTGTACAACTTCATCACTGGAATCTAGAGTGGTGTAAAGCTCTACCACTGGATTCGGGAGTGTTTTAAGGCTTCTGCCTATTGAGGGACCGAACAGGGAGCAGAATTTAGTCTCATCAAAATCACTGTGTCAGAAAATGGTACCAGTATAAAACTACAGGTAAGATGTGTCTGTCATGTTATTGAAAAACACCAGCAGCTTTGAAAAGCTGAGGCTGCTTATTCGATTGTTCGTATTCAGCAGACTGCTCCTGCCCCGGACGTTCAGTCTCTCTCCGTCTCTTTGTTTTGACCACAGGTGGCGCTGCAGAGGATGACTGGGTTTGCTGCTCTGACATCTCCATATTCTCTCCTTCTGTTCACTCTCAGCATCCTACAGGCCAGCACTGTGAGCAACAGCCCACCAGCGCTGCGCAGGTGGTCCACATCGAGCCGGGCCTTATGTCTGAGTCTGAGTCTGTGCATGTGACGTCAAAACTCCTGCCAAATGCAACCCGACACCTCGGACTTGTGAATGAATATTTCAGGCTTTACGAGGAGACTCGCAGCAGCACCTTCACCACATTCAGCAGATTGTTTCTCCTCTGGACTCGTAACACGGTCACCTCCAGTTTTCACAAACACATCTTACACAGTGCAGCTCTAACGGGCACCAGAAAAGCACTGACCAGCAGAGCGGGATGATCCTAAGCTTACCAAGTGTGGGTTAGACAGATATAAAGACCACCAGCGATTTTCATCTTTCCATTTGTCTGACCATAGATTTGCTTGTCTGTCCAACTGTTTTACCATCTGTTTGTTCATTTGTCCATCCGTTTGTTCGTCTGTCTGTTTGCCTGTCCATCCATTTGATTGTCAGTCCATTTGTTTGTCTGTTTATTTGTTTGTTTTATCATTTTTTTGTTCATCCGTTTGTTCATCTGTTTGTTTCTCTGTCCATCCATTTGATTGTCAGTCCATTTGTTTGTCTGTTTATTTGTTTGTTTTATCATTTTTTTGTTCATCCGTTTGTTCATCTGTTTGTTTCTCTGTCCATCCATTTGCTTGTCAGTCCATTTGTTTGTTTGTCTATCTGTTTGTTTTATCATTTGTTTGTTCATCTGTTTGTTCCTCTGTCCATCCATTTGATTTTTAGTCCATTTGTTTCTGTTTATCTGTTTGTTTCATTATTTATTTATTCATCTGTCCATTCGTTTGTCTATCTGTTTGCCTGTTCACTCATTTGTTTATCACTCCATTTGTTTGTTTGTCTGTGTTTTAGCATTTGTTTGTTCATCTGTCTGTTTCTCTGTCTATCCATTTACTTGTCAGTCCATTTGTTTGTTTGTCTATCTGTTTGTTTTATCATTTGTTTGTTCATCTGTCCATTTCTCTGTCTATCCATTTGCTTGTCAGTCCAGTTGTCTGTCTATCTGTTTGCATTTCAATTTATGTATTTATCTCTCCAGCCCTATGTTCATTTATTTGTTTATCAGTCCATCGGTTTGTTTTACCCTCCATTTGTTTTTGTTAAACTGTCCATTCATCTGTCGGTCCATCTGTCTGTCCATTCCTCTGTTTGTTTTACCATTCACTCGTTCATCCATCTGTTCATCTGTTCATCACCGTTTGTTTGTCTTTCTATGTTTGTTTGTTTGTCTTTTCTGTTCATTCAGCCAGCTGTTCCAGCAGTTCCAGTAGTTCCAGCCGTTCCAGTGTTCCAGCAGTTCCAGTGTTTCAGCAGTTCCAGTAGTTCCAGCCGTTCCAGTGTTCCAGCAGTTCCAGTGTTTCAGCAGTTCCAGTGTTCCAGCAGTTCCAGTGTTCCAGCAGTTCCGGTGTTCCAGCAGTTCCGGTGTTCCAGCAGTTCCGGTGTTTCAGCAGTTCCGGTGTTTCAGCAGTTCCGGTGTTTCAGCAGTTCCGGTGTTTCAGCAGTTCCAGTGTTCCAGCGGTTCCAGTGTCCCAGCTGTTTCAGTGTTTCAGCAGTTCCAGTGTTTCAGCAGTTCCAGTGTTCCAGCAGTTCCAGTGTTTCAGCAGTTCCGGTGTTTCAGCAGTTCCAGTGTTCCAGCGGTTCCAGTGTCCCAGCTGTTTCAGTGTTTCAGCAGTTCCAGTGTTTCAGCAGTTCCAGTGTTTCAGCAGTTCCAGTGTTCCAGCAGTTCCAGTGTTTCAGCAGTTCCGGTGTTTCAGCAGTTCCGGTGTTTCAGCTGTTTCAGTGTCCCAGCTGTTTCAGTGTTTCAGCAGTTCCAGTGTTTCAGCAGTTCCGGTGTTTCAGCAGTTCCAGTGTTCCAGCGGTTCCAGTGTCCCAGCTGTTTCAGTGTTTCAGCAGTTCCAGTGTTTCAGCAGTTCCAGTGTTCCAGCAGTTCACCCGAACAGGGACGGAGTGATGAAGTGATTCCTGACCGCAGGAAACAGGTGGATTATCAGAGAGAGATGTCTTTTCTAAGGTGACCAGTGTCTGGACTAAATGAGGCGGAACGCGGCCATTATCCCTGTGAATCACATCATTAACCCTGAAAACATTCACACAGCGTTACCTCTCAACCCTACAGACCCTCCGGACCCTGAACACATCTCATGTTACTTCAGCCTCGCTCACCTTTACCCACACTCGGCTCTAGGACACAGTATGAGTTACTGTTTACTAAGTGGCTTATCTGTCGCCCACCCATTGGCTGTTTACTCACCACTGCAAATTAATCCTCCCAGACAAATACTTTCAAATTATTATCATATTACTTTCAGATTATTTTCAAATTATTATCATATTACTATCAGATTATTTTCAAATTATTATCATATTACTATCAGATTATTTTCAAATTATTATCATATTACTATCAGATTATTTTCAAATTATTATCATATTACTTTCAGATTGCTATTAGATTACTTCCACATTACTTTTACATTAAGTTTATTTACTTACAGTTTGACAATCAACATCTAAACAATTATAAAAACATCGGCAAATTCAGTCTGTGTTGGAGCGTGAGGGGTTAAGTGGAAGCCTGTGAGTCTGTGTCTCCCCCTATAAGGACTGTGATGGCTCCGCAGAATGTTGGTGATTGGTGGTCCCGCTGTTCATGTACAGAGGGGGCTAGGCAGTTATAATTCAGATCCATACCAATTTCAAATGACAGTAAAACTGACCAATCGGGCTTAACTGTATGATCATTTCCACCCGCTGTGGTGACACTAGCTGGAGAAACAGCTGAGTTTGCTGGGTCATGATGGAAGCCCAGGTCCCGCCCCCAAACTGTCAAAACCACGCCCTCTGAAAACTCGAGCACAAAAATTTCTCTTGTGCGCAGAGAGCAGTCGATGGCATTGCAGGAGGAAAAAAGACAGTTTGAGCGTGTCTATGAAAATTGTGCTTGCGGTTCCTCTTTCCGTGCTCTCGAGTTTCACGAGTGAAACATTTACGCTCACGAGTGAAACATTTACGCTCACGAGTGAAACATTTACGCTCACAACTGAACCATTTATGCTCACTAGTGAACCATTTACGCTCACGTCTGAACCATTTATGCTCACGAGTGAAACATTTACGCTCACTAGTGAACCATTTACGCTCACTAGTGAACCATTTATGCTCACGACTAAACCATTTACGCTCACGACTGAACCATTTATGCTCACTAGTGAACCATTTATGCTCACTAGTGGACCATTTACGCTCACAACTGAACCATTTACGCTTACTAGTGAACCATTTATGCTCACTAGTGAACCATTTACGCTCACGACTGAACCATTTATGCTCACTAGTGAACCATTTATGCGCACGAGTGAAACATTAATGCACACGAGTGAAACATTTATGCGCACGAGTGAAACATTTACGCTCACGACTGAACTATTTACACTCACAAGTGAAACATTTATGCGCACGAGTGAAACATTTACGTCACGAGTGAACCATTTACGGTCACGAGTGAAACATTTACGCGCACGAGTGAAACATTTACGCTCACGACTGAACTATTTACACTCACGAGTGAAACATTTACGCTCACGAGTGAACCATTTACGCTCACGAGTGAAACATTTATGCTCACGAGTGAACCATTTACGCTCACGAGTGAAACATTTACGCTCACGAGTGATCCATTTACGCTCACGAGTGATCCATTTACGCTCACGAGTGAAACATTTATGCTCACGAGTGAACCATTTACGCTCATGAGTGACACATTTACGCTCACGAGTGAAACATTTACGCTCACGAGTGAAACATTTACGCTCACGAGTAATCCATTTACGCTCACGAGTGATCCATTTACGCTCACGAGTGATCCATTTACGCTCACGAGTGATCCATTTACGCTCACGAGTGAACCATTTACGCTCACGACTGAACCATTTACGCTCACGAGTGAAACATTTACGCTCACGAGTGATCCATTTACGCTCACGAGTGATCCATTTACGCTCACGAGTGATCCATTTACGCTCACGAGTGAACCATTTACGCTCACGAGTGAAACATTTACGCTCACAAGTGAAACATTTAAGCAGTCCAGTCCAGAGAATAAACGAGTGAAGAGAAATCAGAGCCTTGTTTAGGTAGATGCTAAAAAAACACTCCTAATTTCCTTCCCTCAGCAAAACTCCACCACCCCACCCGTATTCAGCGTCCTTCAAAATCAAAGTCCTTACCTAAACAACCTCAAAACATTCCAGCATTCACATTCAAAAACTCACTGACCAATCACAGCTTCCTCACTCTTCTCTCTCTCTTTACCCTTCTCCCTCTGCCGTTTTCTTTCTCTCTTATTCTCTCTCTGTTCCTCTTTCTGTTTTTCTCCTCTCCTCCTCTGCTCTTTCATCTGTTCATTTCATTTGATCTCTCTCTTTTATCTCTGTCCAGTTTTACTCTCATTCTTCTTTCTTTCTCTCTAATTATTTTCTCTCCTTTGTTTGGTCTGTTCTCTCTCTCACCCCCCCCCCTCTCTCTCTGTTGAAGGATAGCAGGACAGAGCAGATGTCAGTAAACATCAATAATGACCAGCGTTCTCGTCTTGGGCCATTTTGTGTGCAGCAGACGTGTCCATCCATCTATCTGTCCATCTATCTGTCTATCTCTCCATCCATCTATTCATCCCCATGTTCTCTCACTGCTCAGCTCTATAAAGCCCTTTGTTGTGTTTACAAATGCAGTGAGATCTTCAGAATAAACACACTGACCTTCAAAACCGTCACCAGGTCACATCAGCCTTAAAGGGGGGCTTCACCCAAAAATCTAATTTCTAAAATTTCCTTTCAATGCCAACACTGTTCCTTTATCCCTATATTCCTTTATCATCACCTACATTGTCCGTCCATCCCTTTATTCCTTTATCATCACCAACACTGTTCCTTCATCCATTCATTCCTTTATCATCACCTACACTGTTCCTTCATCTCTTTATTCCTTTATCACCACCGACACTGTTCATTCTTCCCTTCATTCCTTTATCATCACCAACACTGTTCCTTCATTCCTTCATTCCTTTATCACCACCGACACTGTTCATTCTTCCCTTCATTCCTTTATCACCAACAACACTGTTCCTTCATTCCTTCATTCCTTTATCACCAACAACACTGTTCCTTCATCCCTTCATTCCTTTATCATCACCAACACTGTTCCTTCATCCCTTCATTCCTTTATCACCACCAACACTGTTCCTTCATCCTTCATTCCTTTATCATCACCAACACTGTTCCTTCATCCCTTCATTCCTTTATCATCACCAACACTGTTCCTTCATCCCTTCATTCCTTTATCACCACCAACACTGTTCCTTCATCCCTTCACTCCTTTATCACCACCAACACTGTTCCTTCATCCCTTCATTCCTTTATCATCACCAACACTGTTCCTTCATCCCTTCATTCCTTTATCACCAACAACACTGTTCCTTCATCCCTTCACTCCTTTATCATCACCAACACTGTTTCTTCATCCCTTCATCCCTTTATCATCACCAACACTGTTCCTTCATCTCTTTATTCCTTTATCACGACCAACACTGTTCATTCTTCCCTTCATTCCTTTATTATCACCACCAACACTGTTCCTTCATCCCTTCATTCCTTTATCATCACCAACACTGTTCCTTTATCCCTTCATTCCTTTATCATCACCAACACTGTTCCTTCATCCCGTCATTCCTTTATCATCACCAACACTGTTCCTTTATCCCTTCATTCCTTTATCATCACCAACACTGTTCCTTCATCCCTTCATTCCTTTATCATCACCAACACTGTTCCTTTATCCCTTCATTCCTTTATCATCACCAACACTGTTCCTTCATCCCGTCATTCCTTTATCATCACCAACACTGTTCCTTTATCCCTTCATTCCTTTATCATCACCAACACTGTTCCTTCATCCCTTCATTCCTTTATCATCACCAACACTGTTCCTTCATCAATTCATTCCTTTATCATCACCAACACTGTTCCTTCATCCCTTCACTCCTTTATCATCACCAACACTGTTCCTTCATCTCTTTATTCCTTTATCACGACTGACACTGTTCATTCTTCCCTTCATTCCTTTATTATCACCACCAACACTGTTCCTTCATCCCTTCATTCCTTTATCATCACCAACACTGTTCCTTTATCCCTTCATTCCTTTATCATCACCAACACTGTTCCTTCATCCCGTCATTCCTTTATCATCACCAACACTGTTCCTTTATCCCTTCATTCCTTTATCATCACCAACACTGTTCCTTCATCCCTTCATTCCTTTATCATCACCAACACTGTTCCTTTATCCCTTCATTCCTTTATCATCACCAACACTGTTCCTTCATCCCGTCATTCCTTTATCATCACCAACACTGTTCCTTTATCCCTTCATTCCTTTATCATCACCAACACTGTTCCTTCATCCCTTCATTCCTTTATCATCACCAACACTGTTCCTTCATCCTTCATTCCTTTATCATCACCAACACTGTTCCTTCATCCCTTCACTCCTTTATCATCACCAACACTGTTCCTTCATCTCTTTATTCCTTTATCACGACTGACACTGTTCATTCTTCCCTTCATTCCTTTATTATCACCACCAACACTGTTCCTTCATCCCTTCATTCCTTTATCATCACCAACACTGTTCCTTTATCCCTTCATTCCTTTATCATCACCAACACTGTTCCTTCATCCCGTCATTCCTTTATCATCACCAACACTGTTCCTTTATCGCTTCATTCCTTTATCATCACCAACACTGTTCCTTCATCCCTTCATTCCTTTATCATCACCAACACTGTTCCTTTATCCCTTCATTCCTTTATCATCACCAACACTGTTCCTTCATCCCTTCATTCCTTTATCATCACCAACACTGTTCCTTTATCGCTTCATTCCTTTATCATCACCAACACTGTTCCTTCATTCCTTTATCATCACCAACACTGTTCCTTCATCAATTTATTCCTTTATCATCACCAACACTGTTCCTTCATCCCTTTATTACTTTATCATTACCAACACTGTTCCTTTATCCCTTCATTCCTTTATCATCACCAACACTGTTCCTTTATCGCTTCATTCCTTTATCATCACCAACACTGTTCCTTCATCCCTTCATTCCTTTATCATCACCAACACTGTTCCTTCATCCCTTCATTCCTTTATCATCACCAACACTGTTCCTTCATCCCTTCATTCCTTTATCATCACCAACACTGTTCCTTCATCAATTCATTCCTTTATCACCACCAACACTGTTCCTTCATCCCTTCATTCCTTTATCACCACCAACACTGTTCCTTCATCCCTTCATTCCTTTATCACCACCAACACTGTTCCTTCATCCCTTTATTCCTTTATCACCACCAACACTGTTCCTTCATCAATTCATTCCTTTATCACCACCAACACTGTTCCTTCAGCCCTTCATTCCTTTATCATCTCCAACACTGTTCCTTCATCCCTTCACTACTTTATCATCACCAACACTGTTCCTTCATCAATTCATTCCTTTATCACCACCAACACTGTTCCTTCATCCCTTCACTCCTTTATCATCACCAACACTGTTCCTTCATCAATTCATTCCTTTATCACCACCAACACTGTTCCTTCATCCCTTCACTCCTTTATCACCACCAACACTGTTCCTTCATCTCTTCACTCCTTTATCACCACCAACACTGTTCCTTCATCTCTTCACTCCTTTATCATCACCAACACTGTTCCTTCATCTCTTCACTCCTTTATCATCACCAACACTGATCCTTTATGTTGAAAATGAACTATAGGATGAAAGTATGTAATGTAAGGAAAATGTGGGCTACTGGCTCTTTAACTGAGCACTGTAATTTTCCCACATCTCCATCAAAGAATCGCTCCCGAAAGCATTTCTGCATTTTTTTATAGCCGAGTCTTTCAAGCGAATACGAGCAAAAAGAAATGATTTAAAGTAGCATAAAAGTTCTCCTTCAATCTGACTTTTCACTCTGGACATCTTTCAACCACATACAGGGAAGTTTTTGAAATGTTCCAAACGCTGAGTAATTTGTCCGCTGTAGAAAAACTTAATTATAATTTGTGTGATGTGAGATTTCTGCTCACACGTCTTCATTATAGCTAAGAATTAAAAGTCTGCGTGTTATCTGGAGGAAACCTTATTACTGTCATGTGGGCGGGGTCTTAAGCTCACGCAGCAATGCAGCATTAAGGTTCCCTTTAATACTCTATTGTCTTTGTGACAGGCCTTCATTAAATCCATATTAACCCCCTCCCCCAACTGTCCCCCTACCACTGCACCTCTGAGCTCATTCCACTGTCACTTCAGGCCTGTAATTAAAAATCTATGAATTTATCAATCAGTTAAAGCTCACCTGCTCAGATTTTACACCTGCAGGTCGGCTGCTGTAATGAGTGTGTGCTAATGTATGTAGTATTATATGGAGTTTATGGCACAGACTGAAAGAAAAATGTGATTAAAACAATCCAAGTCTGGCTTAATTAAAGAGGAATTCCTCCATAAAATCAATCCTTGCATAATTAAGTGTGGCAGAGTCATTCAGAGTGGGTTCAGGGTGAAACTCTCTGTTCTAGATACAATCAGAACTGTTCACAATGGTGGTGAATGGAACCAGACGTCCACCTCTAAAAGCTCCCTCTCAGAAGGTTATTACAGTAAATGGTATAAATACACTGTCTGATGCCTGAGACGCTGTTACGGTGATGAAGATATAAAATATCAGGAGATCTCAGAACACACATGAAAACAACTTGTTTGGATATAATTTATTGTTAGGTTGTATAACAAGATGTAGATTATTTTTCAGGCTTAATTGTGATTTCAGCTACATACAAATACACAGTGAAATGAAGCAATGTCCCTCCAGAGCTATATGTTGCAAAAACAAACAAACACAAACATAATAAACACAATATAAACAATATAATATATACAACACAGTATACACATTATACACAGTGCAGACAAAAGAATACAAAACAGAACACAGTACAGATACAGTACACGGTCAATCAATCAATCAACCTTTATTTAATCTCGGAAATACATTGAGGGGTGACCCTCATTTTCAATGTAGCCGAGCATTTACAATTAAAGGGATTGAAAGCAAAATGAGCAAAAATAATAAATAAAATACAAATTTTAAATAAAATTTATTATAGATGCATAAAATACAATGTAAAAAATGTTAGAAAAATTTTATAAAAGAATATAAAATAAACATAAAATACATAAAACAGGATAATAAAAAGTTGAATGCTAATAAAAAATACTCATTAAAACACTCATAATAATAATAAAATAATAAAAAATAATAGATAATAAAAATAATAAAAAGATAATAATAATAATAATAATAAACAACAATAAAATAAAATAAAATAAAACAAACATAAAAAAATAAATAAGATAAAAACAAAATCCTAATAGAGAGATATATTCATTTAAATCAATCACAGGCTTTCTGATGGTGATTAGAAACTAAAGTTTACTAATGGTTCAGTGATCCCAGCGAGCTGAGCTTCAAAGTTTCCTGTAGAGAATTCCAGCTCGCTGGTGCACTGTAGCTAAAAGTGCTACACGGTACTGAGAGTATGTATGTCGTGTGAAGATGGATGTAACATACTATGACCATAGCAGTCTCTGAGGTAGCAGCTATAACAGCAGTAACAAAATACAGTATCTGGTTAACAGTTTTCTAGCAGCAGATTTTGTTCAGGCAGTGTGTAGAAATGCTGAGTGAAGTATCTCAGTGTGCAATAATTATTATATCTTGAGAATGTGGACAAAATTAATTTGTTGGAGTGTCCGGAGCCGTCACCCCATCAAAAGAAAAATAATTAAGATTCAGATTATGTGGTGTGCGTTTGTATGAACTAAAGCTCATTTTGGTTTGGAGCTTCAGTAGAAAACAGTAGAACAGCAGGGCAGCAGGGCTGGTGAGACCGTTCTGCCTATAATAGAACATGTAGGTCTGATATGATTAGCAGTGAGACACTCAATGAGACGCTGTTACAGTAATCTTTTATTTTTTAATTAAGCGCACCGTCTGATCCCCATCCCTCCTGGCGGTGCTCACAGAGTACTTGCTAATTTACACTGATAAACTAAATGACTGAGTATAGTAGTACCTGTTCTTTTCTTTTTGGGGTAGCTGTATAATAACATACCCAACCAGCCAAATGCACTGGCCAGCAACAGGTCAGTTAGCAGCCTGGAGCTGGATAACCACTAAACCAGTGGCCACCAAGTGAGCTGGAAACTTTAAAGAAACATGCCGCTCACAGCACACGTAACTATTTAACAGTGAAATTTAACAAGATTTTTAATATAACTTACAAGACAAACAAAAAAAAGCTGATTTTTTTATGACAAATGACAAAACAGAAAACCCCATCCCAGCCCACTAAAACCCAACCCAAGACCACCCCTGCTCACCCAAGCCCACCCCAACCAAACCACCCGAACCACCTTACCCCAGCCCAACCCCATCCCAACCCGCCCAACCCAACCCCACCCACCCCAACTCGCCCAACCCCACCCCAACCAAAGCCACCCAAGCCACCCTACCCAACACCACCCCAGCTCACACAAGCCCATCCCAGCCCAAACAAGCCCACCACAACCCAACCCCAAGCCCACCACAACCCAACCCCAAGCCCACCACAACCCAACCCCAAGCCCACCACAACCCAACCCCAAGCCCACCACAACCCAACCCCAAGCCCACCACAACCCAACCCCAAGCCCACCACAACCCAACCCCCAGCCCACCACAACCCAACCCCAAGCCCACCACAACCCAACCCCAAGCCCACCCCAACCAAACCCCAAGCCCACCCCAACCAAACCCCAAGCCCACCACAACCCAACCCCACCCCAACCAAAGCCACCCAAGCCACCCTACCCAACACCACCCCAGCTCACACAAGCCCAGCCCAGCCCACCCAAGGCCAGCCTATTATTGAATATTGGTGACCTGAGCATCACAACTTACATTTAATAAGATTATAACATCTATCAGTGTTGCTGTCCAACTGGGTCAGTACACTGATGCCAGAACGTATATGTAACTGTTTAGAGGTCACCTGTGGTCACTAATGATTAGCGAGGTGCTCATCATGTCCACATCTCAGATCATGTAGAGGTGTTCGGTGATCTCTATTGGAATTGATCTTGTGGTTTCTGATAATCACTGTTATCTATGAACATGGGCTAAAGCAAGTTAGCATAGCTGAAGAAAGTAGCAGCTACTGTACATTTCTCACCTTCTTCTCTTCTTCTACAAATCCACTCACACCTGCACTCGAGTCACATTCAGAAGAAGAACAGTCACATGACTTAATCCGAGCGCTTCATCAACATGTGCTTCATCTGCTAATCCTTCCATATTTAGACAGATTATCATCAGCTTGGAAATTATCGAGACAGAGAGAGAGAGAGAGAAGGAGGACAGACACTCCACCGGTGAAGGAACGTCCGCTGAAGTTTACACCACCTGCATCTCCAAACTTTACTCTGAAGGTGAGTCTGATCTGTAAACGCAGTTTTGTATTTTCTAGACCTGAAAGACAAGATTTCTTCAGAAAGCTGGGAGAAAAACCAGGAGGAAAACTTTACATTACATACTGAACATTGCTGTGAGGATTTGATTGAGTATTTGTGAGGTCAGGTACCTACGTTGAACATTGCTGGGAGGATTTGACTAAGTGATAGTGAGGTCAGGTACTGATGTTGGTCGTTGCTGTGAGGATTTGATTGAGTGTTGGTTAGGTAAGGTAGTGATGTTGAACATTGCTGTGAGGATTTGATCGTTAGTGAGGTTAGGTGCTGACATTGAACATTGCTGTATTTGATTGAGTATAAGTGAGGAGCCTTTATCCCCTCTCCACTCAGTGGTAGAGCTTTATTCCACTCCAGAGTCCAGTGGTGGAGCTTCACATCACTCCAGAGTCCAGTGGTGGAGCTTTACACCACTCCAGAGTCTAATAGTGGAGCTTTACACCACTCCAGAGTACAGTGGTAGAGCTTTACACCACTCCAGAGTCTAATGGTGGACCTTTATTCCACTCCAGAGTCCAGTGGTGGAGCTTTATACCACTCCAGAGTCCAGTGGTAGAGCTTTATACCACTCTAGAATCCAGTGGTGGAGCTTTATACCACTCTAGAATCCAGTGGTGGAGCTTTATACCACTCCAGAGTCCAGTGGTAGAGCTTTATGCCACTCCAGAGTCTAGTGGTAGAGCTTAACATCACTCCAGAGCCCAGTGGTAGAGCTTTACACCACTCCAGAGTCTAGTGGTGGAGCTTTACACCACTCCAGAGTCCAGTGGTGGAGCTTTACACCACTCCAGAGTCCAGTGTTGGAGCTTTACACCACTCCAGAGTCCAGTGGTGGAGCTTTACACCACTCCAGAGTCTGGTGGTGGAGCTTTATACCACTCCAGAGTCCAATGGTGGGGCTTTTCACCACTCCAGAGTCCAGTAGTGGAGATTTACACCACTATAGCCAACGCTTGGCATTGTATATAATGATCTTAGGCTTGTGTGGAGCTGCTTAGCCTGGAGACCAATTTCATTAATATCCTGATGCTCAGGTGTGATGCTGATGTTGCTTTAGAGGCAGTTTGGTACTCCCGCTCTGTGATCTGCCACTTCTCCGGCTGTTGCTGCTCCTAATAGTCCATTTTCCTCATTTATTTTATTGAAACACACTTCAGTTCAAACTTGATTGGCTGTTGTTTAAAGCTATATGGGTGGCTGGCTCAAATCTAATTGGTTAAATGTCTGTGGTTCAATGACAGCCGAGCAAAAAAGAGTAAAAGTGCAGCTTTGAAAAAACTGACCACAGCAAAGTCGCAGAAAGTCAAAAGCAAAGTGCGTGAATTCAAAGCTCAACAGCTCAAACCCAACTGGAGTCTGATGCCCTTGACCACGTCGTGTTTGAAGGTGGGAGAGATTTGGATCTGTACCGCAGCTCATTTGATCCTATCTGAGTAGAATTAGCATCTTTTCAATGAGGCCAACTGTGAACCTCCAGCACTGAAGTCATCCAAACATAAATATAACAGAACTTTTGGTGCATTTGGACGTCCGAACTACAGACCTGTCGATTCGCTACAGGTAAACGTAATGTAGTGATCATTTGTGTAAATTAAGCACATCATGTATGATGATTTTATGATACTGTGTCATTATCGTGATAAATTATGTCACAATATGCTTTCTAATTACTTATAAAACACTAACTGACTAATGTTTATTAGGCTTATAATAATATTTTAATTTATTTATTTACACAGCGTAAATCGCAACTGCTTCATTCAAATTATGTAGAAAAATAAAAATCAACAAAAATGCAGATACGTTTTGGACAATTACAATATTCTGCTTTATTGCCCATCCCAATATTTACCTATAACTCAGATCATACTGTTTACTAGCTTGGTCAGCTGAATGAATGTGGTATCAGAGAATACATTCTGTTGCTTTGTGGTTTCATTTCATAATAATAGCCCTTACAGTTGTCCAGGGCAGCTCTAGCAACTGTAGCAGCTCTAGACATTTCACAAACTAGCAAAGGTGCATCCAGTGACAATCTAATCTATTGCTGGTGTCTACGCAGACTATGCAGCTTGATTATATAAACCTGTTGGCGAATGATAATGAGTAATGAATGATAGAAGTGTCCACATAATTAGTACACTACCAGTCAAACGTTTTAGATACACTACCAGTCAAACGTTTTAGATACACTACCAGTCAAACGTTTTAGTACACTACCAGTCAAATGTTTTAGATACACTACCAGCCAAACGTTTTAGTACACTATCAGTCAAACGTTTTAGTACACTACCAGTCAAACGTTTTAGTACACTACCAGTCAAACGTTTTAGTACACTACCAGCCAAACGTTTTAGTACACTATCAGTCAAACGTTTTAGTACACTACCAGTCAAACGTTTTAGATACACTACAAGTCAAACGTTTTAGTACACTACCAGTCAAACGTTTTAGTACACTACCAGACAAACGTTTTAGATACACTACCAGCCAAACGTTTTAGATACACTACCAGCCAAACGTTTTAGTACACTACCAGCCAAACGTTTTACTACACTACCAGTCAAACGTTTTAGATACACTATCAGTCAAACGTTTTAGTACACTACCAGCCAAACGTTTTACTACACTACCAGTCAAACGTTTTAGATACACTACCAGCCAAACGTTTTAGTACACTACCAGTCAAACGTTTTAGATACACTACCAGTCAAACGTTTTAGATACACTACCAGACAAACGTTTTAGTACACTACCAGCCAAACGTTTTACTACACTACCAGCCAAACGTTTTAGTACACTACCAGCCAAACGTTTTAGTACACTACCAGCCAAACGTTTTAGATACACTACCAGTCAAACGTTTTAGATACACTACCAGCCAAACGTTTTAGATACACTACCAGTCAAACGTTTTAGATACACTACCAGTCAAACGTTTTAGATACACTACCAGCCAAACGTTTTAGATACACTACCAGTCAAACGTTTTAGATACACTACCAGTCAAACGTTTTAATACACTACCAGCTAAACGTTTTAGAACACTACCAGTCAAACGTTTTAGTACACTACCAGTCAAACGTTTTAGATACACTACCAGCCAAACGTTTTAGATACACTACCAGTCAAACGTTTTAGATACACTACCAGTCAAACGTTTTAGTACACTACCAGTCAAACGTTTTAGATACACTACCAGTCAAACGTTTTAGATACACTACCAGTCAAACGCTTTAGATACACTACCAGTCAAACGTTTTAGTACACTACCAGTCAAACGTTTTAGTACACTACCAGTCAAACGTTTTAGATACACTACCAGTCAAACGTTTTAGTACACTACCAGCCAAACGCTTTAGATACACTACCAGTCAAACGTTTTAGATACACTACCAGTCAAACGCTTTAGATACACTACCAGCCAAACGTTTTAGATACACTACCAGCCAAACGTTTTAGTACACTACCAGTCAAACGTTTTAGATACACTACAAGTCAAACGTTTTAGTACACTACCAGTCAAACGTTTTAGTACACTACCAGACAAACGTTTTAGTACACTACCAGACAAACGTTTTAGATACACTACCAGCCAAACGTTTTAGATACACTACCAGCCAAACGTTTTAGATCACTACCAGTCAAACGTTTTAGATACACTACCAGCCAAACGTTTTAGTACACTACCAGTCAAACGTTTTAGATACACTACCAGCCAAACGTTTTAGTACACTACCAGCCAAACGTTTTACTACACTACCAGTCAAACGTTTTAGATACACTACCAGCCAAACGTTTTAGTACACTACCAGTCAAACGTTTTAGATACACTACCAGTCAAACGTTTTAGATACACTACCAGACAAACGTTTTAGTACACTACCAGCCAAACGTTTTACTACACTACCAGCCAAACGTTTTAGTACACTACCAGCCAAACGTTTTAGTACACTACCAGTCAAACGTTTTAGATACACTACCAGCCAAACGTTTTAGATACACTACCAGTCAAACGTTTTAGATACACTACCAGCCAAACGTTTTAGATACACTACCAGTCAAACGTTTTAGATACACTACCAGCCAAACGTTTTAGATACACTACCAGTCAAACGTTTTAGATACACTACCAGCCAAACGCTTTAGATACACTACCAGTCAAACGTTTTAGATACACTACCAGTCAAACGTTTTAGTACACTACCAGCCAAACGTTTTAGATACACTACCAGTCAAACGTTTTAGATACACTACCAGCCAAACGTTTTAGATACACTACCAGTCAAACGTTTTAGATACACTACCAGTCAAACGTTTTAGATACACTACCAGCCAAACGTTTTAGATACACTACCAGTCAAACGTTTTAGATACACTACCAGTCAAACGTTTTAATACACTACCAGCTAAACGTTTTAGAACACTACCAGCCAAACGTTTTAGTACACTACCAGTCAAACGTTTTAGATACACTACCAGCCAAACGTTTTAGATACACTACCAGCCAAACGTTTTAGATACACTACCAGTCAAACGTTTTAGATACACTACCAGTCAAACGTTTTAGTACACTACCAGTCAAACGTTTTAGATACACTACCAGTCAAACGTTTTAGATACACTACCAGTCAAACGCTTTAGATACACTACCAGTCAAACGTTTTAGTACACTACCAGTCAAACGTTTTAGATACACTACCAGTCAAACGTTTTAGTACACTACCAGCCAAACGCTTTAGATACACTACCAGTCAAACGTTTTAGATACACTACCAGTCAAACGCTTTAGATACACTACCAGCCAAACGTTTTAGATACACTACCAGCCAAACGTTTTAGTACACTACCAGTCAAACGTTTTAGTACACTACCAGCCAAACGCTTTAGATACACTACCAGCCAAACGTTTTAGTACACTACCAGCCAAACGTTTTAGTACACTACCAGCCAAACGTTTTAGATACACTACCAGTCAAACGTTTTAGATACACTACCAGTCAAACGTTTTAGTACACTACCAGTCAAACGTTTTAGATACACTACCAGTCAAGCGCTTTAGATACACTACCAGTCAAACGCTTTAGATACACTACCAGTCAAACG
Organism: Megaleporinus macrocephalus; assembly: GCA_021613375.1. Classification (NCBI taxonomy): domain Eukaryota; kingdom Metazoa; phylum Chordata; class Actinopteri; order Characiformes; family Anostomidae; genus Megaleporinus; species Megaleporinus macrocephalus. The sequence continues at coordinate 43,221,373 of CM038710.1, read as the reverse complement.
TTTTAGATACACTACCAGTCAAACGTTTTAGTACACTACCAGTCAAACGTTTTAGGTACACTACCAGTCAAACGTTTTAGTACACTACCAGTCAAACGTTTTAGATACACTACCAGTCAAACGTTTTAGTACACTACCAGTCAAACGTTTTAGATACACTACCAGTCAAACGTTTTAGATACACTACCAGTCAAACGTTTTAGTACACTACCAGCCAAACGTTTTAGTACACTACCAGTCAAACGCTTTAGATACACTACTAGTCAAGCGCTTTAGATACACTACCAGTCAAACGTTTTAGATACACTACCAGTCAAACGCTTTAGATACACTACCAGTCAAACGTTTTAGATACACTACCAGCCAACCGCTTTAGATACATTACCAGCCAAACGTTTTAGATACATTACCAGCCAAACGTTTTAGTACACTACCAGTCAAGCGCTTTAGATACACTACCAGTCAAACGTTTTAGATACACTACCAGTCAAACGTTTTAGATACATTACCAGCCAAATGTTTTAGATACACTACCAGCCAACCGCTTTAGATACACTACCAGCCAAACGTTTTAGAATTGTTGCACTGTAAAGTCCGCCACTACCTATACAGTTTCTAAAGTTTCTAAAGCAACTCAGACTTTAAAGAGATGTTCTTTCAGCTTTATTATGAATTTAACTTAATAAACTGTGAATACTATTTGCCAAGAGGAGGACGGGTCTCCCCTTATGAGTCTTGGTGCCTCCCAAAGTCTCTTTCTCCAGTCTTGAGGGAATTTTATCTGCCTCTGTCGCCTCTGGCTTGCTCACAGGGGGATATGTGCTGTGACTTCATGTTCTCAAACTTCTGTTAAACTACACAAACAGACTTGAATTGAATTGAATTTAATCTGTTTGTATCTCTATAAGCTCACAGTAAGTTGATCTGGGTTGGATTCCCGGTTCGGGTGGTCCTGTGTGGAGGGTGTATGTTCTTCCCGTGCTTAAATGGGTTTCCTCCGGGTACTCCGGTTTCCTCCCACAGTCCAAACACATGCATGTTAGGTTGATTGGTCACTCTAAACTGCACTCTACCCTAGCTGGGATAATGGATGGTGGATTCCAGCAGTAGGAGAAACCAGGCCTCAGTACTGTAGAAAAACTGGACCTGTAGAATATCTGTGTTTACACTACAAGCTTTCTGATGTCTACACCGCGTGGTTTATGCTTGAATCACACGTTATGATACGCTTTGTTACACAAACCCAATCAGGCGGCTAATTTTGAAGCGATCAGCCGAGGCCGGGATGGTAACTGGGGTAAACGGTGCTGTATCCGAGAGAACAGAGCAGTTTGGAGCATCTCTGGGGTTTCCAGTCGTTTGTGGTATAATTATCTCCCGACTCCTCTGATACGCTATTCCAATTAGTGCTATTAGGAGCTGAAATTGCTTGTGTCGCCGTGGTGATTGGCAGTGATTGGCCTTTTAGTTTAATGAATCTTGTAGATTAGCGAGCGGGCGCCCCTGCCGAGCGCGTCCCCAGAATGTATTCATCTTATTGAAGGCGGTGAGACCGAACATATGCGCGCTGCCCGGACCGCTTCTGTTACATTCTGCAGGACTTTCAGGGTCCGCAGCGTTAGCATGACGCTCAGAGCCAATCACGGGCGACGAGCACAGAATTAAAAACTCATTATTGGAGCTGCCGGTTCATTAAAAGTGCATTACCATACAGTACTGACCTCTACTGCGACCTCACTTCTATTGTTAGGGTAGAGAAATCGATGGTTCCTGTTTTCGTTAGTAGGTTTGGCTGCACCTGCTAATGTAAACAGAACAAATAACAAACAAACAAACAAACACAATGCCTTTTATGTTACGCTACTCACTCAGGATACAGGACGGACTGGGAGACTCAATAAGGTCCTAGTAGGTGGTCACAGGTATCTGGAGCCATGCTGACTGCAGTGCATCCCACAGCTGCTGGAGGGAGCGTGGAGGAGGATCCATAGAGCCAACACCACCATCCAGGTGGTCCCATAGAATCTCAATGGAGTTCAAGTCTGGGGAATTAGGGGTCCAGGGTAGTGCTTGGTCAGCTCTTCCAACCAGTGTGGGACATATCTAGTCGTGTGAAGTGTTGCATTGGCTTTCTGGAAGATTCCATCCTCCCCAGAGAAGACAGTCAGCATGTATCGTGTACATGATCTGCAAGGATGGATTCAGACCCACCTCCACAGTAGGAAGTGGTCATAATAATGTGAACCGACTGTGCATAATACAGAAATGTATAGTTCATAGTAATAATGTTTCATCACTATTGCTAATAAAATCATAAAAATGTATAGACGAGGCTTTGAAGTCGATTCAAAATATGAAACACACCCAGCAGATGGCGCAGTTCTGCCTGTCCGGTATTGAGTATCTTAGTTTTGTATATTTGTAAATGACCTTTAGACCCAGAATTCCTTATTTAGGCTTTTTACCGATTACAAGATTATACATGACCTCAAAGGTCAACAGCTATGTGGTCTCAACAGCCTCACTACTGACCCCTGCTGGATTTAACTCCTTTATGCGTCTTAAAACAGGAAGACAGACTGAGATAGACTGATGATTGCTCAGAGTCTGAGATTACCTGGAGGGCGTCTGAGCAGTTACAGGGTCTCTCTCTTGTAGGAGCGCTTCATTTGGCACGCTTGCTGTGAAGCGGCTGACTGTCGTAGCAGCTGTAATGACCGGTCTGATGGGTGGAGGAGCGGCGCTTATATTAAAGCACTGATTGTAATTTATAGGCTGCCCGCGATGCGCCTGTCTGCTTTAATTCGGATCTGCGCCGGCCTACAGCAGGTTCAGCCTTGACGCTACGTTTATTAACAGTGTGTGCATGTGTGTGCGTGTGTGTGTTTGTTTGTTTGTTTGTGTGTGCTGCTCAAGCACTGGTTCTGCTTCGGGTTAGGAACCTGGTGTTCTTTTTGAAGCTCTAAATCAGCTGAACAGGCATCATGTCAAGCTGTAGAAGGTATTATAGCCCATAGAGAGAACATGAGTCTGAGATATGTTCCAATTTACTGCAGTAACAGCTTCCACTCATCTGGGATGACATTACACTAAATCTTACCAGCACAGTGTTTCCAATAAAGTGGCCAGTTAGTGGAAGCTCAAAGAAGGTGTTTTTAATAAAGTGATTAGTTGGTGAAAGCGCATGTTAGATGTTTCCAATAAAGTGGCCAGTTAGTGGAGGTACGAGGTGGGTGTTTCTAATAAAGTGGCCAGTTAGTGGAGGTACAAGGCAGGTGTTTCTAATAAAGTGGCCAGTTAGTGGAAGCTCAGAGAAGGTGTTTCTAATAGAGTGGTCAGTTGTTGGAAGTTCATGTTTCTAATTAAGTGGCCAGTTTGTAGAAGGGCAAGGTGGGTGTTTCTAATAAAGTGGCCAGTGAGTTGAACTACAAGATAGATGTTTTTAATAAAGTGGCCAGTTAGTGGAAGTACAAGGAAGGTGTTTCTAATAAAGTGGCCAGTTAGTAGAAGCAAAAGGTAGGTGTTTCTAATAAAGTGGCCAATTAGTGGAAGTACAAGATGGGTGTTTCTAATAAAGTGGCCAGTTATTAAAGTACAACGTGGGTGTTTCTAATAAAGTGGCCAGTTAGTGGGAGTACAAGGTTGGTGTTTCTAATAAAGTGGCCAGTTATTGAAAGTACAACGTGGGTGTTTCTAATAAAGTGGCCAGATATTGAAAGTACAAGGTAGGTGTTTCTAATAAAGTGGCCAGTTATTGGAAGTACAAGATGGGTGTTTCTAATAAAGTGGCCAGATATTGAAAGTACAAGGTAGGTGTTTCTAATAAAGTGGCCAGTTAGTAGAAGCACAAGGTAGATGTTTCTAATAATGTAGCCAGTTATTGAAAGTACAAGGTAGGGGTTTCTAATAAAGTGGCCAGTTAGTGAAAGTACAATGTGGGTGTTTCTAATAAAGTGGTCAGTTATTGAAAGAACAATGTAGGTGTTTCTAATAAAGTGGCCAGTTAGTGGACGTACAAGGTTGGAGTTTCTAATAAAGTGGTCAGTTAGTGGAAGTACAACATGGGTGTTTCTAATAAAGTGGCCAGTTAGTGGAAGTACAAGATGCGTGTTTCTAATAAAGTGGACAGTTAGTGGAAGTACAAAGTTGGTGTTTCTAATAAAGTGGACGGTCAATGTTTGATCTAGCTGAAAAGAGAAATGAGGCCATGACTAATTCTGACAGGACTCCAGATGGTAGAGCATCGACATCTAACCCTCCTTCATTCCTCCTTCCTGTTTACTCCTTCCAATATCACTCTCTCATTCTGTCAGGTGTTTTTCACCTCTCTGTCAATAACTCACTGGGTCTGTTTTCTCTTTTTTCTCTCTCAGCATGTCTCAGAGGAGCAAAGCACCCTCAACTCCGAGGTACGTACCTACAGCAGGGACGTGAACACACAACTGCACAAAAGCTTCTTCTGATAAACCTGCAGATATGAAATCCCACACTGAGGCCTGAAAAGTCACATGTACCCCAATGAGCCACGACCTCTCTGGTATCTAACGTTTGCTTGTTCAGACTTTTTGTCTGTATGTATGTTCATGTTTATACAGCAGTGTCAGAAGCCACATGACCGTTTGTTTCGATGTGCGAGTCGTTTGTCGTGTTTATTTGTGCTGTAGTGAACAGTGATGGACCCTCCTGTTTGTCCTCTCTCAGTTCGTCCTCTCGACCCTCTTCTGCCGCTGACACTCACCCGCTGCGCTCAGCTCTGAAACATGGCTCCAAAGACTCGAAGGATTCGTCACAGAAAGGCTCCCACTCGGCCCAGCGCCGGCGACGCAGCTTCAGCCAGGGCTCTGTGTACTTACCCTACCTCAATGCACTGTTCGGCCAGGTCAGCTATACAATATATTATATAATATATGTCAATGTAGAATGCTATATACAGTATATACTAATAAATTATACTATATATCCATCCATCCTTTATCTTCCACTTTGTCCCGCTAGTATACAGTATACCGCATATACTAATGAAGTATACAGTACATACTATAGCAGAATGCAGTATACCATATATACTAATGAAGTATACAGTACATACTATAGCAGAATGCAGTATACCGCATATACTAATGAAGTATACAGTACATACTATAGCAGAATGCAGTATACCATATATACTAATGAAGTATACAGGATACCGCATATACTAATGAAGTATACAGTATACCGCATATACTAATGAAGTATACAGTATATACTATAGCAGAATGCAGTATACCATATATACTAATGAAGTATACAGTATACCGCATATACTAATGAAGTATACAGTATACCATTTATACTAATGCAGAATGCAGTATACAGTATATACTAATGAAGTGTACAGTATACACTGGTGCAGTATACAGTATATACTAAAGTAGAATGCAGTATACAGTATACACTGGTGTAGTGTGCAGTATGCCGTATACAGTATATACTAATGCAGTATACAGTATATACTAATGCAGTATACAGTATGTACTAAAGTAGACTGCAGTATACAGTATACACTGGTGCAGTGTGCAGTATGCAGTATACAGTATATACTAATACAGTATACAGTATATACTAATGCAGTATACAGTATGTACTAAAGTAGACTGCAGTATACAGTATACACTGGTGCAGTGTGCAGTATGCAGTATACAGTATATACTAATACAGTATACAGTATATACTAATGCAGTATACAGTATGTACTAAAGTAGACTGCAGTATACAGTATACACTGGTGCAGTGTGCAGTATGCAGTATACAGTATATACTAATACAGTATACAGTATATACTAATGCAGTATACAGTATGTACTAAAGCAGACTGCAGTATACAGTATACACTGGTGCAGTATGCAGTATACAGTATATACTAATGCAGTATACAGTATGTACTAAAGTAGAATGCAGTATACAGTATACACTGGTGCAGTGTGCAGTATGCAGTATACAGTATATACTAATACAGTATACAGTATATACTAATGCAGTATACAGTATGTACTAAAGTAGACTGCAGTATACAGTATACACTGGTGCAGTATGCAGTATACAGTATATACTAATGCAGTATACAGTATATACTAAAGTAGACTGCAGTATACAGTATACACTGGTGCAGTGTGCAGTATGCAGTATACAGTATATACTAATGCAGTATACAGTATGTACTAAAGTAGACTGCAGTATACAGTATACACTGGTGCAGTGTGCAGTATGCAGTATACAGTATATACTAATGCAGTATACAGTATATACTAATGCAGTATGCAGTATACAGTATATACTAATGCAGTATACAGTATGTAGTAAAGTAGACTGCAGTATACAGTATACACTGGTGCAGTGTGCAGTATGCAGTATACAGTATATACTAATGCAGTATACAGTATATACTAAAGTAAAATGCAGTATACAGTATACACTGGTGCAGTATACAGTATGTACTAAAGTAGACTGCAGTATACAGTATACACTGGTGCAATGTGCAGTATGCAGTATACAGTATATACTAATGCAGTATACAGTATATACTAAAGTAGAATGCAGTATACAGTATACACTGGTGTAGTGTGCAGTATCCAGTATACAGTATATACTAATGCAGTATACAGTATATACTAAAGTAGACTGCAGTATACAGTATACACTGGTGTAGTGTGCAGTATGCAGTATACAGTATATACTAATGCAGTATACAGTATATACTAAAGTAGACTGCAGTATACAGTATACACTGGTGTAGTGTGCAGTATCCAGTATACAGTATATACTAATGCAGTATACAGTATATACTAAAGTAGAATGCAGTATACAGTATACACTGGTGTAGTGTGCAGTATCCAGTATACAGTATATACTAATGCAGTATACAGTATATACTAAAGTAGACTGCAGTATACAGTATACACTGGTGCAGTGTGCAGTATCCAGTATACAGTATATACTAATGCAGTATACAGTATATACTAAAGTAGACTGCAGTATACAGTATACACTGGTGCAGTGTGCAGTATATTGTACACAGTCTATATTCACCGTATATTCCGTACACACGACCCATGTTTGTAACCTCGTCCCTTTGGTAATAAATATTCCAGTCACTGTAAATATTCTCAGCTAAAAGCAGCTCAGATAAAAACAGGCTAAGCAGTCTCTGCTTTCACAGACATTCAGCCTGTAATAATGTAAAAGCCGCTGCCTGCCAGGATGAATCAGCCGGGGGTTTTTACTGAGGTGATTTAAGGGTAAGAGTATAATTATAATGAAAAAGTCAGGATTTTATTTCACTCACGGGCATTTATTATTATTTTATTATGTCTGAATTAACCAAAACACAGAATTACTGAAACAAAAGAGACTCCAAATTACAGTAACATCACTGACTCAGACCGCGAGGGACTCTGAGCTGCAGGTGGAAGACGTCTCTCCGTGTTGACGGTCACCTGTACTCCAGGATGGAACATAAGAAGATTATAATAGTATTAATAACCCGAGATGATAATTCACCATCAGTCTCTTCACAACAACAACAGCCAACACGCTAAATGAGAAATAGCAGGGTAATATAATGGCTGTGTGTGTGTGTGTGTGTGTGTGTGTGTGTGTGTGTGTGTGTGGGAGGAAGAGCTTTGATTGTATTATGTAACATAATTATTTTATGTAGAGCATGTTGTTTTTGCCCTAATGGATTACAAGATTAAAAGCACTAAATAATATAATATATTAATGTTTCAGTGTGAATAACAGAGGCAGTTTATACCAGTTGAATCCGAGAATCTGACGGGCGAGTCTGAGTGGTCTCCAGTGTCTGAGGTTGAATTTTGGGTTGAGTCTGAGTAGCTGAGGCGTTAGTCTGCGTGAGGTCTCAAGTCTCTAAGGTGCAAGTCTGAGTCTCTGAGGTGCGAGTCTGAGTATCTGAGGTGCAAGTCTGAGTATCTGAAGTGCGAGTCTGGGTATCTGATGTGCGAGTCTGAGTCTCTGAGGTGCAAGTCTGAGTATCTGAGGTGCAAGTCTAAGTATCTGGGGTGCGAGTCTGAGTCTCTGAGGTGCAAGTCTAAGTATCCGAGGTGTGAGTCTGAGTCTCTGAGGTGCAAGTCTAAGTATCCGAGGTGCGAGTCTGAGTCTCTGAGGTGCAAGTCTGAGTCTTTGAAGTGGGAGTCTGAGTATCTGAGGTGCAAGTCTGAGTATCTGAGGTGCGAGTCTGAGTATCTGAGGTGCGAGTCTGAGTCTTTGAGGTGCAAGTCTGAGTATCTGAGGTGCAAGTCTGAGTATCTGAGGTGCGAATCTGAGTTTTTGAGGTGCAAGTCTGAGTCTCTGGGGTGCAAGTCTGAGTCTCTGAAGTGTGTCACTGGGTATCTGAGGTGCGAGTCTGGGTATCTGAGGTGCGAGTCTGAGTCTTTGAGGTGCAAGTCTGAGTCTTTGAGGTGCAAGTCTGAGTCTCTGGGGTGCAAGTCTGAGTCTCTGAAGTGTGTCACTGGGTATCTGAGGTGCGAGTCTAAGTCTTTGAGGTGCAAGTCTGAGTCTCTAAAGTGTGTCACTGGGTATCTGAGGTGCGAGTCTGGGTATCTGAGGTGCAAGTCTGAGTCTCTGAGGTGCAAGTCTGAGTCTCTGAGGTGTGTCACTGGGTATCTAAGGTGCGAGTCTGGGTATCTGAGGTGCAAGTCTGAGTCTCTGAGGTGCAAGTCTGAGTCTCTGAGGTGTGTCACTGGGTATCTAAGGTGTGAGTCTGAGTCTCTGAGGTGCAAGTCTGAGTCTCTGAGGTGCAAGTCTGAGTCTCTGAGGTGCAAGTCTGAGTCTCTGAGGTGCAAGCCTGAGTCTCTGAGGTGCAAGCCTGAGTCTCTGAGGTGCAAGTCTGAGTCCCGAGGTGCGAGTCTGCGGATCTGAGGTGCAAGTCTGAGTATCCGAGGTGCGAGTCTGAGTCTCTGAGGTGTGAGTATCTAAGCCACGAGTCTGAGTGAAGTCTTGAGTCTCTGAGGTGCGAATCTAAGTATCTGAGGTGCGAATCTAAGTATCTGAGGTGCGAGTCTGAGTATCCGAGGTGCGAGTCTGAGTATCCATGGTGCAAGTCTGAGTCTCTGAGGTCCGAGTCTGAGTATCCATGGTGCAAGTCTGAGTCTCTGAGGTCCGAGTCTGAGTATGGTATATATAACTGTGAGGTGTATGTATATAGAGATTTGTATCTCTCTTCTGTCGGTCTTTGTTATTTTCACTCTCCTCCTCTCCTCACCTCTACATTCAGTGTTTCTGTGTTCTCTCTCTCTCTGGTTAGGAACGGTGGTTAGTAGAGTGTAAATGTGGGCTCTGTCTCTCAGGACTCTGTAATAATTTCCATAATTAGATCATTTATTTCTTGCTCTCTTTCTTTCTCTCTTTCTTTTTAGGATAGAGAGCTGATGCCGGAGGAGCTGGATGGTGGGTATTTTACTGTGTTAAAGAAATATGTTGTTGAATGTATAACCTTAAATGTAGGTATTGTGATATAGACTGTGTTACAGTTTCTCATTAGGTTGTATGTAAAACTCTAAATGTAGGTATTGTGATATGAACTCAGCACAGTTTCTCATTAAGTTAAATGTATAACTAAATGTAGGTATTGTGATATAAACTGAGTTACAGTTTCTTGTTAAGTTGAATATATAACTCTAAATGTAGGTATTGTGATATAGACTAAGTCTACAGTTTCTCATTAGGTCATATGTATAACTCTAAATGTAGGTATTGTGATATAAACTGAGTTACAGTTTCTTGTTAAGTTGAATGTATAACTCTAAATGTAGGTATTGTAATATAAACTGAGTTACAGTTTCTCACTAGGTTGAGTGTATAACTCTGAATGTAGGTATTGTATATAAACTGAGTTTACAGTTTCTCATTAGGTTGAATGTATAACTCTAAATGTAGGTATTGTGATATAGACTGAGTCTACAGTTTCTCATTAGGTTGAATGTATAACTCTAAATGTAGGTATTGTGATATAAACTGAGTCTACAGTTTCTCATTAGGTTGAATGTATAACTCTGAATGTAGGTATTGTGATATAAACTGAGTCTACAGTTTCTCATTAAGTTGAATGTATAACTAAATGTAGGTATTGTGATATAAACTGAGTTGCAGTTTCTCATTAGGTTGAATGTATAACTCTAAATGTAGGTATTGTGATATAAACTGAGTCTACAGTTTCTCATTAGGTTGAATGTACAACTCTGAATGTAGGTATTGTGATATAAACTGAGTCCACAGTTTCTCATTAGGTTGAATGTATAACTCTAAATGTAGGTATTGTGATATAAACTGAGTCCGCAGTTTCTCATTAGGTTGAATGTATAACTCTAAATGTAGGTATTGTGATATAGACTGAGTCTACAGTTTCTCATTAGGTTGAATGTACAACTCTGAATGTAGGCATTGTTCTTCCCATCAATAGCTTCCCATTAATAGCTCATTATTCATTAATTTAAGCACCAGGTAGGTGTTTCTGATAAAGTGGCCACAAATGTCTTACCAAGCTCCAGTGATGCTGTCGCGGTGGATCATGTAGAAAAGGCTGTATTTAGTGCTGCTTAATTAGAGCAGCCTTAATCTACAGGTTGACCGTGACTCATGGACACCATGACCTTTCAGAGAGGCCTGATTTCAGGACTTGCCCATTCAGGAAATGATAATTTTGCCCTAATTCATTCAATAGATTCTATGAGCTTTTCCTTCTGCTGTAATCTGATGAAATTATGTATGCACAGCCCTTTAACTCAGCCAGGCCATAGGCTACAGAGTGGCTCTATCGGGGGTGTTTACTCAGTGACTGTGACTTTACAACTGTGTTTATTATGTAATAGCTCTTGCAGCCTTAAGCTACAGCACCATATTCAACAGTTAGCCCCACCCACAAAGCCTGATTGGTTAAAAAGTGTTAGACCTATTTAGTTACTACTGATATCAACAGGTTTCTTTCTTGCATTCTGTATCATTCTGCTGACCATAAAAGCATAAATAAAATAATAATAAGCAGATTTATACCAAAATGTTCAATTCAGATTATGTTAATGCAACTAAACCAACTTTTGGGTGGTGAAACTACTTATACAAATCATATATATCATATATAAAAAAATCATATATAAAAATTATATACTTGCTACAGTATTTGATGGCATTCATGATTGTACCTCCATAATTCTACAACATACACTCCAATCAAATGTCATGATATATATATATATATATATATATATATATATATATATATATATATATATATATATATATATATATATATATATATATAAAATATGACATATATCCACCTATGACCACCTCACAGCCACTAACCATCTCAAAAATCCAGCTATTAATAGATTAATTAATAATTTTTGACTCCAATGATGCTCACACGGAGAACCGAGTATACAGATTCTGTGTAAACTAACGGGCTGATTAAATTATTTTCTTATCTAGAACTCAGCTGGACCAGTACCTACAGCAGTTTATCTCCGCCACTATTTGAATGAGGCTCAGCCAATCAGATCATTTACATATATCAGTGTGTTTAGTTGTCAGGGATAAAGCGAGGCCTGTTTTGTGTTCAGAGCTGCAGCAAGCCTTCAAGGAGTTCGACTACGACCAGGACGGATACCTGCACTATAAGGACGTGGCCGACTGCATGAGGACGATGGGCTACATGCCCACCGAGATGGAGCTGATTGAGATCATTCAGCAGATCAAGATGAAATGTGAGTGAAGACTTCAGTTAGAAAGTTCTCGTCAGAGTTTCCGTGAGAGGACTTTTCGTGTAGCAGGTTTATGACACATTGTGGGTCATATAGTCATGTTGTGGGGAACACAAGCTGGTCTCCACTATTTATATTATTACATTTTTAGGTCAGATTTAGGTTACGGGTAAGGATTAGGGTTAGGGGTAAGGTTATGGGTAAGGTTAGTGTTAGTGTTAGAGGATTAGGGGTAATATTAACGGGTTAGGTGTAAGGTTAGGGCAAGGTTAGCGTTAAGGTTAGGGTTAGAAGGTTAGAATAAAGGTAAAGGTATGGTTAGGTTGAAAGTTAAGGTTAGGTAAGGGTTTAGGTTAGAGGGTAATGGTAAGAGTTAGGGGTTAAGTGTTAAGGCTAGGGTAAGGGTAAGGTTATGGGTAATGGTTATGTTAGGTTAGGGTTACATTTTAGTGTAAGGTTAGTAGGTTAGGGTAAGGGTAAGATTGGGGTTATGGTTATGGTTTAGATGATTAGGATAAGGGTAAGGCTGGGGTTAGGCTAAGATGGTTAGGATTAAGGTAAGGGTAAGGGTTAGAGGGTTAGGGTAAGGGTAAGGTTGGGGTTAGTGTTAGGGGTTAAGGTTAGGGATAAGCTTAGATGGTTAGGATTAAGGTAAGGGTAAGGGTTAGAGGGTTAGGGTAAGGCCATGGTTAGGGTTAATGTTAGTGTTAGAGTTAGAGAGGTTGGGTAGGGTAAGGTTAGGGTAAAGTTTGGTTAGTGTCAGAGGGTTAAGGTAAGGTTAAGCTTAGGGTTAATGTTAGTGTTAGAATTAGAGAGTTTGGGTAGGGTAAGGTTAGGGTAGAGTCTGGTTAGTGTCAGAGGGTTAAGGTAAGGTTAAGTTTAGGGTTAATGTTAGAGTTAGAGAGGTTGGGTAGGGTAAGGTTAGGGTAAAGTTTGGTTAGTGTCAGAGGGTTACGGTAAGGTTAAGCTTAGGGTTAATGTTAGTGTTAGAGTTAGAGAGGTTGGGTAGGGTAAGGTTAGGGTAGAGTCTGGTTAGTGTCAGAGGGTTAAGGTAAGGTTAAGTTTAGGGTTAATGTTAGAGTTAGAGAGGTTGGGTAGGGTAAGGTTAGGGTAAAGTTTGGTTAGTGTCAGAGGGTTAAGGTAAGGTTAAGCTTAGGGTTAATGTTAGTGTTAGAGTTAGAGAGGTTGGGTAGGGTAAGGTTAGGGTAGAGTCTGGTTAGTGTCAGAGGGTTAAGGTAAGGTTAAGCTTAGGGTTAATGTTAGTGTTAGAATTAGAGAGTTTGGGTAGGGTAAAGTTTGGTTAGTGTCAGAGGGTTAAGGTAAGGTTAAGCTTAGGGTTAATGTTAGTGTTAGAGTTAGAGAGGTTGGGTAGGGTAAGGTTAGGGTAAAGTTTGGTTAGTGTCAGAGGGTTAAGGTAAGGTTAAGCTTAGGGTTAATGTTAGTGTTAGAGTTAGAGAGGTTGGGTAGGGTAAGGTTAGGGTAAAGTTTGGTTAGTGTTAGAGGGTTAAGGTAAGGTTAAGCTTAGGGTTAATGTTAGTGTTAGAGTTAGAGAGGTTGGGTAGGGTAAGGTTAGGGTAGAGTCTGGTTAGTGTCAGAGGGTTAAGGTAAGGTTAAGCTTAGGGTTAATGTTAGTGTTAGATGGTGTAAATAAGACTAGTAGTAGCTCTGGTTATGGTTTCGGGTAAATCTCCTATAAAATTAATGGAAGCCTATGTAATAGCCCTATAATGCACAGTGTGTGTGTGTGTGTGTGTGTGTGTGTGTGTGTGTGTATGTAGGGGGTGGTCATGTTGATTTTGATGATTTCTGTGAGCTGATGGGTCCCCGCATGCTGATGGAAACGGCGCACATGGTGGGGCTACGAGAACTTCACTGTGCTTTCAAACAGGTAACTATATATATATATATATATATATATATATATATATATATATATATATATATATATCACCTACTGAAAAAAACTATATATATATATAATAGAACTGTTGGATATCTTCTTTAAGTCTTTAAGAGTGTACTGAGTCTGCAAGTGTGCACTACCTAGTGTGCTTTCAAACTGATTAGAGCAACAGAGTGAGACGATTGCGCACATGTACTCTGAAAAAGTGTTATTGTGAAGTCTGCAAGTGTGCACTACTTAGCATGTGTTCTGCAAGTGCATGCTACTTTACTACTGAGTTGGGAGAGATGGGTAATATGCTTACTACACATGTTCACTAATTAGTGCACTTTCACCCAGACGAGTGTGCACTGCTCTGTTTGATCTGCTGGCTCCTTTAAGACTGTGTTGATTTACACTGAACACCCCGAAGAGAGGTCAGAGCACAAATTCATGTGTAGCTCTATAACTCTTAACTCATTTACCCTCCACACTCTCTCTCTCTCTCTCTCTCTATTCCTTCTCTCTCGCTCTATTCTTACTGTCTCTTTCTCACTCTTTCTTTCCTTTTGTCTCTCCCTTCCTTCTCTTTCTCTTTCTGTACTCTCCCTCTATCTCCTCTTCCTCTATATATATATTCCTTTTCTTTCTGGCTCGCTCTCTATTCATTCTCTCTATCTGTCTGTCTGTGCTCTATCTTTACTCCTCTTTTCTCTCTCTTCCTTCTCTCCCTCTCTCTGTACTCTTCCCCGTCCTCTCTCAGTTTGACTGTAACGGCGATGGACGGATCAGTTTTGATGAGTTGAAGGAGTCGATGAAGACTCTGCTGGGGGAGAAGCTGAAGAAGGGCGAGCTGGAGGAGATTCTGTCTGATATCGACCTCAACGGAGACGGAACTGTCGATTTTGACGGTGGGCGGCAGAATCGGGCGTACAAGGACACTCAGAGACCGAGAGAGGGACTAAAGTGATATTCGCTAACTGACGATATAAACCAGAATTCAGATCTTTATACAGACTGACCAACAATAAAGACCAGAATTCAGATCTTTATACAGACTGACCAACAATAAAGACCAGAATTAAGATCTTTATACAGACGGACCAACAATATAAACCAGAATTCAGATCTTTATACAGACTGACCAACAATAAAGACCAGAATTAAGATCTTTATACAGACTGACCAACAATATAAACCAGAATTCAGATCTTTATACAGACTGACCAACGACAAAGACCAGAATTCAGATCTTTATACAGACTGACCAACAATATAAACCAGAATTCAGATCTTTATACAGACTGACCAACAATAAAGACCAGAATTAAGATCTTTATACAGACTGACCAACAATAAAGACCAGAATTCAGATCTTTATACAGACTGACCAACGACAAAGACCAGAATTCAGATCTTTATTCAGACTGACCAACAATAAAGACTAGAATTCAGATCTTTATACAGACTGACCAACAATAAAGACCACAATTCAGATCTTTATACAGACTGACCAACAATACAAAAACAGAATTCAGATCTTTATATAGACTGACCAACAATAAAGACCAAAATTCAGATCTTTATTCAGACTGACCAACAATAAAGACCAGAATTCAGATCTTTATACAGACTGACCAACAATAAAGACCAGAATTCAGATCTTTATACAGACTGACCAACAATAAAACCAGAATTCAGATCTTTATACAGACTGACCAAAGATAAAAACCAGAAATCAGATCTTTATACAGACTGACCAACGATAAAAAACAGAATTCAGATCTTTATACAGACTGACCAACGACAAAGACCAGAATTCAGATCTTTATACAGACTGACCAACAATAAAGACCAGAATTCAGATCTTTATACAGACTGACCAACAATAAAGACCAGAATTCAGATCTTTATACAGACTGACCAACAATAAAAACCCGAATTCAGATCTTTATACAGACTGACCAACAACAAAGACCAGAATTCAGATCTTTATTCAGACTGACCAACAATAAAGACCAGAATTCTGATCTTTATACGAACTGACCAACAATAAAGACCAGAATTCAGATCTTTATACAGACTGACCAACAATAAAAAACAGAATTCAGATCTTTATAAAGACTTACCAACGACAAAGACCAGAACTCAGATCTTTATACAGACTGACCAACAATAAAAACCAGAATTCGGATCTTTATACAGACTGACCAACGACAAAGACCAGAATTCAGATCTTTATACAGACTGACCAACAATAAAGACCAGAATTCGGATCTTTATACGGACTGACCAACGACAAAGACCAGAATTCAGATCTTTATACGAACTGACCAACAATAAAGACCAGAACTCAGATCTTTATACAGACTGACCAAAGGTAAAAACCAGAATTCAGATCTTTATACAGATTGACCAACAATAAAGACCAGAATTCAGATCTATATACAGACTGACCAACAATAAAGACCATTATTCAGATCTTTATACAGACAGACCAACAATAAAAAACAGAATTCAGATCTTTATACAGACTGACCAACGACAAATACCAGAATTCAGATCTTTATTCAGACTGACCAACAATAAAGACCAGAATTCAGATCTTTATACGAACTGACCAATAATAAAGACCAGAATTCAGATCTTTATACAGACTGACCAACAATAAAAAACAGAATTCAGATTTTTATACAGATTGACCAACAATAAAGACCAGAATTCAGATCTATATACAGACTGACCAACAATAAAGACCATTATTCAGATCTTTATACAGACAGACCAACAATAAAAAACAGAATTCAGATCTTTATACAGACTGACCAACGACAAATACCAGAATTCAGATCTTTATTCAGACTGACCAACAATAAAGACCAGAATTCAGATCTTTATACGAACTGACCAACAATAAAGACCAGAATTCAGATCTTTATACAGACTGACCAACAATAAAAAACAGAATTCAGATTTTTATACAAACTTACCAACAATATAAAACAGAATTCAGATCTTTGTACAGACTGACCAACGACAAAGACCAGAATTCAGATCTTTATACAGACTGACCAACAATAAAGACCAGAATTCGGATCTTTATACGGACTGACCAACGACAAAGACCAGAATTCAGATCTTTATACGAACTGACCAACAATAAAGACCAGAACTCAGATCTTTATACAGACTGACCAAAGATAAAAAACAGAATTCAGATCTTTATACAGATTGACCAACAATAAAGACCAGAATTCAGATCTATATACAGACTGACCAACAATAAAGACAATTATTCAGATCTTTATACAGACAGACCAACAATAAAGACCAGAATTCGGATCTTTATACAGACTGACCAACGACAAAGACCAGAATTCAGATCTTTATACGAACTGACTAAAGATAAAGACCAGAATTCTGACTGAAATGGGGAACCATTAAAAATCACAATGAGCACCGGAATTTATGTTACTTCCAGATTTGTTGTGCACTGTTATGCCACACAGTCTAACAGTGGGGTTGTATTTCGGCAGCAACCTCTACTGGCAATAACTGTTATCAGCTGTAGGCTGATCTCAGTAACGTCTATCTAGGAAAGGTCGTGTTTTGGTGTTATTATTATTGTTATTGTTATTCTTCTAACAAGAATACAACAATTTGTAGTTACAGGTAAATTCCCACTAATGAAGACACAGTTTTGTCGATTAGATTCCATTTCTATGATCCCTCCAGAATCTTACACACCGCTCCTTTAATGGGTCAAATGTAACTTTAGTTTTACTCAGTATCCGCTCCTCTGGACAGCATTAATTAAAGTAAATGTTTATTTATAGGCGACTAGCATAAATAAAAACTATAACAGAACGATTTGAGGCTAAATTAGATTTTTCAGCTAACTATTGTTTGAAAAGTGAAGGCCGGACTCACTGCGGGTGTCTGACTGACCCCAAAAGTGATGACAAGCTAAAGAGACGTTGATGGACAGATGAGTTGAGGTCAGTTCACCCTGAAGACAGACTGAGTAACCTCGAAACGAAGCCCGAACCCTGCAGATACGTTACTCTCCACTGAGTGCTCATCACTGCTCAGACCTCCAACCTCAGGACTTTAACCTTTATAGCCGTCATCTTCTGAACTGAAGGTACTAATGGAGGGTTTTAATGCAGCAACAGCAACAGAGGATTTGTTTAACATTGCTGTGAGGATTTGATTGAGTGTTAGTGAGGTCAGGTACTGATGTTGAACATTGTTGTAAAGATTTGATTGAGTGTTGGTAAGGTCAGGTACTGATGTTGAACATTGCTGTGAGGATTTGATTGAGTGTTAGTGAGGTCAGGTACTGATTTAAACATTGCTGTGAGGATTTGATTGAGTATTAGTGAGGTCAGGTACTGATTTAAACATTGCTGTGAGGATTTGATTGAGTGTTAGTGAGGTCTGGTACTGATGTTTAACATTGCTCTAAGGATTTGATTGAGTGTTAGTGAGGTCAAGTACTGATGTTGAACATTGTTGTAAAGATTTGATTGAGTGTTAGTGAGGTCAAGTACTGATGTTGAACATTGTTGTAAAGATTTGATTGAGTGTTAGTGAGGTCAAGTACTGATGTTGAACATTGTTGTAAAGATTTGATTGAGTATTAGTGAGGTCAGGTATTGATGTTGAACATTGCTGTGAGGATTTGATTGAGTGTTAGTGAGGTCAGGTACTGATGTTGAACATTGCTGTGAGGATTTGATTGAGTGTTAGTGAGGTCAGGTACTGGTGTTGAACATTACTGTGAGAATTTGATTGAGTGTTAGTGAGGTCAGGTACTGGTGTTGAACATTACTGTGAGGATTTGATTGAGTATTAGTGAGGTCAGGTACTGATGTTGAACATTGCTATGAGGATTTGATTGAGTGTTAGTGAGGTCAGGTACTGATTTAAACATTGCTGTGAGGATTTGATTGAGTATTAGTGAGGTCAGGTACTGATTTGAACATTGCTGTGAGGATTTGATTGAGTGTGAGTGAGGTCAGGTACTGATGTTGAACATTGTTGTAAAGATTTGATTGAGTGTTAGTGAGGTCAGGTATTGATGTTGAACATTGCTGTGAGGATTTGTTTGAGTGTTAGTGAGGTCAGGTACTGATTTAAACATTGCTGTGAGGATTTGATTGAGTGTTGGTGAGGTCAAGTACTGATGTTGAACATTGTTGTAAAGATTTGATTGAGTGTTAGTGAGGTCAGGTACTGGTGTTGAACATTACTGTGAGAATTTGATTGAGTGCTAGTGAGGTCAGGTACTGGTGTTGAACATTACTGTGAGGATTTGATTGAGTATTAGTGAGGTCAGGTACTGGTGTTGAACATTACTGTGAGGATTTGATTGAGTGCTAGTGAGGTCAGGTACTGGTGTTGAACATTGCTGTGAGGATTTGATTGAGTGTTAGTGAGGTATGGTACTAATGTTGAACATTGTTCTAAAGATTTGATTGAGTGTTAGTGAGGTATGGTACTGATGTTGAACATTGCTGTGAGGATTTGATTGAGTGTTAGTGAGGTCTGGTACTGATGTTGAACATTGTTGTAAAGATTTGATTGAGTGTCAGTGAGGTCAGGTACTGGTGTTGAACATTACTGTGAGAATTTGATTGAGTGTTAGTGAGGTCAGGTACTGGTGTTGAACATTACTGTGAGGATTTGATTGAGTATTAGTGAGGTCAGGTACTGATGTTGAACATTGCTATGAGAATTTGATTGAGTGTTAGTGAGGTCAGGTACTGATTTAAACATTGCTGTGAGGATTTGATTGAGTATTAGTGAGGTCAGGTACTGATTTGAACATTGCTGTGAGGATTTGATTGAGTGTGAGTGAGGTCAGGTACTGATGTTGAACATTGTTGTAAAGATTTGATTGAGTGTTAGTGAGGTCAGGTATTGATGTTGAACATTGCTGTGAGGATTTGTTTGAGTGTTAGTGAGGTCAGGTACTGATTTAAACATTGCTGTGAGGATTTGATTGAGTATTAGTGAGGTCAGGTACTGATTTAAACATTGCTGTGAGGATTTGATTGAGTATTAGTGAGGTCAGGTATTGATGTTGAACATTGCTGTGAGGATTTGATTGAGTATTAGTGAGGTCAGGTACTGATTTAAACATTGCTGTGAGGATTTGATTGAGTATTAGTGAGGTCAGGTACTGATTTGATAATTGCTGTGAGGATGTGATTGAGTGTTAGTGAGGTCAGGTACTGATTTAAACATTGCTGTGAGGATTTGATTGAGTATTAGTGAGGTCAGGTACTGATTTGAACATTGCTGTGACGATTTGATTGAGTATTAGTGAGGTCAGGTATTGATGTTGAACATTGCTGTGAGGATTTGATTGAGTATTAGTGAGGTCAGGTACTGATTTAAACATTGCTGTGAGGATTTGATTGAGTATTAGTGAGGTCAGGTACTGATTTGAACATTGCTGTGAGGATTTGATTGAGTGTTAGTGAGGTCAAGTACTGATGTTGAACATTGTTGTAAAGATTTGATTGAGTGTTAGTGAGGTCAGGTACTGGTGTTGAACATTACTGTGAGAATTTGATTGAGTGTTAGTGAGGTCAGGTACTGGTGTTGAACATTACTGTGAGGATTTGATTGAGTATTAGTGAGGTCAGGTACTGATTTGAACATTGCTGTGAGGATTTGATTGAGTGTTAGTGAGGTATGGTACTAATGTTGAACATTGTTCTAAAGATTTGATTGAGTGTCAGTGAGGTCAGGTACTGATGTTGAACATTGCTGTGAGGATGTGATTGAGTATTAGTGAGGTCAGGTATTGATGTTGAACATTGCTGTGAGGATTTGATTGAGTGTTAGTGAGGTCTGGTACTGATGTTTAACATTGCTGTGAAGATTTGATTGAGTGTTAGTGAGGTCAGGTACTGATGTTGAACATTGCTGTGAGGATTTGATTGAGTGTTAGTGAGGTCAGGTGCTGATGTTGAACATTGCTGTGAGGATGTGATTGAGTGTTTGTGAGGTCAGGCACTGATGTTGAACATTGCTGTGAGGATGTGATTGAGTATTAGTGAGGTCAGATATTGATGTTGAACATTGCTGTGAGGATTTGATTGAGTGTTAGTGAGGTCTGGTACTGATGTTTAACATTGCTGTGAAGATTTGATTGAGTGTTAGTGAGGTCAGGTACTGATGTTGAACATTGCTGTGAGGATTTGATTGAGTGTTAGTGAGGTCAGGTGCTGATGTTGAACATTGCTGTGAGGATTTGATTGAGTGTTTGTGAGGTCAGGTACTGATGTTGAACATTGCTGTGAGGATTTGATTGAGTGTTAGTGAGGTCAGGTGCTGATGTTGAACATTGCTGTGAGGATGTGATTGAGTGTTTGTGAGGTCAGGCACTGATGTTGAACATTGCTGTGAGGATGTGATTGAGTATTAGTGAGGTCAGGTATTGATGTTGAACATTGCTGTGAGGATTTGATTGAGTGTTTGTGAGGTCAGGTACTGATGTTGAACATTGCTGTGAGGATTTGATTGAGTGTTAGTGAGGTCTGGTACTGATGTTTAACATTGCTGTGAAGATTTGATTGAGTGTTAGTGAAGTCAGATACTGATGTTGAACATTGCTGTGAGGATTTGATTGAGTGTTAGTGAGGTCAGGTGCTGATGTTGAACATTGCTGTGAGGATGTGATTGAGTGTTTGTGAGGTCAGGTACTGATGTTGAACATTGTTGTAAAGATTTGATTGAGTGTTAGTGAGGTCTGGTACTGATGTTGAATGAACTAATCAATCAGTGAATTTAATTAAGTAATAAGTTACTGTGTTGTTGTGTAGTTCATTGTTTTTACCGTGTGTTTTGTTTGTTTTTGTTTTTCTTGCAGAGTTCGTGATGATGCTGTTGGCTCGATAGCTGCTTTTCCGGAAGTGTTCCTGGCTTTGAGCTGATCATTTCTTCAGCGTTTGTTGCTACACCGCGTAGAGAATGTATGTATTTTGCTATATATATATGTTTTAAACATTAAATAAATAAGCTTTTGTGGCTACCAGTGCTGTACTTGCTTCATCTTTAGGCAGAAGGTTATGAAATCTGTAAACCGGCACCGGTCTGGTGCCACCTGGTGGACAAACCCAGCAGCACAGACAGCGGAAGTGATTTGAATTGATTTTATTTTTTATTTAAAATTGACGACATAAATATTCAAGCAAAAAAGAGCACAGTAAAAAAAACAACAACAATAGTTTCCTCCCAGAAACACTGATTTGCATACAGCTGAGTCATTCCTTCATAAACTGTACACGCACACAAAAGGAACTGGGCCGCGAGGCGACGGAAGAAAATTAAACCACAGAATTGTTACTCGGGGAAAGAAAGAAAAAGACGAATGCAAAAACCTCCAAGCCAGTAAGTGCATTGTGCCACACAAGCAGAATGCAGAACGGTTGAATAAGGCAAAGTGCGTCCACTCGCTGAGGCAGCGACCTCACAGAGTAACTTCCCATTTATATACACATACACACGTGTTCCAGAAACAGATCCCAGTCAGAGAGCAACAGGAACTTCCAGAACCAGCTAAAGGGCAAATCCACCAAAAACTTTCTGCATAATTAGGTGGATCCACAATCAGAACTGCAGTCAGAACTGTTCACAGTGGTGGTGAATGGAACCAGACGTCCACCTCTCACAGAAAGTTGTTACAGTAGATGTTATAAACACACTGTCTGATGTCTGAGGTGCTGTTTATGATAGTTTAGAGAAGATTTAGTCTTATTATATTTATTTTTATTTTTTTTTTTCATTACCTCTTCTTAAGAGTTCTTGACTTTTTTATGATTTATATTGTATATACTGTGCTGTTTATTTATCTATTTTATGTACTGAGTGCCTTGCTGTCCCTTTGCTGCTGTAACTCTGTGAATTTCCCCCACTGTGGAACTAATAAAGTATTATCTTAGCTCATCTTATCTTAATCTTGATTCATGGTGGAGGGATACATGCAGGACGCTGTGAGGTTAAAATAGTCCCCAAAGAAAACCTAATATTTTCAGATTTCCCACATATTACCATCAACATCCACATAAGCTCAGAAGACACGTGTAGCTTCACTGGTGGGTTTAGGTGACCACTGGTTCCCACTGTAAACAACATCACCACCACTGTAAACAACATCTGAACCATCTCACACCAAACTCACTCTGAATCACTCCGTTTAAACCTCACACACTACATACTTTTTTAAAAATCTGGTGGACTTGCCCTTTATATACTATGTTCTTTAAGTTTGCTGCTGTGAGTGCACAGGCGCCCTCATGTGGAAGTTTAGGTTAGTGCATCTGCAGGACAGAAAAGTGAAGCGTTCTGGTGATATGGAAGTAGATGGAGTGCGCCACAACACACACACGCACGTACACTCCGACTGGAATCCACTACCAAAGAGCCGGGAATTCTCCCATTCCGTCATTCCCGCTTCCCATTAAATACAGAATTACAATCCGACATTAAGTCCATCAGAGTCAGCATTTAGGATTTAGTTTCACTCAGAACACACAGTGAGAGAGAGCGGGGGGAGGTGTTGGGGTGCTATAAAAGGAAAGAGAAAGAAGTGTGATAAGAGAGAGGAGAAAGAGAGATAAGGAGACGGGGAGCAAGAAAGAGATGAAAAACAAAAGCATGGGAAAGAGGGAGGAAAGGGGGAGCGAGGGAAGAATGGGAGGAAATGGAGAAAGAGAGGGTGAGATAGAGAGAAAGAGAGGGAGGAAAAAGAGAAAGAAGGAGGAAAGGGCGAGAGAAAGAAAAGGAGAAAGAGGGAGAAAAGGGGGAGCGAGGGAGGAGGAGGAGAAAGGTAGGAAAGGGAGAAAGAGAGGTTGAGAAAGGCAGAAAAGGAGGGAGGAAAGGGGAAGAGAAAGAAAGAAAAAGAGAAAGGAAAGAGACTAAGGTGGAGAAAGAAATAGAGAGAGAGAATGGAGAGAGAGAAGAGAAAAAGAGAGAGAGAGAGAAGGCAGCGAGAAAGAGACTAACAGCAAGGAAAGAAATAAAAAAAAAGAAAAGAGAAAGAAGCGAGATGAGAGAGAGAAGAGAAATATAAAGAGCAAGGAAAAGGATAAAAAAGAAAAGCATGGAGATGAAAGGGGATAGCCAGAGAGAGAAAGAAAAAGAGAAAGGAAGGAAAGTGAGAGAGAAACAAAGAGAGAGAGGAAGGAGAGAGAAAGAGAGGGAGGAAAAAGAGAAAGAAGGAGGAAAGGGCGAGAGAAAGAAAAGGAGAAAGAGAGAGAGAAAAGGGGGAGAGAGGGAGGAGGAGGAGAAAGAGGTAGAAAAGGGAGAAAGAGGTTGAGAAAGGCAGAAAAGGAGGGAGGAAAGGGGAAGAGAAAGAAAGAAAAAGAGAAAGGAAAGAGACTAAGGTGGAGAAAGAAATAGAGAGAGAGAATGGAGAGAGAGAAGAGAAAGAGTGAGAGAGAAAGAGAGAGAGAGAGAAGGCAGCGAGAAAGAGACTAACAGCAAGGAAAGAAATAAAAAAAAAGAAAAGAGAAAGAAGCGAAATGAGAGAGAGAAGAGAAATATAAAGAGCAAGGAAAAGGATAAAAAAGAAAAGCATGGAGATGAAAGGGGGATAGCCAGAGAGAGAAAGAAAAAAAGAAAGGTAGGAAAGTGAGAGAGAAACAAAGAGAGAGAGGAAGGAGAGAGAAAGAGACTAACAGCAAAGGAAGAAATAAAAAAAGAAAAGCATGGGAAGGAGAAAGGAAGGGGAAGACAGAGAGAGAGAGCGAGTGATAGAACGTGATAGAAAAACTGAGCGTATGAGTGTGTCCCTCTATAAACAGCGCTGTGCAGAAATCTCAGACATGAAAACTGTTTAAACTGTTTATCTGAGCAGGACGTGCCATTTAACACGTAAAAACATTCAAATAAACACAAACAAACAAACAAACAAACAGAGTCACAGGTAAACAAACACGCCAGCTGTGTTCTGTTAAGAATATGTAGATTATCTTACACGTCCACGATCATCAGCAGCTCCTGCTTTATCATTAGTATTGATCAGATAAAGCCGGTATTGGATAATCAATTAATTAAATAATACTGGTCTTCCTCAAGGAGAGGACAGGAAAGGGTTAAACACACCCACACACAAAACCACTAATCATATTAATATTATCTGTATTTATTCTAATATTAGTGTTTTTTATAGAAGAACAGATAAACAGCTTGAACTCAGAAGTCTAAAACCTCTGCACAGTGCTGTGAGTGTGTATGTTCTTGTCTTGCTATATTTATGAGGACCTCACAAGTATGTTGTTTTCACCACAAGTCATTATTATTGTAGGAATTCTAATGCAGAGCAGAGACACGTTAAGGCTAATGCTGGGTTTAGGTTTAGGTTTAGATGCAGTTTTATTGGCTACAGTAAAAAAAAATCTATAGAAACCTATGGATGTCCTCGCAAGTATAGCAAAACAAACGTGTGTGAGCCCTACTCAGCGTGTGTGTTCTGCAGGTAGGTGAGGATGTGCTGTATCTTGACCAGTCTCTCTCTCAGGGTGGTCATTGACAGCAAAGAGAGCTGATAACGAGGGTCCACCGGCAGGACGGCCAGCAGCCACCAGCAACATGCTGGACCGTTCGGGGTCGCCTGAAGGAGAAAACAGATACAATCAACTACTTAATTCCTATAAATCTCACTTATTACCAGATATCACACACTCATTTCAGCTTTTAATAATATTTATAACAAATGAATAACATTAATATTACAATTCAAATCCTAGAATAACTATTAATTACTTATACTTTTATAAATTTTATATAATTTTTTACATTTGGAATAACAATAAAAAAAATTATAATATATTTTTGCTTATAATCACTTTTAAGCCCTAGAATAACAATTAAAACACAAAGATTTGATGAATAGAAATAGATTTTAAGCAATACTATTTAGCTATGTTAGCAAAATCAAGTGTCCCCAAACTTCTGATGTCAGGGAATGATGGGAATGAGTCTGTGCTGGGGGGGTCACCTGTATATCAGCCTCTCTGTCGGGCATCGGGCCAAAGTGCTGCAGGATCTGGTTCCTGAAGCGGTTCTCCAGCGTGTGGAACCAAACCTTGGCCTGATTATACACTTGATCATACAGATCCTGCAAACGGTCCAGTTCCTCCTCATCGACCACCTACAAACACACAGACATGTGGTCAGCGCCTCAGTATATGGTGTATTTGTAACGTTACACACACACACACACACACACACACACACATATACAACAGTGCACTACATGTTCGATATCCGCCTGTAGGTCATATACACTGTACATCTGTGACTATCTGAACTACCGCTGTGATGTGATGGTGTACGGTGTGTGTATCTCACCCGCTGGTCCTGCAGGTACTCTAGGTTCGCAGTGCAGTATCCGTCCCTCATGCCGCGGCTCAAAACCCTGAACCTCTTCCCTCCTAAGGTGTCCACTACGGAGCGGCCGTCCGGCAGGAAGTGGACGCTCCGGATGTGCAGCATGCAGCCGTAATCTGCGAAGCTGGAGAGGAAAAACAAATTTTAATACAAATGATGAAGTTTGCTTTTACGGTTTTATAATAACAGACCAATTCGTTATAATAAAGGCCCAATCAGGCTCATTTAGAGAAAACAGGCCATGCCCACTTTATCATTTGTGGTGATGTCAGCACTCAAACAGTTACAAACAATCAAAATATATATATTATAGTTTAAATAACATGTGTGTTATCCCGCTAGTTGGGGTCACGTGGGGGCCGTGGAGCCAATCCCAGTGTCATTGGGCAAAGGCGGAGTACACTATGAACAGGTCACCAGTCCATCACATGGCCAACAAACACTCATGCACACACACACTCACACCTACGGGCAGCTAAGAGTGAGCGTTTACCATAACGTGCATGTGTTTGGACTGTGGGAGGAAACCGGAGTACCCGGAGGAAAACCACTCAAGCACGGGGAGAACATACACACTCCACACAGAACCACCCGGACCAGGAATCCAACCCAGATCATCTTACTGTGAGGAGACAATGCTGACCACTATACCACTGTGCTGCCCATATATATATCATTTACAATATAATTTCAACATATATTAATATCTAGTTACATTTATTTACATGTATTATTATTTAAAACTTGTTTTTAATGGATACACTGATGAACATTAAGATGTGGGTTTAAGATTAAAGTCCATGTAAACAAATATTTCTAAAACAAACATTTTACTGTAATTAAATAAAAGATTTTAAAAAATTACCATGTATGTTTTTCAGAACAAAATCTCAGCATGTGTGACATTTGCACAGTGATGTACATGCCATGCTCAGAAAATAATATCATAATATAAAGTTATCTATTACAGTAATGATATATATTGTCATATCACCCAGCCCTGGATATGAAAATGTCTTTATATATTGTGATATTACATCTTAATCACACTGTTCACACCTAAACAGGCATTTATAGATGCCCCCCGCCACCCCCATCACCGAGGGGCACAGAAACACAGTATATCGTCACTGCCTACATAAAAACATGCTTCTCCAGAATGGCAACTTTACAGAAGAGGCCAAAAATCTTCTTCACTTTTAATGTAAGTAAATGGAACCAAAAATATTTCCAGGCGATTTTGGAGCATTTCTATTGGTCCACTGATCATGAAATACTCACACCATGTAAAGGGCAGCTGCTGAATTCAGAGGAAATTGATGATATATGGGTTTCTCTTAAAGGTCAGGATGAAAGACATGATGAAATAAACTTTATCAATTGTATCTTCTGACTCTCTCCACTGGCACAGAGCAGGTTCGCAGCAGCTGCACGCTCCGTTTAGAAAGCACTTTGTGTTTAATGCGGAAATAATGCGGTGGTTGGACAAAAGCGCAGCTCTGGCAGAACACTGAGATGAACGACGGCCAAGTGGAGCTAGCGCAGCTTACAAGAGCGCTCGAGCTTGAAGCCGAGTTTCAGTCTTGACAGGTACGAGTGAAGAATTTGATTAGGTTGCTGTTTACGTACTTCTGATTCTTGTGATGAGGGTCGATTCCTGGAGAGTCTGATTAAGATTGGACTGTTATAATGAATATGTTCACGTTTAGTATGATGTGGAAAAAACGCCACTGAACTTTTTTTTCCATTTTTAAAAGATAGAAAGGCGTTCCCAAAATTTCGATGGGCTGCGCCCTCGTGTGCTCACCCTTTCTGGGCATCGTTGATGCACATGCCAAACTGGCGTGTTCCCGTCTCCATGCAGCGGCGGATCATCAGGCGGTACCGCGGCTCGAACACGTGCAGCGGGCAAGGCACAGTGGGATAGGCCATAGTACACACGAAGATAGGAACGTTCTTCTGCAGGCTGGAGGAGAAACACAGAGACAAACAAAGCATTTTCAGTCACATGACAAAATATCTGTTCATTTTTCTTCTGCTGTAAGCTGAATGGGTGGAGTTAAACTGCTGTAGGCCGAATGGGTGGAGTTAAACTGCTGTAGGCCGAATGGGTGGAGTTAAACTGCTGTAGGCCGAATGGGTGGAGATAAACTGCTGTAGGCTGAATGGATGGAACTAAACTGCTGTAGGCAAAATTGGTGGAGTTCAACTGCTGTAGACTGAATGGGTGGAGCCAAACTGCTCTAGTCTGAATAGGTGGACCTAAACTGCTCTAGGCGGAATGGGTGGAGCTAAACTGCTGTAGGCTGAATGGATGGAGCTAAACTGCTGTAAGCTGAATGGGTAGCGCCAAACTGCTGTAGGCTGAATGGGTGGAGCTAAACTGCGATAGACTGAATGGGTGGGGCTTAACAGCTGTAGACTGAATAGGTGGAGTTAAACTGCTGTTGGCAGAATAGGTGGACCTAAATTGATGTGGGCTGAATGGGTGGAGCTAAAATGCTGTAAGCGGAATGGGTGGAGTTTTACTGCTGTAGGCCGAATGGATGTGTCTAAACAGCTGTAGGTTGAATGGGTGGAGCCAAACTGCTGTAAGCGGAATGGGTGGAGCCAAACTGCTGTAGTCTGAATGGGTAGCGCCAAGCTGCTGTAGGCTGAATGGGTGGAGTTTAACTGCTGTAAGCTGAATGGGTGGAGCTAAACAGCTGTAGACTGAATAGGTGGAGCCAAATTGCTGTAGGTTGAATGGGTGGAGCTAAACTGCTGTTGGCAGAATGGGTGGACCTAAATTGAGGTAGGCTAAATGGGTGGAGCTACACTGCTGTAGGCAAAATGGATGCGTCTAAACAGCTGTAGGATAAATGGGTGGAGCTAAACTGTTGTAGGTTGAATGGGTGGAGCCAAACTGCTGTAGGCTGAATGGGTGGAGCTGAACTGCTGTAGGCTGAATGGGTCGGGCTTATAGCTGTAGGCTGAATAGGTGGAGCCAAACTGCTGTAGGTTGAATGGGTGGAGCTAAACTACTGTAGACTGAATGGGTGGAGCTAAACTGCTGCAGACTGAATGGGTGGAGCTAAACCACTGTAGACTGAATGGGTGGAGCTAAACTGCTCTAGGCTGAATGGGTGGAGCTAAACTGCTGCAGACTGAATGGGTGAAGCTAAACCACTGTAGACTGAATGGGTGGAGCTAAACTGCTGTAGGCTGAATGGGTGGAGCTAGACTGCTGTAGGCTGAATGGGTGGAGCTAGACTGCTGTAGGCTGAATGGGTGGAGCAAAAATGCTGCAGACTGAATGGGTGGAGCTAAACCACTGTAGACTGAATGGGTGGAGCTAGACTGCTGTAGGCTGAATGGGTGGAGCTAAACTGCTGTAGGATGAATGGGTGGAGCTAAACTGCTGTTGTATGAACATCATAATGTTTTCTTACTCTGATAGCTCTTTAGTTTCCTCTGTGTGAAGTCTTTGCCTCCCAGCATGCTCTTTAGACAGATACTGCTTAATGATGTCGTCTAGAACCTGCGTAATAGAATATTTCCTAGAGGCAAGATACTAGAGAAAGAGAGAGAGAGAGAGAGAGAGAGGGAGAAAGAGTAATCATTTAAAGATCCTCATCAAATTAAGCTTCATATATGTATTTATATATCTTAAATGAAACTAAATGAAATGACAGTTGATGCAGGATTCTCACCATTTTGAGGCTCTCTTTGCAGAGTGGACACTGCGGGCTGTGGTCCAGGCAGCGCTCCAGACAGTTCTTACAGAACGTGTGTCCACAAGGCGTCGTCACCGGCTCATAGAACAGTCTAGAACCGCAATAGCATGTTAGTGTCCATATACTGTGCAGCCTATTTAGATTCAGGTACGTTTACATGCAAATTTGATTGAATTAATTAACTCAATTAAGTGTTCCATACAGAGTCCAGTCAAGTACTATTGGTCAGTCAGTGCTAATTGGCTAATTAGATGTCACTCATACCTCATACACAGCGGGCATTCAAAGTCGTTGGGGTCCAGCAACTCCCTTGGTACCATCCGACTGGGTTCGGTTTCCTCGCTGACCACCAGGGCTGCGGTGGACATCGCTACAGCGCCAGAGAGAGAAGAGGTCGTCCATGGTCACACTGCATTCATTTCCATGGATAGGCTACAACGGTATAGTGCCCCCCCACCTCCTGCCTCCCCCAACCTAGAATTCTGGAACTCACCTCCTTGTTTTTTGTGCTTGCTGCTGTGTGTGTTGACCACCCCTGGCCCCGCCTCCGAGCCAGACAGCTTCCTTTTCAGCAGCGCCCCCTTTTCCTGGTCACCCAGCTGGGGGGCGGAGCACACCCTTTTTAGCCCCTCCTCCCTGGCACCGCTCAGTGGACGCGCCCTCAGAGATTGAGCTCGGCTCAAACCTGACCGCTCCAAACTCTCAGACCGGTCGAGCTTCTGACCGGAGGAACGAGACAGAGACACAACAGCAGATCTAAAGGTTATTGTGTTGCAGCTGGAATACAGTACACAGCTGGAAGCTGTCAATACAGAACATATATAAATATATAAACATGTTTTGTTATGTAATAAATAATGTAATGAGGTAATTACATGTAGTGTGAACTAAAATGCAGCTTCTACGAGTAAATCAGTAACAGGTCACTACAACATGTCTACCATTCAGTGATTCTCTGTACAAACGCAGCTACAGGACAGACGTTTACCTCACTGGACTCAGATGGACAGTCAATGGAAGCAGGTCGGGTGTCCACCTGGGCGCCCAGCAGGGCGGCTTTACTGCGCAGGAGAGCTGAGGGTTTGTAGGCGGTTTCCCTCAGACTAGCCTGCACACTCTCACACGCCGGGAACAGCAGGTCATGTAGGATCTGTCAAAGAAACGAGAAGATCTCAGTAAGAGCTTCTTTACACTTTCAGTGCTGCTTATCTGGTGAGGACAGTTCTGCTGGGTCCACTGGAGGGTTCTTTAGTAAGCTCCATAATGAACCATGTAAACAGAACCACTCCCTTTCCTAAAAACCCCTGAAGAACCATGGTGAAGCTCTACCTTTAGCATTAGAAAACCCAACAAACATCAATCTGAGTGTTCCCTGTAGCTGTGCAGCTGCTTCTGCTGGAACGCTTATGGAAATAACCTGAACTCGTCTGTTACATCAATCACAATCAACATGAACGCATGAAAGACTGAATCTATTGAAGTCCTTCCACAGATATAAAAACAGACCAGAGCTGGAAAAGAGAGCTCATATTACACACACACACACATACATATAAACACACATAGACACACACATACACATATAAACATACACATACATGCACAACCATGTACACACACATACATATAAACACACATAGACACACACATACTCACACAGACACATAAAAACATACACATACATGCACAACCATGTACACACACATACATATAAACACACACAGACACATATAAACATACACATACATGCACAACCATGTACACACACATACATATAAACACACATACACACACATACTCACACATACAAACATACATGCACAACCATGTACACACACATACATATGAACACACATACACACACACACATACTCACACATACACATATAAACATACACATACATGCACAACCATGTACACACACATACATATAAACTCACATAGACACACACATACAAACATACACATACATGCACAACCATGTACACACACACATACATATAAACACACATAGACACACACATACTCACACAGACACATAAAAACATACACATACATGCACAACCATGTACACACACATACATATAAACACACACAGACACATATAAACATACACATACATGCACAACCATGTACACACACATACATATAAACACACATACACACACATACTCACACATACAAACATACATGCACAACCATGTACACACACATACATATGAACACACATACACACACACACATACTCACACATACACATATAAACATACACATACATGCACAACCATGTACACACACATACATATAAACTCACATAGACACACACATACAAACATACACATACATGCACAACCATGTACACACACACATACATATAAACACACATAGACACACACATACTCACACAGACACATAAA
Source organism: Megaleporinus macrocephalus (assembly GCA_021613375.1). Lineage (NCBI taxonomy): Eukaryota > Metazoa > Chordata > Actinopteri > Characiformes > Anostomidae > Megaleporinus > Megaleporinus macrocephalus. The sequence continues at coordinate 43,189,194 of CM038710.1, read as the reverse complement.
AACATACACATACATGCACAACCATGTACACACACATACATATAAACACACACAGACACATATAAACATACACATACATGCACAACCATGTACACACACATACATATAAACACACATACACACACATACTCACACATACAAACATACATGCACAACCATGTACACACACATACATATGAACACACATACACACACACACATACTCACACATACACATATAAACATACACATACATGCACAACCATGTACACACACATACATATAAACTCACATAGACACACACATACACACAAAGACACATATAAACATACACATACATGCACAACCATGTACACACACATACATATAAACACACATAGACACACACATACACATATAAACATACACATACATGCACAACCATGTACACACACACATACATATAAACACACATAGACACACACATACTCACACAGACACATATAAACATACACATACATGCACAACCATGTACACACACATACATATAAACACACATAGACACACACATACACATATAAACATACACATACATGCACAACCATGTACACACACATACATATAAACACACATAGACACACACATACTCACACAGACACATATAAACATACACATACATGCACAACCATGTACACACACATACATATGAACACACATACACACACATACACACACAGACACATATAAACATACACATACGTGCACAATCATGTACACACACATACATATAAACACACAGACACATATAAACATACACAAGAATGTACACACACATACATATACACATATATGTACACACACACATACCAACGCAGACACATAAACATACACACACATACACATAGATATATGTACATACACATACATACACACTCATACGCACGCACACACCCATTCACACACACACACACACATACATACCCATACACATATACACACGCATGCACATACATGCATCCAAATACAGCAAATACATACCTACATACATACACAAACAAACACACATTTTACTTTACTCAGTAAAAGTAATAGTATTAATACAGTAAGTATTTATTTTACACATGTCAGAATCTGATTACACTACCGCTAATATTCACACTCGGTTACCCACTACAATATTCACAATCACTGTTATCTAGGACCTACCATATTCAAACATATTCGTTATCTGGAACCTGATTACACCACAACACAAATTCACACTTAGTTATCTAGAATCCCCTTAGACTACCACACATATCCCATAGTTATCTAGAACCTCCAGAAGATGTTGGTCCAAAAATCAACCCGTGATTGGTTTCTCTGTCGCTTCCTAATCACGCTGGTACTCAAAGTAATGTGTAAGACCTTCTGTCCAGCTTCTAAAGTCCTGACCAGTGCGAGAGCAGCTGTATCTGCCTACATACCACAGAGAGAACGATCCTGGTTGGATTTTTGTTTCCATTAACCAATGAAGTAAGAGTATTACTATTAACGTTAGACCTTCTCTGAACACCGGTTCCCCACAGCACGTATATATATATATATATATATATATATATATATATATATATATATTTAGATTTTTATATAACTGTGCTGAGAACAGCTGACTGCTTAACCAGAGTTCCTGCTTGCTGTGTTGATCTATAACCGGACTGTTACAGAAGAACAGCATGAACTTCAGGCCAGAAGCCAAAAGCAGCTTCACTCACTGCAGCGTCAAAGGAATCTGTGTTAAAGCGAGAGTTCAGCCAAAAATCTGATTTACCTCACAATCCAAAACAGAGCTGATCAGCCAAGATGTTCTAAAGTACCTAACAAGCAAAACATTTCCCCAGCCCCATGGCAAATCCCTCCACCCCATGCCTAAATCAACACAGGCATCAAAGCCATGTAGAAATGTTCCATAATCTTGAAAGGACATGGTGGTGGATTTTCTCTATGTTGTTTAATATCATTAAAACACTTTTAAAACACAAATATAGAGTTAACTTCTCTGTGCATATATATATATATATATATATATATATATATATATACTACCGCCCAAAATTTAGGATCACTTTCATGGAATTCATCCAATTTTTATGCAATTCACAAACAATATTGTCCATTTCACAATTAATTTGAGTGTATCAGATGATTTTTAAAGGAAAAATATTTGTATTAAAGTCTATTTTTGTATAGAGGCTTATTTTGCATATAGTCCTATTATCAGTAATTCTCAGTCCTCTGTCTAAATCTCCTGGTACGGCCGCCAATCCAAGTTAAGGATGTTATTGGACTAATTGTTTGTTAGGACACTCCTGCTCAATTGTGATGCACAGCTGAAAAACATTCTACTAATAAGTGAGTATAAAAGGGGGAACAACATTCTAGGTTAGTTTAGTATCTGAAGATCAGCAGTTGATGGCTTGCTGACCGACTCACAATGACCAGAAAGAAACAACAATATATATATATATATGGTTTAGAATTAGATCTACTTCACATTGTCTATATTAATCTACCCCAGAACTAACTCTGGAACTTTCTTTACTCTTTCTGAGATAATGACTGCCCTCCTGTCCTGCTGACTACTGTTGAAGGACTGACCACCAGGGTCTCCTTGTCACCTGGCACCAACCTGTTCTCTTCCTTCCTTCCATCTTCTACACCCTCGACTGCATCACTGTATCATCCAGATGTACCACCCGTGCAGATTCTAAAGATTTTACCTTCAGACTCAGATTCTCTTAGTTCTATTTTGAGTTTAGCTTAATAATAAACTGTAGATACTGTTTGACCAGAGGAGGCTGGGTGTCCCCTTATGGCTCTTGGTTCCTGCCAAGGTTTCTTCCTCCAGTCTGAGGTTTTCACTTGCCACTGTGGCCTCTGGCTTGCTCACAGGGGGATACATGATGTGACTTCATGTTTTCAAACTTCTGTAAAGCTGCTTTGTGACAACAGTGTTGTAAAATCGCTATTTAAATAAATATTTGTGTGACTCTTCTTGTAAAACACGTCTCAAACAGAGCTCTGATGCAACACAACCACATCTGCTGAAGATCAGGGAAAGTATGTATATGTATTTGAGGCCGAGTTCAAAATTAAGTGCTATACAGGCGTCAGTTTCTATTAAATAGCTCCAGTCACGGATACACTTCCAGCAGCCCTGGAAAACAGACACTGGGCACACTGGGAGATAATAATGTGGCCTGAATGGAGCATCGGTGACATCTACAGGGCAGAGCAGGTAATGCGCCTTTCCCTATATATCTCAGGTTTCGCCCGCCTTTGCCCGATGACACTGCAATGATTTCAGTTGAAAAAATTTTAGAGCATATCCTGGGCATTGTTACAGCTGGGTAAACCCATTTGCAGCAGCGCCACGCTGAGGCAAACCAGTGCCACTGCTGGCCAGTTAGGAATATCACAAAAACACAAGCTCACTGAGAGGAAGCAGGCCAAACAATGACCTTTCCCTGAACTTTTATTTGAGAATAATAGGTTTATGTTCCAGGACCTCCAAGAGTTTTGATTTTCAGACATTCAGGAGCTGCAGAAATTTGATTAGAGGGTCCAGGACCCTCCAGGACTCTGTATTTCGGACCAGAAAGCACACAAAGAACTGAAAACTTTGATTTAAACAGCGTCTTCACTGCGCAGCCCTAAACAACCAGCTGAAACCCAGCAGAAGAAAAGCAGACACGTTACCTTCTCCACTTCCTGTTTGGCCTGCTGGAAGTTCTCGTCCACAGCCAGACACTGCAGGAAGAGCTGCAGAGATTCATCCACTCTACCCATCTCCTGCAGAACCTTAGCCTTACAGAAATAACCCTGAGAGTGTGAGGGAGAGAGGGAGAGAGAGAGAGTGAGGGAGAGTGAGAGAGAGAGAGAGTAAAATGAGACTATAATGTTAGCTAGTAAATAGTATGTTAGGTTGGGGTTGTAGTGGCTTGTAGTTTATGATGCAGAGTGATGTAATATTAACGTGTAATATTAATGTAAGATGATGTTTTAGGCATTCCCATCAAAACATGCATGGACTCGAGACACCAGCGTATCGTATCAAACCAAATACTGAAATATTGAAATCCATCTGTCTATCTATGTGTCTCACCTCTAGAGATGGAGAGGTGCTGAGACACATATCCCAGTCGTCCAGTGATAAGTGGTATAGCTGCAGACTCCGATAAACCTCCCCTCGACAGATCCGCAACCTGACATTACTGGGGTCTGGAACAGAGAGAGAGAGAAAGAGAGAGAGAGAGAGAGAGAGAGAGAGAGAGAGAGAGAGAGAGAGAGAGAGAGAGAGAGAGAGAGAGACATAGATATCGATCAATGAGCACAAGGCACACAGTAGGTGTTTCTAATAAAGTGGCTAGTTAGTAGAAGTACAAGGTAGGTGTGGCCAGTGAGTGGAAGCACAAGGTTGCTGTTTCTAATAAAGTGGCCACTTAGTGGAAGCCCAAGCTCAGTGTTTCTAATAAAGTAGCCAGCAAGAGGAAGCACAAGGTGGGTGTTTCTAATAAAGTGGCCAGCAAAAAGAATCACATTGGCCAACAAGAGGAAGCACAATGGAGGTGTTTCTAATCAAGTAACCAGTTAGTGGAAGCCCAAGGTTCGTGTTTCTAATAAAGTGGCCAGTTAGTGGAAGCCCAAGGTTAGTGTTTCTAATAAAGTGGCCTGCGAGTGAAAGCCCAAGGTCAGAGTTTCTAATAAAGTGGCCAGTTAGTGGAACCACAAGGTCATGTTTCTAATAAAGTGGCCAGTTAGTGAAAACACAAAGTATGTGTTTCTAATAAAGTGGCCAGTTAGTGGAACCACAAGGCCATTTTTCTAATAAAGTGGCCAGGTAGTGCAAGCACAAGGTGGATTTTTCTAATAAAGTGGCCAGAAAAAAGAATCACACTGGATGTGTTTCTAATAAAATGACAAGTGAAGGGAAGCATGTTAGAGGTGTTTTTAATAAAGTGGCCAGCGAAAGGAATCACATTGGAGGTGTTTTTAATAAAGTGGTCTGCGAGTGTAAGCCCAAGGTCAGTGTTTCTAATAAAGTGGCCAGTTGGTGGAAGCACAAGGTCAGTGTTTCTAACTATCTCTCTTATTGAAAGAATAAGAGAGATAGTTCTAATAAAGTGGCCAGTGAGTAACATTACACATGTATTTTATAACAACACATTATTATGTATGTGTATGTGTTATGTATGTTTGTTTTATTATAATCGTTATTATTATTATTAGTGTATATATGTTATATTAAACTGCATGGGTGTTTCTAATAAACACAGTGCTCGCAAAAACAAAAAATCACTCCAGAAGAGTATATAACGAGTAATAAAGCTCGTGTACGTGTGTAAACATCTCTCCCCACATACTCATCATTACAAAACTAGACTTGACCTTACACAACAGCACCCAGTTCGCGCATGCGTGCACGTACGAGTTTCGTAAGATCTAGTGGGCGGGGTCACGTGAATCCGGGAAATGAGTGGGCGTGGCCAGTTCGGTGAAATGTTGGTCAGTGGAACTCGGGCGATCTGAATAAATTATGTAATAGTTTATCCTGGAAAAGCCCCCACGCGCAGGGATATCCCACTTCCACAGCACCCAAATCCGGCGTGCCCACTTAAACTGGGATACAAAGTCAAATAATACTAATAATAATACTTATAACAACAGCAGTACTAAAGAAAACTCACCAGACTCCAACAGCTCGCTCGCCAGCGCAGCCGCTTCCTCTAAATGTCTACTCCTCAGCAGAGCCTCAGCCTCTCCGACCCTCTTGGCTCTCCTCACCTCCTCCGGGAACCACTTCTCCAGGAGCGCGCTGAGGACCACGTTGGGTTTGAAGTCTCCGGGTTTCATGTCCATGTCCACGCCGCACACCTGGCACCTGGGCAGCAGCGCGCTGTGTAAGCAGCCCCTGCAGTACGAATGTCCACATCCCACCGTGACAGGTTCTCCCAGGAACCTGCGGCAGCCCGGGCAGTCAAACGCACAGTCCGCGTCCCTGTCCTGGCTGCCCTGAGAGAGCAGGACCCCCCCGGTCTCCTCCGTTTTCCTCCGGTAGCTGCGGAGGATACAGTCCACTAGCGCGCCCAGCTGCTCCGGCCGGACTGACTCTCTCCGCAGCGCCGTGCAGAACATCTCTATGGCCTGTTTCAGGTGGTCGTGCGCGTCCGCTGTCCGCAGGACCACGTTCCGCTGCTCCATGCTGGAGTCTCCCCTCCACTCCCCCTCGCTTTGTGCCGGTATGAAGAAGTCTGCTCGGGCCTCTTCCTCCTCCTCCTCCTCCTCCGGCGACTGGACTCCGCTCCGCTTCTCCAGCGACATATGCTTCAGCGGACGAAGCGCTTTTCAGTAATTTTAATGATTAATGTTCATGTAGTGATATTATTAGGCATCGCGGCGAGTTCGGAGCGGACCAGCGAAAACGAGTTACATAAAAAAAACTATCATCACGTGAGCGCGGCGTCCCGCTCTCTGATTGGTCGCAGCTCACCGATTACAAAACGTGCGCTCGGTGAGTTTTGTAACTCTCCGACTCAGAGACTGAAGAACGAGGCACAAAGAAACCCCGTGTACTGGAGCACAGAAGTACAACAGGATCCCAAACAAACAGCAGAACGACAATCAGAGCACTCTGCGTTCAGTATTCGGGTCGCTGCCACACAGAAATGTGACATATGGCAATATATAATTCAGATATATCACATAGATTAGCATATATGATTTTTTCTTATACTATTCAACTATGTTAGTTACATGTGACATTTAGGTAGAACGTAAACATATGATAGAAAACATTGTTTCTTATAAATAGCATATTAATAGCATATAACTTGCCCATTATGAAGACGGTTAGGGACCGTCCGTAAAGTGTTGTGCTGTTAAAAAAGGTACAATATTTAAAGAAATTAAGAGCCTGGATGTGTTGTTATAAATTTTCTATTTCACTGGAAAGGTTCTAAAATACACAGACAGTCAAAATCTACTACTCTGACAAAGCAGTTATTAAAACAAATCATACAAACATACTACCTTCTTTATTTTGGTATGATATGCCTGGGTCAATTTTTAGTTGTTTATTAAAAGTGATGAATATATATATATATATATATATATATATATATATATATATATATATATATATATATATATATATATATATATATACACCCAGCAATTTATATATATTAAATCATTATTATAAGAGACAAACCAAAGTTTTAATCAAACTCACCTGTCAGCTCCTCTTCCTCCAGCATGTTTGTTGTAGTTTGAGAGGCTGTTCCAGGTGCCATCAGCTAACAATGTTCGGCCCATGTCCTGCCACCAAACTGTCAAAACCGCCCGCCATATACTGAGAACAAAGATTACAATAACATTTTATTATATTTTCTCATATTCAGACAATTAAAAAAAAGTTTTGCTAGTACTATTTCAACTGTTTCATCACATCATGCTGTGGGACATCCCTTCAAATAAAATTCAATGGATTTTATGAAGGTTCAGTTAATCCTCATGTGTTTTATAAAACACTCATCATTTAAAACTATAAAAAAGACAAAAGAGCATTTTCATCACAATGTTTTCATTTTATGAGCTATTTAGTGTGAGCGATGGAAGAAGGGAAATAAAAAATATCAATGAATAAACATACATATGCAAGTATTAACCTTAGTTTGAATAAAAGGATCCTTAAGCTTTAAATATAAGTATAGATACTTCATATCTAATAATTAATATTTTGTTGTTGTTATACTGGAGTGTGACGTCACACTGCAGAACAGATTATGTATATAATATATAAATAATTAATATATAAATTGGTGGAAAATTATCTGGCTAAGACTTTAAAGACTAGAATTTCATAAAATCTTTATAAGTATATATAAGCTTTTCACCCCCATTTATCAAGTACCCGTATGTTAAACCTGTGTGTTAATAGATAGTTTACTTTAAATTATTTAAATTAAGCTTTTAATCACTTCTGCTCGGGTTTTTCATATGACAACAGCAATAAGGACCTTAAAATTGGGAAACAAAACAAAAAAAATATCTCACAATAGTAAGTTATTCTGTAAGCGTTAGCTAGCAACCGTTAGCAGTCAGGCTAACAGTCTCCATAGCGACAGCAGTCCGTTCATGTAGAGCTGGAGTGATAGTGGAGTGAGAGAACCGCCGTAAAACACCTACATCTTCCACATATATGGCACGTATTTGAGCGGTTTCATGCAGAATACATGTTTAATATCAACATTAGGGGAAAGTACAGCCGCTCAGGCAGCACTTTAACCACATAAACGGGTTACAGTGACCGAAGAGAAGTTGTGTTTGTTTCAGGACGACGCGACTGCGCATGCGCTGGACCTCAGTTACGAGAGCGCTGCAATAAGAGTCATGTAACATTCAGGTCAAAGAGCGTAACATCAGAAATGACTGATAATTCATTCTTCAGAGGCGCTAGTGCCTTTCTTCTCCACAGCTTTGACCTCATTCACGCTTCATAATGTGAGCCCAGATCTGCTGAGGCTGTGTTTACCGTTGCACTCATTTTCATACTCCTCCTGCAGCAACAAGCCCAGTTACATCACTTTATTATATCTGTTACAAAACAGCCTATATAACAGAGGAAGCTGACAGCATTCCCCTAAAGAGGAGCTCCACCGAGGTTTCTAAATCTATGCATAATTATAAAAGTAAGTTGTAAACAGAGTCGTTTCGAGGGGTTCGATGTGAAACTGTTCTAGATACAGTCAGAGCTGTTCACAGTGGTGGGGAATGGAACCAGACGTCCACCTCTAAAAGCTCCCTCACAGAAGGTGAGGAATTACAGTAAATGGTTATAAATACACTGTCTGATGTCTGGGATGCAGTTTCTGATAGCTTTTAGAAAATATCTATTATTTTACCACCAATAACATTCTAGTGTAGGTTCTCTAGTGGGTTTGATAGTAAACAGATTGTGTATATTTGTGTTGCAAAGATGGTGACCTCTGGTTCCCATCACCACCTCTTAAGTTGTTTCTCTTCAGTGAATCATTTCACATCAAACTACTCTGAATGACTTTTAAATGAAATACAAGGAGGTTGACAGCATACTGGGAATGTGGTGCATGCCAAGAGCTGCTCTGCATGGTCACATCTTATAAGCTTCCAAGGAGCGCCACAAAACTTTTTTTGCATACCTCTCGGTCTGTTTCATGCACATTCCTGTTTGACATGTTTTTATTTTTGGGGTTGAGGCTCCTGGAGCAGTGTGCTTAAGCAACTTGTTCAGGCAGCAGCTTTATTACAAACAATAACCCTGTAGATCCACTAACTGGCCACTTTATTAGACACACCCACCTTGTACTTCAACTGACTGGCCACTTTATTAGAAACACCCAACTTGTACTTTTACTGACTGGCCACTTTATTAGAAACACCCACCTTGTACTTCAACTGACTGGCCATTTTATTAGAAACACCCACCTTGTGCTTCCACTAACTGGCCACTTTATTAGAAACACCCACCTTGTACTTCAACTAACTGGCCTCTTTATTAGAAACACCCACCTTGTACTTCCACTAAGCAGCCACTTTATTAGAAACACCCACCTTGTGCTTCCACTAACTGGCCACTTTATTAGAAACACCCACCTTGTACTTCAACTAACTGGCCACTTTATTAGAAACACCAGCCTTGTGCTTTCACAGTTTTATTTAAAGGTTATTGTTGTGTTTTGTGTAGTGTTGTGTAACTCTGCAATGTTGAATATTATAAATTATGCAGTTCTAAACGAATACAGCAGGGGGAGCTGTAGTCATTAAAATGAATAAGGTACTTTGGTCTACAGAAGAGCCCAGAGCATTATTATAGAGCTGATTATTTTGTACCTGCCCGTCTATACTGTCCTGGTAAACCTGATTCAGCTTGTTTTATATGGAGCACTGCGGCCACATCGGTCTTCATGCTGTATATAGTTATTATAATTAGTTATTAATATTTTGAACCCACAGGTTTAAGAACTAAAGGTGCCTTTGAGCTTCTACAGGTGTTGAGGTGAAGCAGTCTCGTTCTGTTCTGCTGCAGTGACTGCATATTACAGACGAGTGCAGGACTTTTTCTCTTGCTTGTAATTAGTAAGTAGTTACGACTCTGAAGTACATTCCAGTTCAAAGGAGAACACAGTGAACTGCGTTTCTTCTGATGCTTCTATAAAACCCACAATCACTTCTGTGCTTTGTGAGGTAAGTTTGAAATGAAGACGAAAGACAGAGAACTGGCATCCCTTTGTATGTACTCTCTTTATCCCATTGTGTTCACTGTTACTGATGTTTCTTCCTCTGTGCTGCTGAAGGCCAGATGAAATCTTCAGTGAAATCTTTGCTAATGTTTTGGCCAAAATTCTTAGGCCATTTACGTTGTTGTCTATGTGATGCCCTTAAGGCATTTAGTTAATCTTTTTATTTTTTTTATTTTCTTTCTTGCATTTCACAATTTGTTGTTGTTATTTTTTTGTCTTAAATAAGAAAGTATTAACCTAAATAAGTAAGCTTTAGTTCAGGGCTATTTAATTAGATTTCTTCAGGCCAAGGTCTGGACTATTCTTATTTCTAACGTGTGTTCTGATTCAGTGGTGTATCCTGTTTACTGAAGTAGTCTAGTATCAGCATCTTATACCATCAACTACTGAAACACCAACACATCACACATACCGTTCAGTATATTTCAGTATATTTACTGTTTAAATACTGAACTGAAATGCTGAACTTAATAAATGCTTTTTTATCACATTAAGTAAAAACATGAGCTACATTTAAAATGGTTTTGAAAAAAGTGCATCATAAAGTGTATATTTATAATAAAAAAGTAAATAAAATGTTTAGTCTTATCTCTCTCTTGTATTCCTCCATACTTTCTCTTGTTCAGTGAGAGAAGTGAGCTCTTGGTTGTCCAGCCAGGACTTTAAACCTGGGCTGAAACTGTCTCAGGACCATTCTCACTCACATATGAGATATCCGGGTGTGTATGTTGGCCATATGATGGACTGGCAACCTGTCCATGGTGTAACCCGCCTTCGCCTGGTGATGCTGGGATTGGTGATTTTACTACGCACGCGATTGGTCTGTGAGGTTACTGCACCGCAAAACCCGTATACCACAAAGACAAGAAAACTTCTGACGCTTAAAAAAAACACTGGCAGAATTAAATCCTTCTCAATAGTACACACAGCCACCGTTCAGCTTTACACCGTTTATTTACTCCACTTTGAATTCATCCGCGGCTCCAGGTGAATTATGGGATAGCGCAGTGTGCTGAGTTCTCCTACATATAAATGGCTGCCGATTCAGGAGGTCATCCAGGTACCGTTCACCTACTACTCAATACCTACTGAGTATTCAGACATACTAGCCGTGCTCGCCTACTGATTTCACTACTGAGTATTCAGACATACTAGCCGCGCTCGCCTACTGATTTCACTACTGAGTATTCAGACATACTAGCCGCGCTCGCCTACTGATTTCACTACTGAGTATTCAGACATACTAGCCGCGCTCGCCTACTGATTTCACTACTGAGTATTCAGACATACTAGCCGCGCTCGCCTACTGATTTCACTACTGAGTATTCAGACATACTAGCCACGCTCGCCTACTGATTCACTACTGAGTATTCAGACATACTAGCCGCGCTCGCCTACTGATTCACTACTACTGAGTATACAGACATACTAGCCGCGGTCGCCTACTTATTTCACTACTGAGTATTCAGACATACTAGCCGCGCTCGCCTACTGATTTCACTTCTGAGTATTCAGACATACTAGCCACGCTCGTCTACTGATTTCACTACTGAGTATTCAGACATACTAGCTGCGTTCGCCTACTGATTTACTACTGAGTATTCAGACATACTAGCCGCGCTCGCCTACTGATTTCACTACTGAGTATTCAGACATACTAGCCGCGCTCGCCTACTGATTCACTACTGAGTATTCAGACATACTAGCCGCGCTCGCCTACTGATTTCACTACTGAGTATTCAGACATACTAGCCGCGCTCGCCTACTGATTCACTACTGAGTATTCAGACATACTAGCCGCGCTCGCCTACTGATTCACTACTGAGTATTCAGACATACTAGCCGCGCTCGCCTACTGATTTACTACTGAGTATTCAGACATACTAGCCGCGCTCGCCTACTGATTTCACTACTGAGTATTCGGACATACTAGCCGCGCTCGCCTCAGATTTCACTTCTGAGTATTCAGACATACTAGCCACGCTCGTCTACTGATTTCACTACTGAGTATTCAGACATACTAGCTGCGTTCGCCTACTGATTTACTACTGAGTATTCAGACATACTAGCCGCGCTCGCCTACTGATTTCACTACTGAGTATTCAGACATACTAGCCGCGCTCGCCTACTGATTCACTACTGAGTATTCAGACATACTAGCCGCGCTCGCCTACTGATTTCACTACTGAGTATTCAGACATACTAGCCGCGCTCGCCTACTGATTCACTACTGAGTATTCAGACATACTAGCCGCGCTCGCCTACTGATTCACTACTGAGTATTCAGACATACTAGCCGCGCTCGCCTACTGATTTCACTACTGAGTATTCGGACATACTAGCCGCGTTCGCCTACTGATTCACTACTGAGTATTCAGACATACTAGCCGCGCTCGCCTACTGATTCACTACTGAGTATTCAGACATACTAGCCGCGCTCGCCTACTGATTTCACTACTGAGTATTCGGACATACTAGCCGCGTTCGCCTACTGATTCACTACTGAGTATTCAGACATACTAGCCGCGCTCGCCTACTGATTCACTACTGAGTATTCAGACATACTAGCCGCGCTCGCCTACTGATTTCACTACTGAGTATTCGGACATACTAGCCGCGCTCGCCTACTGATTTCACTACTGAGTATTCAGACATACTAGCCGCGCTCGCCTACTGTTTCACTACTGAGTATTCAGACATACTAGCCGCGTTCGCCTACTGATTCACTACTGAGTATTCAGACATACTAGCCGCGCTCGCCTACTGATTTCACTACTGAGTATTCGGGCATACTAGCCGCGTTCGCCTACTGATTTCACTACTGAGTATTCAGACATACTAGCCGCGCTCGCCTACTGATTCACTACTGAGTATTCAGACATACTAGCCGCGCTCGCCTACTGATTTCACTACTGAGTATTCGGACATACTAGCCGCGTTCGCCTACTGATTCACTACTGAGTATTCAGACATACTAGCCGCGCTCGCCTACTGATTCACTACTGAGTATTCAGACATACTAGCCGCGCTCGCCTACTGATTTCACTACTGAGTATTCGGACATACTAGCCGCGCTCGCCTACTGATTTACTACTGAGTATTCAGACATACTAGCCACACTCGCCTACTGATTTCACTACTGAGTATTCGGACATACTAGCCGCGCTCGCCTACTGATTTCACTACTGAGTATTCAGACATACTAGCCGCGCTCGCCTACTGTTTCACTACTGAGTATTCAGACATACTAGCCGCGCTCGCCTACTGATTTCACTACTGAGTATTCAGACATACTAGCCGCGCTCGCCTACTGATTCACTACTGAGTATTCAGACATACTAGCCGCGTTCGCCTACTGATTTCACTACTGAGTATTCGGGCATACTAGCCGCGTTCGCCTACTGATTTCACTACTGAGTATTCAGACATACTAGCCACGCTCGCCTACTGATTTCACTACTGAGCATTCAGACATACTAGCCGCGCTCGCCTACTGATTTACTACTGAGTATTCGGACATACTAGCCGCGTTCGCCTACTGATTCACTACTGAGTATTCAGACATACTAGCCGCGTTCGCCTACTGATTTCACTACTGAGTATTCGGACATACTAGCCACGCTCGCCTACTGATTTCACTACTGAGTATTCAGACATACTAGCCGCGCTCGCCTACTGATTTCACTACTGAGTATTCAGACATACTAGCCGCGCTCGCCTACTGATTCACTACTGAGTATTCAGACATACTAGCCGCGCTCGCCTACTGATTTCACTACTGAGTATTCAGACATACTAGCCGCGCTCGCCTACTGATTCACTACTGAGTATTCAGACATACTAGCCACGCTCACTTCCGGTTTTGCCCGGAAGTTCCGTTGTTTATAGCTGTGTATAGCAATGTTTTTAACTATATACAGTGAATTGAGAACACAAGCGCTGGACTAGCTTTGTATTGTTTATTGTTTTTTACCTGCACGCTAATGAGAAAGAGTGACAGTAAATGATAAAGCTTACTGCGGCTCTGTCTTCATTGGCTCTGGTTTAGCGTGGTGGTGTTTAGTCAGAGTTTCGAGACACTGCACAAGAACACTACAGTCTACATTGCACTCATATTCATTGCATTTACTCAAGTTGTCTTCAATTATACTAAAAAATATAGACAGTCATTATCATGATGTGCTCACTTGTTTCCTGAATAATCAAGATGTTGTGAGGTCAGAAGTTCACTGGGATGTTTTAACCTTTGTTGGCATTGATTTCCCATAAAATTGGGAAGAAGTTGTTATAAATGGGTCAGTAATGACAGTGAAGTTCTAACCTCTCCTTGAGGTTTCCAAAAGTGACCTCAAGGAGATGGACCCCCAGGTCTGTGACCCCCACTCCAAATAACTCAATGATCAATTTTGCTATTGGCTCACTAAACCGACAAGTAATAAATGGCGACAGTGTTGCGTAATTGTGTGTTCTGTCTCTGTAGACTCCAACAACTCGAGCGAAAACCTGAACCCCATGATGAACTCAGGAGGAGGCGGGCGAGTTCGTTAAGCACTTTAATTGCCCGATTAATTGAATCAGGTGCGTCGGAGCAGGAAAACTGTAATGGACTTGAAAGGCACTGGCAGGCAGATAATCAAATTTGCAACAAGACTGTGCAGCGCATGCAGTTTGGTGCAAATTGGTGGGCTTTAAACTTCCATTACTTGTTGGCCACAATAGCCTTGCATCTTCATGGCTACACTAAAGAAG
Organism: Megaleporinus macrocephalus; assembly: GCA_021613375.1. Taxonomy (NCBI): domain Eukaryota; kingdom Metazoa; phylum Chordata; class Actinopteri; order Characiformes; family Anostomidae; genus Megaleporinus; species Megaleporinus macrocephalus. Next base: position 43,174,168 of record CM038710.1, on the reverse strand, counting down.
CCAAGCTGAGAATGTTTGGCCTGTATCTCTTTTGCATGTACTGTTCCCCATAGGCCCAGGCTTAGAGGGCCCCCTAGGGGCCATGGCAAGTCTTTTCCCATACTTCATGTGGAAATGTGAATGGTTTCTTATATTCTTTGTTCAGCAGGGCTGCAGTATATTATTTTCTGATTGATTTTCAAGACCTTTTTATTAATGCAGAACAACAGGCACACTGTTGTGGAGAACATATGTGATTGTTCTGGAGACCTGGACGGACTTCCAAAGGTGAGTATCGACTCGGTGTTACACGTACTTAGAACAGCTGTAAAGTGATACTGATCAAAACCCAAACCTGTAAACATGATATTTATCAATGCGCTCTTACCTGTACACAGGTAGGTGAAGGTAGTGTTACAGTTCACCTGTACACAGGTAGGCGAAGGTAGTGTTACAGTTTACCTGTACACAGGTAGGTGAAGGTAGTGTTACAGTTTACCTGTACACAAGTAGGTAAAGGTAGTGTTACAGTTAACCTGTACACAGGTAGGTGAAGGTAGTGTTACAGTTTACCTGTACACAGGTAGGTGAAGGTAGTGTTACAGTTTACCTGTACACAGGTAGGCGAAGGTAGTGTTACAGTTTACCTGTACACAGGTAGGTGAAGGTAGTGTTAGAGTTTACCTGTACACAGGTAGGTGAAGGTAGTGTTACAGTTTACCTGTACACAGGTAGGTGATGGTAGTGTTAGTTTACCTGTACACAGGTAGGCGAAGGTAGTGTTACAGTTAACCTGTACACAGGTAGGTGAAGGTAGTGTTACAGTTTACCTGTACACAGGTAGGTGAAGGTAGTGTAAGGAGTCTTATCCAAGGACTCTTTCTGGTATTGTGTAAGATGGTTACCCAGGTTGGGAATCAAACCCCAGTTTACAGCAGCAGTACAATCCACAGCGCTACACCAATCACCAATTAATTAAATGGTTAAGATCTAAACAAAGGCATTCAGGGGGTTTAGAGTAAACATTCAATGCTAGAAAGACTTACTGAGTCAGAACTGTTTACAGTGGTGGTGATAAGAACCAGACATCCACCTCTAAGAGCTCCCACACAGAAAGACACACATGAAATGGTTATGAAGATACTAACTTTTTGTTTTACAGGACTTTGTGCTGAAATCTACAGGAAGGAGTGGTACGTGTAGGCGGTCTTAAGGCAACAAAGTCCCCAAAAAATCTTGTTTTTCAGATTTCCCACTATTTTACCAGGGTTATGTGCATAATTTGTGTAGGTTCACTAGTGGGATTTGATCATAAATAAAATGTCTATGTTTGTGTTGCAGACTTTGAGACCCCTGGTTACCATCACCACCACTGTAAAGACATCTGAGTCTTTACGATCAACCAGTTCACACCAAACCACTCAGAAATGATTGTTTACATCTCAATCCCTGGATTATGCAGAACTTCTGAAAAATCAGTGGAACTTCCCTGCTACGTGCTATAGCAGTTATATTCGAGTGTACTACAACTGCTGCACCATTTAAGGTGGACTGTAAAATGTTAATAAGAAGTTGACTTCAGCATAGTGAATGCATCTAATATGAGGAGCTCAAATATTAGTTCTTCCTCAGTGACAAACACACAGCCCTGTGAATTACACCTGTAAGAGCAGTATTAGAGTCTTACCTAACTAACCTGAAGTTCTAATAACTTCTAATACTTCTAATAACATCTCCTTATGGTCTGAATATAAGGTGTCTAGGACCCCTTACTGCTGTGCTCTTATGAATGAGTTTCTGGTGCGGTACAGTTCCCTCCTCCAAACTGACCAACATGTTCCTACCTGTCTTACAATCACTTCTGAGTCCAGACAGAGTTCATTGTCGCTGTTTAAATGGTCCAGCTTGACAGAGAACAAACTTATTAAATGTTTATTAGTCAGCCGAGTCATTCAGACTAATGAAACCATGAAGCCAGAACCCCCCACTGCTTTCCCTGCTGCAAAACAGCACAGAGGACAGCATGAGCTCCATGCTTACCTAAGCTGGTCTAACCTGGTTTGTGCTGGTCTAGTGCAGGTTGGACAGCATACCAGAGGCCGAAACACAACATGTGCTGGTTTTGCTGGTGATCCAGTGTATCAACATCCAAACACATTGTACAACAAGCACTTGATTAAAACCACGACCTTATATCTACAGTCATTGTATAGTTTATCAGCTCCACTGAGCATATAGGAGCACTCTGTAGTTCTACACTTACAGACTGTAGTTCATCTGATACTCTGTATACTTTATTACTCTGTTCTTTATTGGTATGCCTAATCCGCTCATACTGGCAAGCACAACAGCACGCTAACGCCGCACCACCACCACATCAGTGTCACTGCAGTGCTGAGAGTGATCCACCACCCTAATAGTACCTGCTCTGTGGTGGTCTTGTGGGGGTCCTGACCTTTGAAGAACAGGGTAATAAAGTGTACAGAGAATCAGATGAACGACAGTCCGTAAGTGTAGAACTACAAAGTGCTCCTGTACGGTCAGTGGAGCTGATAAAATTGACAATGAGTGCAGAAACAAGGGGGTGTACATATTGAAGTGTCTGGGTGGTCTTAAGATGACTAGGCATGCTGGCCTATGCTGGTTGGAAGTTTTTGAAATTTAAGACACAGACAAAACCTAAACAGATGCCGTTTGGAACACAAGAGAATCAAAACTAAATAAACAGATAGAGTTCACCACAACATGTAGGATAACAGCAAACACTGATTTAGTCATTTAGTTGCCAGAGTTGTCAAGACAACCAGTAATCACTTCTACATAATTCAGTGGTTAAGGTGCAAACAGAGTCATTTAGAGTGGTTTGGTGTGAAATGGTTAACTATAGAGGCTCACATGTGTTTACACTACTGCTGATAGAAACCAGGTGTCACCATGTCTACAACACAGGCACAGACATTTTATTGACTTTACAAACCCCCAATGAATCTACACCTGTGTGTATTGCTTCTGTTTGTAAAAAACATGTGTTTTTGGGGTTCTTGTTTTGTCATAAAACTTTAAGCATGTTCCAAAAAAGTAAAAAAATTATTTCAGCACTGTTACGACCTGGGCTAGGGTCGGCTTGGACAGAAAGTGAGAGTGGGTTCTCTCCCCAACCTCAACAAACACCAGACACGGTTGAAAACCAGATGGCTGGGTTATTTTCAGTGTTTAATTTGTAAAACATCAGGTAATGGAACAATAAAGGTGGGGTGATCCAGCAAGTGGCAGTGAGGGAAAAGGTCCTGGAACGCATAGACACAACAGAGCTTCAAGTGTCCATCTAACATAGTAGCAATCTATACAATAAAATAATCCTAGCTTCAATGAATGCAGTAAGAAGCATTCTTACTCTCAGAGATGCCACTGGATGAATAGTTTTTGATGTCCCACAAAAAAAAAACCCACATAAATGGATCCACATAAATATGTTCTGGAACACAGGTACCTGAAATATGAGAGGTGCCGGATCTTGTTCCTGCAAGATCCAGCACAAATTAAGCACTGGTTATTTTCCACAAGTGTGCAACAACAAGATGGGACACCGGCTTTGGGGATGGGCAAACAGTCAAATAATGAACCAAACTAATAAATAGCTCTAAACTCCTACCCTACAATACACACTGGTGAAAAGAGGTAAACAAACAAAAGGCACCGGCCCCTGCATCACGTTAGGATTTCTTAAAACTAACAAAGCTTTCACTAAATTTACAAGTGAAGTGAAGACGAAGAGCAGAGAAGAGTGTTGACCCCAAGTGGTCAATCGTGGACCTGCACACAGTGTAACAAAGAAAACACACAACGGCCACCAACAGACACAAGGAAGGGCTATTACGACCAGTGGTCAAAACAAGGACAAAGTCCTGTAAAGCAACGTTTCAGACATCAGTTAGTATATTTGTGACCATTTCATGCATTATTTTCTGTGAGGGAGCTTTTAGAGGTGGAGGTTGGTTCCTCTCTTCACCACTATGAACCATTCTGCCAATGGACATGAGCTAAGGAGGCTTTATGTAACCCCATGTAAGCAGCAGTCCCACAAATAGAAATAGTTAAACTTGCAGGTAAAGCTATTTTTTATATTAATACAAAGTTTATTGGATGGTTAAATAAAAGTTGCAATAAAATGTAGAGGAGCTTGTTTTGGCAAAAGAAAATCAATGCAAAACAAAAAATCTCACTGCTTTCGACATGTGCCAAGCAGGATTTCAAAGGTCTAAATGAAATATCGGGAGTGAAAAGTATCTTCTTGGAACAGTAATTCAGATTAATATCACAAACACTAAAGTAAAGATCTCTACTCAATAATAAAGATCCTCCACAAAAGTACTGTAGTACAGTATAAGTACAGTACTCCATTCTATTTCTACCACAACTCCTGTCTCCTGTTATTACAGTAAAACCTGTGCTTGTACAATAACAATGACGACGCATAAAATCCATAACATAAATGTTTTGACTTCTTTATTCAGAATAAAATATCTACACGTCCGAGTCACACCTGTGCTGCGGCGATCTCATACACAACCACCCGACCAAACATCAGTTTTACAGCTCCCACAGGTTTCCACTGTAAACTTCATATCCTGCATAAAGTGGTGTTTTACAAGAAGACAGAAGCACAGAGAGCCACTGCAGTGGTCACGGCACATGTAGTGCACTGGTGCATAAGAGTAGTGCTGAGAAATACTATTTAAAGTGGAGCAAATGCCCTTTTATCAAAAGGTGATGTAGATAAGGAAGATATAACTTCTATAAAAATATAGCAATAGGATTTATAGACATTGCCTAACTGCATGTTTCTTGATAACAAACCAATAACCACAGATTGACCACAGCCTATGATTTTATGCGATCAATACAGTAATAAAGTATTATTATTGTTTACTAACCAGTCAGCCTAGACCTTATGGTCTTTATTTTTAACACATCATCGCTGTCCAATGAAAAACAAGTGTCTTCAAAACTGAATTGCAACTTTACAGGAGAGACCAAAAACCTACTTTACTTTCAATGTAAGTCAATGGAACCAGAATTTTTCCAAGCTATTTTGGAGCACGTCTATTAGTCCATTCATCATGAAACTTTCACACAATGTAAACGACGACTGGCGTGTTCAAATGATGCAGAAAACTCAAAAATCGACAAAAATGGAGACTCATGTTTTTCATTGGACAGCAACGACATACAGCTTATGGACACACGGTATATCTACTATATGGTACTACAACATTATTAAGAGCAAAATTCTGATTGTCCAATGTAAAATTGAATGCTTGGCTCAATTGAGCTATTGAATCTATTGAAGACTCCTCTCTGAAGTCACACTGTTAACTCCTTCATCTATGAATATCAGTTTTGATCAAAGAATGATGCGAAACATCATTAAACCATTTTGTGTTTGTGTATATCCCCATCAGACTACAGAGGCCAAAGGGTTTCATCTGTAATCATCACAAACAAACACAACTACAAAATGAGTTAGGACATTACAACACATTCTTGGTGAAGATACAGAAGAACATGAGAAATGAGTGAACGTACGATAACCAGGTGCTGCTCTTTATGATAATCAGAGTTGATCAGGTGATCAAATTAGCAAAACCGTCAGAGCTTGGATTAATGTGACAGAAATAGCATACAATGCTCAGAACAGTTGAGAAATTATCTGTAAAACTGCTTAATAACAGTATTAATTACATTAATATTAATGTAATGCAGTATGACTGGTAAATTGTGATAACCAAACACATCAATTAAAAACATACAAAAAGCAGCAAAAGCAAAAATAGCTCTATCCAGTCTTAGGACATCTTCTGCAACACCATCCGTACTTCCTCTGGACTGTAGCCCCAAGGACCCTTGCCTCCCTGGACACAAGAGAGAAATAAACAGTGTGTAAGAAACCTGGAGACTTTCTTTAAATACAAATGTTATGACTCTACAGTAAACACTATATATTCTTTCACCATTCACTACATATAATATTCTATCATTATACACTCTGTACTGTATATTTACACTAAATACTATATTCTTACATTATACACTCTATACTGTATATTTACACTAAATACTATATTCTTACATTAAACACTATTTACTATATATTTACATTACATACTATATTCTTACATTAAACACTATTTACTATATATATATATATACACATTAAATACTACATTTTTACATTAAACACTATGTACTATATATTTACATCAAATACTATATTCTTGCATTATACACTATGTACTATATATTTATACTAAATACTATATTCTTGCATTATACACTATGTACTATATATTTATACTAAATACTATATTCTTACATTATACACTATGTAATATATATTTACACTAAATACTATATTCTTACATTATACACTCTATACTGTATATTTACACTAAATACTATATTCTTACATTAAACACTATTTACTATATATTTACATTACATACTATATTCTTACATTAAACACTATTTACTATATATATATACATTAAATACTATATTTTTACATTAAACACTATGTACTATATATTTACATCAAATACTATATTCTTGCATTATACACTATGTACTATATATTTATACTAAATACTATATTCTTGCATTATACACTATGTACTATATATTTATACTAAATACTATATTCTTACATTATACACTGTGTCCTATATATTTACATTAAATACTATATTCTTGCATTATACACTATGTACTATATATTTATACTAAATACTATATTCTTGCATTATACACTATGTACTATATATTTATACTAAATACTATATTCTTACATTATACACTATGTACTATATATTTATACTAAATACTACAATCTTACACTCTATACTATGTACTATATGTTTTTACATGAAACACTAAATGGTATATTATTTCACTATTCCCTGTGTATAACATTCTTTATATCATTATATACCACATAATATGTTCTTGCACTGCACACTATATACTATATATACGTACAGTCTACACCATGTGACATATGTTTATATACTAAATTGAGTATACAATATTGGATGGGCGAACCATGCAAAGATTTTTGCACTCCCAGAGACTTAAGCTTTCAGATCTCAGGACTTAATTAGAGCTTGTTCACAGTCATCGTTAGGAAAAGCCATATGATGCAAATTTCAAAGCTGTCATCGAAAAACTGTAAACAGACCTCAAGGAGCAGCGCATGCAAGACGGCCCAAGAGTCCCACAGGGCCAGAAGCCCTTAAACAAGAAGACTGGCTACAAAAAACTCTTACAAACTGGAATACTTGCCAAAAGGAGTGTCTCTTAGTACTGACCATGCAGGGTGGCCAAACGTTTGCTTTAGGCTTTTTTCCTATTTTGTTAAGATGGAAATGAAAATAACTGTGGGTAAAATATTTGAAATGTTTCATCTTTAACTTTCTGCCTTGTGGAATTTAGGTCATCTTTCACAAGTTTAATTAATCACAGACACATAGTGTTAGAAATTCAGCCTTCAGGAGACCTTCAGCATAGACTTGAGTTTATGTTGAAGCACGGGCACATTCATGGGCTGTTGCCGGTTTCGTCTATTGAAGTCCAGTCTAGTCCATCTCTGACTAGTCCATCCTGTCTAACTCACTAATTTGATTCAAGGAGAAGTTTGGGAGCTTGGGGTGTCAACATTAAGGGGGGTTGGTATGTTGCCAGCTTGGGGGGGGGTGACTGGTATCACCTTAAAGGCAGGAGATTCAAGAGTTTTATTGTAGGAGATGTTGGTATGTTGCCAGCTTGGGGGGTGATTGGTATCACCTTAAAGGCAGGAGATTCAAGAGTTTTATTGTCAAATGGTCATTTAAATACAAACAAAGGATGGGGGTTGATGAACTCTCTGAAGAGAGAGGATAGTATGAGATGGTAATAGCCAAAAGTCCATTTGGTAAGTCTCCACAAATACAAGATTACAAGAAGTACACATGTTGATCATTATTTCTCTCAGTAGATATATTGACCAGAAGTAGTCTGGCACCATTTGTACACTATGCCTGTCACCAGCATGTTTGTAGGGTAGTACAGTCTCAGAATGAATGCTGTAAATACCATATGAACACCTTAAGTCCCTGAATCGTCCCTAAATAGCCTCTGTACCGAGAAGAACAATGTTTAAAACTTTTTGTTTATTTGTGTAGCCTGTTTGAAAAATGTCAGACTTCCTCTAGTGGCTCTATTTTAATATTACTTAATCCAACACTTTATAACATAGATAGAATTAGATAGATAGATACTTTATTGATCCCGAAGGAAATTTAGCAACATATAGAACTTGATCCTTCAACTTGTCTAGTACATCATTTACATATTCAAAAACATTCCCCTGCAAATACACCACTTACACTATACCACTTTCAGCGACCATTGCAGTAAAGGAGTGCTCGATTTGAGAGACAAGAGTTTGCCATGGTGGTCTTGTTTGACAGCTTGAACAGTCAACATCATCCAAGCTCTGTTTGCCATCAAGCACTTCATTACTGCAATGGCCACTACAAATACATAACTTGCGCTCACAGTGGCTACTGCTCTAAAGAAGTGCTCAAGTTGAGACACAATGTTGGCCGTACAAGCTGTCAAACCAAAAAAAGTCCACCACGACAAAAGGCCTGTTGAAACAGCCTTTGACCCAGTTTCTCCGTCATGCTTCTTGTCCCAGACACAAACAGCAAAGTCCACGTGAGAGTGGATTTAGACAGATACACGGACAGATAAGCAGGTGGGCAGCCGCTTATGCCTGTGCAGAAGTATATACAGGGAGCCTAAAAAGTAGGGAGACGCCCACTGACAACAAAAATGTTTGGAAGACGTTGACAAAATTTTGTACACAAAGTTTGGGGGGAAACCTGCTAGGCCACAACACCAACATGACGTCCATCTTGAATGCCACCATCCTGGATTCTACTTCAGGTTTTCAAATAGGAAGGTTGGAGTGACATGTCAAACAGGTAGAGATTTCCACCAGAAAAACAAAGCTGTGCTGCATGTTCTTATGTGCTACCAGAAAACCTGCCATAAGGGCTACAGCCTGTGTTTGACATGCTGTTCATCACGTTCAAGTTTTAAGGCTATCCTTTTTTAATTTATTCCTGATTAACTTTCACTACTCCATTTACATAGCCGATTCCTTGATTTTGAGACCCTGCATTAACACAGAAACGGATAAAAGGATATTACGGAGCCACAAAATTCATTTTAGTGCAAGCAAGGCTGTGCATAAGCCTTAGGCACCTAAACTGATAGTTTAAAAGACTTTATCTGATCAATAAGTGTATTTTCACCAGTAAGAACAACATGAATACATTATTATGGTATTGTGAGAGAAGTAGATCATATCTTGAGCTCCAGTTTGAAGAACAAAGTGTAGTTCCAGATTTCTCCTGGACGCCCCAGACATTGTATGAATGTGTTCAGTTCCTTCAGCAGCAAATCTTGATTTAGCTTAATGAAGTACTGAGCAGTCAAAGCAGGTATTAGATGAGAACTGTAAATAATACTGGTGTTGTATCGTTTTCTTTATATAACTTTTAGCTTGTATTAATCTTATTAGACAGAAGGCTCAGAGTGCGAGAACGTCCTGTTTTGTTGTCCCCGGCAGGGGGGCCTTTATGACAGGCAATCTTAGGCTCGTTAACCACTCCACGCAGGAGATAACAACTTCCCCAGAGACAGCCCGGAACCGAGGGAAGTTTGCGACATGGCTAGGAGGAGCCCATGTGGCCCGAAGGCAATGGAGGGATGGACCTATAAGAGACCATACAGACTAAACCAGGCAGACCAGCTTCCAGCTTCTGACCAGCTTCTGATCACAGTGTGAAGACTCCGAGTAAAGACGGTTCCGCAATTCCAAATTAAACAAGCTTAAAACTCTGACTGGTCTCCCTCTTCATTCTGACGGCAAAAGACGAATTTACAAGACTGGGTTGTTTATAGAAGGAGAAGCTTGGAAAGGGTTAAATAAACACACTGACGTATGTAAAAGCTCTACTTACTCTATTAATACTGTTTAATATTTAAATAATAAAGTGTTTACTGAGTAAATACAAGCTTCCTGTATTTAAAAAAAATCTTTTTAAATATAATTATGTCCTCTATGTCTAAAACCTGTTCTGTACATCAGTATGCAAGCCTGTAAATGTACGTTCAGTATTTATTATTGTGAACTGGATTTGGAGGAGGTGTGTGATGAAGTAATAAAGTACAAAGTGTTCAAGCCAAGGGCAAAGTTTAACCACGGCCAGTAATACCTTCAGCATTAACTCCAGCACTACAGCTACAGTAGACTGCCGGTTCATTTAGAGTGTGGTAGCGACTGAATGAAATTTGGGCTCTTATTTGAGAAGTGCTCACCTTATAGATGACCTTTCCTCCCTGAAGGACGTACAGTCGCTCGGGCAAGGCTCCGTAATGGCTGGCTGTGATGTTGCTCATCTCGTCCACTACCACAGGACACAGTGGGTTTTCCTTAATCAGATACTGTGCTGCAGTCAGTCTCTCCTGCAGGCTCGTGTGCTGCTTGATGTCCACGTTGTTGTGAAAGGCCCAGCCATCTACAGAGAGATTCGTTTTTTTTAAGTGTGTAAATGTCACAGCAAATCAGACGTATCACAATTCTTTACAACATGACAATAAACTAGTTTGGAAGTTATTAAACCACAGTTGTTAAACTTAACATCTTTCAACAGTCCCATTGGCATCTACAGCTGCCACAGTGTATATTCTTCTCTCTCTTTCATGAAAAGACAGTGTTAAAATGTTATATACCAGAGGTCACTAATAGGCGGGCTGCGGACCGCCGTGTGGGTCCGGACCCAGACGTTGTCCAATGCGGACCGACAGTGATTACCTATTGAGAATTATTTAATTTAGATAGTGTTTATTTTGAGTGGCGGATCTTTCCTAGTCTTAATGGTATACGGGCTTTGCGGCCTAGTAAACTCACAGACCACTCTTTCATTCATTATTCCAACCAATCACGGGCTGTCACCGGTTTTTAAAAGGATCCAACTTACTCTTTGCTGCCTTCAGGTGCAGACGTTTCTACACGCTCCCCCCTCCTCCCCACCAGTTGAGTCCCAGTCCTGCTGGCCTGGGAGGCAGCTTCACCTCTGCTATCCATATCCAGCAGGATCTGCAAGGGTCTGTATGCTTGAGTCTTTTTGGACTTGTTTCACCCGTTAGTTCTTCTTCTCCAGTTTCTTGACCTACTTAGTTCCTGCGAGTATCTCTAAATTGATAAATTTATTCCACACCCCTTCGTTTTCCTAACCTTGTTAGTGTGAGGGAGATCAGATGGGTGAATAAAAAAGGCCAAGCTAGGTCTTGAGGGTGTCCTGCTCAGTCTAGTGGTGCACTCCTCCTTTCACCCGTTAGTTCTTCTTCTTGTTTATTGACTTAGGACGTGGAATTCTCTAAAGGTAGAGGGCCTAATGTACAGTAGTAACACTTAACAAGCGCCGGCCAGTGCTTTTCCTTGACTTATTATTTAAACCACGCGGTCGGAAGATCGTTGATGGGGGAAGCCATTGTATATTCCAAAACCAGAACTAACTCTGTCTCTTTACTAACCCAAACCAGAACTAACTCTGTCTCTGTACTAACCCAAACCAGAACTAACTCTGTCTCTGTACTAACCTAAACCAGAACTAACTCTGTCTCTGTACTAACCCAAACCAGAACTAACTCTGTCTCTGTACTAACCCAAACCAGAACTAACTGTGTCTCTGTACTAACCCAAACCAGAACTAACTCTGTCTCTGTACTAACCCAAACCAGAACTAACTCTGTCTCTGTACTAACCCAAACCAGAACTATCTCTGTCTCTGTACTAACCCAAACCAGAACTAACCCTGTCTCTGTACTAACCCAAACCAGAACTAACTCTGTCTCTTTACTAACCCAAACCAGAACTAACTCTGTCTCTGTACTAACCCAAACCAGAACTAACCCTGTCTCTGTACTAACCCAAACCAGAACTAACTCTGTCTCTGTACTAACCCAAACCAGAACTAACCCTGTCTCTGTACTAACCCAAACCAGAACTAACTCTGTCTCTGTACTAACCCAAACCAGAACTATCTCTGTCTCTGTACTAACCCAAACCAGAACTAACTCTGTCTCTGTACTAACCCAAACCAGAACTAACTCTGTCTCTGTACTAACCCAAACCAAAACTATCTCTGTCTCTGTACTAACCCAAACCAGAACTAACCCTGTCTCTGTACTAACCCAAACCAGAACTAACTCAGTCTCTGTACTAACCCAAACCAGAACTAACCCTGTCTCTGTACTAACCTAAACCAGAATTTCTCTAGCCCTTGAGTCTTTTTGGACTTTAATCTGTCCAGGGTACTAAATTATGGCCAGTATCTTGTACTGATAACAGCAGAGTCGAATCACTCTATAGAGTCTTTTCCAGCACATCCCAAAGAATCTAAGAATCCCAAAGAATGGGATTAAGGTCAGGACTCTGTGGTGGTCAATTTATGCAATTCTTCCTGCTCTATGAACAGCATTGTCATCCTGGAATATGGCAGTTCGATCAGGAGACGGAAAAACATCCATTAATGGTATTACCATTCAGTACATTCAGGTGGTCAACAGACTTTATTGCCACATAATGTTGTTGAGCCTTGACCTGATCAACCGAAGCCCCTGAGATTACAACACTGATGGGTGGGTGCATGGCTTTAGGCCTTACCCTTAGGTCTTTTTATTGATATTTAAATAATACAGTGCATAGACCTCAAAGAAAAAAAATGGAAGAAGGAGGAAAACAAAAAAAAACCCCAAACAGACCCCCTGGGGGTCTGCAACAATACTCCCCTTTGCCACACTGCACCAAATCCAGATGTCTCTTCGTAAAAAAAAAAATCAGATATTTTCTAAGTATGAGCATCATATTTATAAGCACATACAATTTTCCAAAATAAGATAAATAAAATAAATAAATATAAATGACCACAGAATATGAGCCTGACCCCTTTTTAACCTTACGCTCCCATCGCTCTGGAACAGGTTCAATCTGGACTCATCAGAACACATGACCGCTTTCCATCACTCCACAATTCAGTCTTTAAGCTCTCCAACAAACTCAAGTTGTTTAGTTTTACTAGCAAGTGGTTCTTTCGTCCAGCTGTTTGGTTCCAATCTTGTAAGTTGTGAAAATTGTAATACTTTTACTATTAAACACAGCCGTGAGTTCTAATGTACATTTTTTACAATTCTGTTTTAGGTGATCTCCAATGATGGCCATTCAAGACTGCTGTCCAACCACATTTCTTCCATGTAACTGATGGTTCTCTGCTCTAACTCCAGGTTTTAATCATCCGCTGGACAGTTCTGAAGCCAATTCCAGTCATTTCATCTTCACCTTCATTGTTTTCTTTGTTTTCTTTGTTTCATGCAGTAACAATAATTTGACCGGATAGTTTGAAAGTCTATGACCGAGGGACACGTCTTCCCATTTAAGCAAATGAGAAGCTACCTACTACATACGTTGCAGCAGAAAGAACTGTTACCCTGACATGAATGAAACCAAGCCTACAGTACGTTTCAGTGTCAACACAGACTCCAGGTAGATTCTGGGGATCTACTTTCCTGATGTGTTCACCCTTGATCTGGGACTGTAGTCTACAGGAAGGTAGAGCTCCAGAAGCAGGAGCAGGATTAGTGACCACTAATCTAGATTTCAGCTTAATCTGGCACTGGGAAACAGACCTCCTGTGTTATTGGTTAACTCCTGGACAACAAAACAACCTCTAAACCTGTGAGTCTTACCTGTGGCGTGTGCTTCGGAGATGTAGATCACGAGGAAGTCGGCCACATCTCCAAAGTCCCTGACGAGCTGCTTGAACTCGTCAAGTTTGAAAAGAAACGGTGGTCAGGTGCAGCTTCCAAAGCTCAGGATGAGCGGGCGATTACCTGCAAGGCCAGAGCGCAAATGGTGTGAAGAATGACTGAGTGAGGGAATGAGTGAGGGAATGAGTGAGGGAATGAGTGAGGGAATGAGTGAGGGAATGAGTGAGGGAATAAGTGAGGGAATGGGTGAGGGAATGAGTGAGGGAGATAACGAAGGAGCACGGGGATGAATAAGGTTAGTTCATGTAGAATGACTGAATGAATGAATGGGTGAAGAAGAGAATGAGTGAAAGAACTAAAGGTGGGAATGAACAGGGGACAAGGAGTGAGTGAGTGAGTGAGCTGGAGAGTTATGTACACTGATGAGTGGGAAAGACAACACATCACTAAAAGAAGCAAGGGAGTGAGTGAGTGAGCGAGCGAGGGGGGCAAGGCAGAGAATGTGTGCTAAAAAGGTGAACGATGCGAATGAGGGATTTAGTGAGGAAGAAAGGAAAGGAATAAGTAGGGAAGGAGGGAGTGAGTAAGTAAAGCAAGGATAATGATATGATGGCGGAGGGAAAGAGGGAGTTAATGACTGTAAAAGAGAGCAAATGAGTGAAAAAAAGAGGGAGTGAGTGAATAACCTGGTGGGAGAATGAGTAAGGAAGAGAAAGAATAAGTGAAGTGATGGAGAAAGTTAATGAGTGAGCAAAGGAGTGATTAAGTGAAAGAAGCAGCGAGTGATTCATGTGAAGGAGGAATCCAATGAACAAGCAGGGAAAAGAGTGAACGAGTGCAGGACTTACTGAGTTACTAAAAAAGTTGACTAAATCTCAAAAGGCTCCCTACTTAGTGCACTTCATGGATCATGAAATAATGTCTTCAACAAGCAAACAGAGCATTAAATATCAAAAAACAACCCAACTGTAAGGTGTACATACTTTAAAAGGTGGTTCTTCAAGTGTTCTTTCTTAAAGGGAACAGTTCTATTTAGAACCAGTTTAGAGACTGATCAACCTAACATGCATGTGTTTGGACTGTGGGAGGAAACCAGAGTACATGAGGAAACCCACTCAAACACAGAGAGAACATACACACTCCACACAGAACCACCCAGACCGGGAATCCAACCCAGATCATCTTACTGAGAGGAGACAGTGCTGACCACTACACCACCATACTGACCACTACACCACCATACTGACCACTACACCACCGTACTAACCACTACACCACCGTACTAACCACTACACCACCATACTGACCACTACACCACCATACTAACCACTACACCACCATACTAACCACTACACCACCATACTAACCACTACACCACCTTACTAACCACTACACCACCGTACTAACCACTACACCACCGTACTAACCACTACACCACCGTACTAACCACTACACCACCATACTAACCACTACACCACCATACTAACCACTACACCACCTTACTAACCACTACACCACCATACTAACCACTACACCACCGTACTAACCACTACACCACCGTACTAACCACTACACCACCGTACTAACCACTACACCACCATACTGACCACTACACCACCATACTGACCACTACACCACCATACTAACCACTACACCACCGTACTAACCACTACACCACCGTACTAACCACTACACCACCATACTAACCACTACACCACCATATTAACCACTACACCACCGTACTAACCACTACACCACCGTACTAACACTACACCACCATACTAACCACTACACCACCATACTAACCACTACACCACCGTACTAACCACTACACCACCATACTAACCACTACACCACCGTACTAACCACTACACCACCATACTAACCACTACACCACCATACTAACCACTACACCACCATACTAACCCCTACACCACCATACTAACCACTACACCACCATACTAACCACTACACCACCATACTAACCCCTACACCACCATACTAACCACTACACCACCGTACTAACCACTACACCACCATACTAACCACTACACCACCGTACTAACCACTACACCACCGTACTAACCACTACACCACCATACTAACCACTACACCACCATACTAACCACTACACCACCGTACTAACACTACACCACCATACTAACCACTACACCACCATACTAACCACTACACCACCGTACTAACCACTACACCACCATACTAACCACTACACCACCGTACTAACCACTACACCACCATACTAACCACTACACCACCATACTAACCCCTACACCACCATACTAACCACTACACCACCATACTAACCACTACACCACCATACTAACCACTACACCACCATACTAACCCCTACACCACCATACTAACCACACCACCGTACTAACCACTACACCACCGTACTAACCACTACACCACCGTACTAACCACTACACCACCGTAGTAACCACTACACCACCATACTAACCACTACACCACCATACTAACCACTACGCCACCGTACTAACCACTACACCACCGTACTAACCACTACACCACCGTACTAACCACTACACCACAGGACTAACCACTACACCACCGTACTAACCACTACACCACCATACTAACCACTACACCACCATACTAACCACTACACCACCATACTAACCACTACACCACCATACTAACCACTACACCACCATACTAACCACTACACCACCGTACTAACCACTACACCACCATACTAACCACTACACCACCATACTAACCACTACACCACCGTACTAACACTACACCACCATACTAACCACTACACCACCATACTAACCACTACACCACCGTACTAACCACTACACCACCATACTAACCACTACACCACCGTACTAACCACTACACCACCATACTAACCACTACACCACCATACTAACCCCTACACCACCATACTAACCACTACACCACCATACTAACCACTACACCACCATACTAACCACTACACCACCATACTAACCCCTACACCACCATACTAACCACACCACCGTACTAACCACTACACCACCGTACTAACCACTACACCACCGTACTAACCACTACACCACCGTAGTAACCACTACACCACCATACTAACCACTACACCACCATACTAACCACTACGCCACCGTACTAACCACTACACCACCGTACTAACCACTACACCACCATACTAACCACTACACCACCGTACTAACCACTACACCACCGTACTAACCACTACACCACCATACTAACCACTACACCACCGTACTGACCACTACACCACCGTACTAGCCACTACACCATGTACCACCTCAATTTAGAACCATGGAGTCTATATAGAACCAATTCATTCAATGCTGAAATAAAACACTATAAAAAGTTGTTTAACCTTAAAAGTAAAGAATTACCAATAGTAAGCTATCAGAACTAAAAATTTGTGTTTTATGCACAGAAACATATTATTTAACGTTCTAATAACTCAGGATTTTAAAGCAGCACTGTTACCAACTTCTTAAGGTTACAACAACTTTTTTTTACAGTGTATAGCATTTATGGTTCTGAATAAAACCACTGCCATTACTAAAGAAACTCTAAAGAACCACCTTTTTAACCCTTTGCAGCACAAGCTAAGTAATGGCTCCAAATGCACAACATGGGTCAAACATGACCCGTATTTATTTCCTATGTTATTGTAGGTACTGCTGAGTATCTTTCTGGTAAATCTATTGAAATCAGTCTATTTCATTATTTAAAGAGTTTATTTGTTTTTTGTTTTTAATTATTACTTTAATTCTTACTTATTTACTTCATGAACAAAAATAGTGTGTGTAAATATGTTCCTAATGTCAACAGTTCCTATCAAATTCACAGTGAATACATAAGGGTTAATTCTGAGCCATGTTGTATGTTAGAAGTGCAGAGATATAAATATGACTTTTATTTAAAAAATAAAAATAATGAAACTGAAATCAGGATTTGTGATGATCAAAAACGAGTAAATTGAGGAATTCATGGAAGCTTGAATGATAAAATTAATGTATTGCAAAGACAGAAAATCAATTCTCAGCTGGGTCACCTTTGACCCAGGTTGTGCATCAAAGGGTTAAAGTGCACTATATAGGGACATATGGAGTATTAAGACATAATCACTAAATTGTCTACCTTTGATAAACTTGTGGACGCTGGTTTTGCCCCCATCCATGGTGATTACGGGGCAGTCTGGAGCCAGATGGCCCTCAAACGCGCATTCCCCCAAACAGCTCCACCAGCCCCGCAGAACCGCCTCCAAGAACCGCGCTGTGCTGAAGGATGGAGCCCAGTCCTCGTAGCGGAAGCGCGGGTTGAGAGACATGGTGCTCCGCTTCCCGAGCCGGAGCATGATCCTCCGGGTCAGCGGGGGGCTCAGCACGGACAGCAGCTTCAGCACGCAGAACTGGACCACCAGCAGCAGGAGCATACCAGCACAGTTGATATACACATTCAGCCTGCGGAGAGCAAAGCCCACAGACAGCCACATCGTGACTATCAGAGGAAAGCAGCCCGTCCGTCTGTCCGTGTCTCTGTCTGTCTGTCTGTAAACTGTTCGGTCCTCCCGAAAGTTTGTTGTTGTTGTGACGTCGTTCATGTTTTCTGCTTCTGCACTGAGGTTAACGCGCCATCTAGTGGATCACACTTAAAGAGCTTCGCTGACCATATAGGAGCACTTTGTAGTTCTATAATTACAGACTGTATCTGCCTCTGTATACTTAATACTGTTCTTTAATGGTCAGGACCCCCACAGGACCACCACAGAGCAGGAACGATTAGGGAGGTGGATCATTCTCAGCACTGTAGTGACACTGACATAGTGGTGGTGGTGGTGTTAGTATGCGTTGTGCTGGTGTGAGTGGATCAGACAGCAGTGCTGCTGGAGTGTTTAAGCACCTCAGAGTCACTGCTGGACTGAGAATCGTCCACCAACCAAAATTATGTCCTGTGGGCGGCGTCCTGTGTCCACTGATGAAGAACTAGAGAACACAAACTGTACAACAGCAGATAAACTCATCTCTGACTTTACATCTACAAGGTGGACCAGCAAGTAGTAGGAGTGTCTAATAGAGTGGACAGTGAGTGGACACAGTGTTTAAACACTCCAGCAGCACTGCTGTGTCTGATCCACTCACACCAGCACAACACACACTAACACGGCACCACCCTGTCAGTGTCACTGCAGTGCTGAGAATGATCCACCACCCAAATAATAAATGCTATGTGGTGGTCCTGTGGGGGTCCTGATTATTGAAGAACAGTGTAATAAAGTATACAGAGAAACATATGGACTACCTATTTGTTTATCTATATATTTACCTATATGGTAACCCAGCAAACTTTCTTTTATATAGTTTGGTCAAAGGGTGGTGTTTGTCACAACGTCAGTATTGTTTATGGTATTATAATGACTATAATTAGCATTGGTGTAGGAACCGGAGGGGATGGGGGGGACGTGTACCACCCAATATCAGAATCAGGTAGATTTGTCCCACCCAAAAATTAAACCACAGAAAAGCAGAAACTGTTTAAAAACTTTTATTTCAAAAGTAACTTAGCAACTGGCTTTGGTTGTTAGGTTGGGGGGCGGGTGGGGGTAGGCTCTCGTCTCACTGGAGCGTGGGGTAGCTCGCGCCAACTTTAAACGTGAGGTCAGTGAATAGCATGAATGCCAAGGATGACCATATATACTGCAGTAAAACAGCTTTAGTATAATGTGTTGTTATGGTAACAGACTAAGAGGGTTTGGGTTAGCTAACAATTATATTAACATTTATCAGAAATTACTCTAAAACCTAAAGTTACATTACTTTCTGGCCACGCCCTAAACCACAGACTACTACTACACTAACTACATAAAAAAAATAAAAAAATATATATATATATAATAAATACAATAAATAAATAAACGAATGAATAAATAAAAGGACAGCATCACTGTCAGTAGTGCAGTGTGTAATGTTCCAGAGGGTGCTTTTGGGACACAACCTTACTGTCTAACATTAATGTTAGTCTTGTCTAGTCAGGAAACCTCAGCATACATTATTTTGTCATTTCATTTCAGTTTTATGCCATCAAAGTAAATAATACTTTTTTGGTTGTATACAATCCAGACACTGCATGTGATTTAAATATTTTCTTGTTTAGTTTGTAAAGTGATCTTTAATTGGATTAATTGGAATAATAAACAGACATACAGATAATGTTGTATTTGGTTTATTTATTTGTACTGTAATTACACAAATGTTGCTCTACGTCACTAAACATTAGTGATTAACTTCCTTACCTACAGTGAGATCAGCTAATAGGTCATATTTTATGGGATAGGGTGGGCTTTGATTCATAATAGTAAACACGCCCCCAACTTATCCAAAATGGCAACAGGAGAGACCAAAAATTGTCTTTGCTTTTATGTAAGTCAATGAAACCAGAATGTTTTCCGAGTTGTTTTGAAACGAGTTGTTTTGTCACTCAATGTAAACAGCCGCTGGGTTGTTCAAACGATGTAGAAAAATAAAAATAAACAAACATGGACTGTTTTTCTTTGGACAGCGAGGCTATGAAGGATTATAAGAGGTTGTGACAATGTACTGATAACGTTGCCACAACGTTGTCACAACATTGCTCGCAGGGAAGCTCAACTATGTCACGCGCTCGTGATTTAAATTCAAAATTTAACGGAAATCTAACGGATCAACACTGATTCACTGAAGCGAAAGATGATTTTCATTTTTAAGCTCTTAAACTGTTTTCCTTTTCAAAATTATTGCCTTGAAACTTGTTAATAAACTTCATAAAGTCTGATAAATGTTCGTAATAGTCGACAGCTGGCGTTAGTTTATCTTAACTTGGCAGAATTAACGGCCCATCCTCGTGGATAGTAGCTGAAGTTATACTGGGGAAGGTCTGGACGGTAAGTTTTTTGTGTATTTAGCTTTTTAAAGCAGAGCAATATAATAGATTAGTCTCAGGTATATGTAGTTATATGTAGTTATAAATTTGTTAAAGATGATCTGCTTCAACCAGCAAACAGTGATAAACTCACACAGCGTAGCTGCTACTTACAGGTTACTGTTGGGGTTGAGATGCTAATAAAATGGGAACTGTTCTCTTCAGTCTCTTTAGTGTGAAACACTAAGCGAAGCTGCTTGTTTTGTAAGTTTAAGAAACTGTCTGGAGTGAAATGTGCAGAACAACACTGAATTAAGGATGTTCACTGTCTGGTAAAGATGCAGGAGCTGATGTCTGCTAGCTGCTTGGGGGCTTGTTTTGCAAATTTTCCGTTCCACCATGGTGCCGCAGTTACATTCCGGGGTGTTCTATCATTTTGTCCTACCCATCGATCGGTCCTACCAAGACTTTTCGATGATCTTTTTTTTAATTTTAATGTCTTTTTAATGTTAATTGTTTTCTTTAAGCTTATTATCCAAATTTAGCCTAATGTTATTGTTTGCTGAAGTGTTCCAAAAGCGTTCGTGGCAGTTCATAATCGTTGAAAAAATAGCAGGGGGTACTGTTTTATGACCATAGTTACGCTATCAAATAATCCTACCTGTGGTTTTAATACATTTTAATGCACTTGCAGTATTATTTTCCACCAAGGTAGCACAGATCGACAGATCTGCGCCGGGGTAGGACATTTCGACAAGGTAGGAGAACACCGGTGTTCTATCATTTCATCCTACGCATCGATCGGTTCTACCAAGGCGTATTGCGCATGCGCACATGACGATTACGTGAAGATTTTGATGGTTGGCGCGTACGTGCACAATTTTATCCTTCTTGTTTATAATGTTTTAACGTCTTTTTAATGTTTAAAGCTTATTATCTAAATTTTGCCTAATGTTCCAAAAGTGTTCGTGGCAGTTCAAATAATCCTACCTGTGGTTTTAAGGAATTTTAATGGTAATGGTAATGGTAGCACAGATCGACAGACGTTCTCCTACGTTTCGACAAGGTAGGAGAACAACGGGGCCTGTGCATTCCACTTTTAAATGGATTCATTTGAAGGTGGAACGGAACATCAACCATGCCCACCGACAGTTTAAAATTTCTGGGATGGAACATTTAGGAGTACGGAATGGGCCTATTTCTCTTTAATAGCAGGGTTTGTATTGGAAGGAAAATCAACAGTGTTTGGGGCACTAAACTCACCTTGATAAACTGTGATAATGTACATACAGTTCACAATTAAAGTGCACCCAGTGCTGACACAGGCCTAGAAAAGCATAGGATTCTCTGGAGCACAGATTGTGACTGATGGAGCCCCATCCAATACTTTTGGGATGAGTTAAATTGATCCAGAACTAAACATCTTGTGTCAGTACCTGACATAAATGGAATCAGATCCTCACAGCAGTAAGTGTAAAGCCTTTCTAGAAGAGTAGAGGCTGTTACTACAGCAAAGAAGGAACAAACTCACTATTAATAACCTTCCTTTCAGAAAAAAAACACTGGATGAAGTGTTTGCAAACTTCGGGATGCATGTTGTAGCCAGCTAACCCTAGCTGGTATGTCAGGGTAAGTAAAGCTGGTTTACTCTGTATCTTCAGGTGGAAAGAAAAGAATTACTAATTTAAAATCTAAAATGCTTCACCTGTTGTAATCAGACACCAGTAACATTGCCTCGGTATGTAACAGTTTTCTCACTGATCGCTCTTCTTCCAGGGACCAAGGAAAGTTGCAAGGTGGATTGTATGTATGTGGCCATATCTGAAAAAAGGAACCTGAAGAAGGTAACTGAGATCAGAGTATATGATATTTATCATCTGTTCAGTTTTATAAGCAGTTTGAGCCTCTTCCATCTGCAGAGTAACATACCTATCTGAAACTACCGCAAATGACATCCTGACCTAAGAGGGTAGTAGCCACTAGGAGGCGGAAGAGCACACAAAATCTGATAAAACTGTTTCCCTGAAATGTACTATACTACAACATTAACAGACTTAAACTATTCAGAATTACCAGAACGTGAATGTGATAGGGTCAACATAAAATATACTGCCTTTAAACTGAACAGATTTGCATGACACCCATAAAATATCACTTAAGTAAGTGTGTAGTATAAAAGTTATATTTATCAAGAAAGCCTTGCTGACTTTCTTAGATATTTGTACTTTCTGAGCAAACAATATTTTATTGTAGTACCAAAATAAGGTTATGTGGTCTATGCTGTCTAGAGCTATTTAAAGTAAAAAGTATTTAATTAGAGTTCACAGTTCTGTACATACGTGATGGCTTTTACTAAACAACACTTGACAAGACCCTGCTGTTATAACCTGAATACCTGGGGCCTATATTGTATGCCATTGTGTTAAAACTTGTAACCTTTTTTTTTCGGTCAGTACACTATGCATTGTCCTAAAGCATTAATAATGAATTAATTTTTAATTATGATTGATTTGGTGTGATATGCATTTCTTTCTATAAGTTAAGGCCCAGGCCTGTTATTTTGGCCAAAATGAGTGTGCCAGACTGCCGATTAGTTTTGTTCAGTTTTGTTGGCTGCTCTTGAATGCTCATCCATAGGCAGTTCACAGGTTCCATATTAGATATTAGGTTGTGGGTAATGCAGGCTATAATTAAAACACCAGCTCTTTCAGTTTGAAATTGTGATTTTAATTTTAAAACTAATTTAGCCAGTAAACAGATTTATATGCATGGTAAGCCATGTACTTTAAAGTAGCAATTTGTAAGATTATTAGTTTAAAACATTACAAAATTATCCCAAATTATCATCAGATTGTGAAGAAATATGAAGATATGCGAAAAACTGCTGTTTACTGCATTGCAGGGATGTCTACTGAGGCTAGATAGCATTGGCCAGTCCTGTCTTGCAGTACCACTTTGTACTACAAGAGGTGATAGTTAGAGGTGATAGTTAGTTAGTGGAGCATCAAGGTAAATCAGTCCAACATGAGAGGATGAAGAAGTAGCGGCTGTCTCAACGGCATCTTCTAACCTCCTGTCAAACATGTTGAAGGTGCTGCTTTCAGTTAGATCTTTCAATGACAGGTAGCTGATGAAATAGCAGTAAACGTAACAATGGCTAAAGCTGTTGGCAAGTGCTGCAGCCCGCTTGTGGCAAGAAACCACCAGCGAACAAAAGGAATGATGTAAATGAAAGCAGAACGAGACTTAACACTGATGCTGCTTTCCAATAGAGATTAAGTTTGAAACTTTTTCTTTAGACTGGTAAAGAGTGTAGAGGGACTGTGCATGGTTATATGTTTCCTTCTATTTTTTTGTAGCATGAATTTGACAGATTGTGTCAACTTACTAACTGCTTCTTTAATGGAAGTTTATAATCTCATGCTCGCTTCATGTAATCTCACGTTTAATTAGTTTTTTATTCACACTAATGTGCTTCCTGTGTTTATCACTTTCCCTCATTCCCTTCGAAAGATATTTTTACGTTTATATTTGTGTTATCTTTGTTAATAAGACACAATAATAGTCAGGATATAGGCTGTGGATTTTGATCTCTGCAACATTTTCACCAGATCACTGATGTTTAACTTGTAATTCTGCATTTCGATCTGCATCTCTGGGAACTGATCTATACTCTTACAGCTTTCAAAGTTTCTTCAGAAAGAACAGTGGTTCTGTATGGAACACTCCAAGAACTATCTACATGCTTAAGTGTTTCTTTGCATGACGAAATAGTTCTTCAGATTGATGGAGAACATTTGTTGTAATGTGGTTCTATATCTATAGCAGTTTCAAGCAAGCGTGACATTGTAACAGTAGCAGATCCTGTTTTCTAAAAGGTTCTATATAGAACTGTATACACTACATTCTCCGAAGAACTATTTTACCATACAAAGAACTATTTATGTATGAAAATGGTTCGTTGAGTCTGCATGGTTCCATATAAAAGCACTACCTTCATTGAAGAACTTTTGAAGAACCATCTTTTTTTTGGAATACCTATGAATCAGCCTGCCTACTGATTGGCCCCCTCGACTGCAGCCCTTTACTCTGATTGGTGGTCGGAGCTGTCATTCGAACACAGAAGCGGGCGGGTTTATTTTGAGTATTGATACTGAACGGAGGAGGAGGAGGAAGATGCGCGCGGAGAACACGCGCTGCGGCACGCGAGAGTTTGCTGAACCGGCGACAAGAGTGCAACAGGTGTGTGTGTGTGTGTGTGTGTGTGTGTGCGTGCGTGCGTGCGTGTGTGTGTGCGTCTGTGCGTGTGTGTGTGTGCGTATGCGCGCGTGCGCACGCGTTTGCTCTGTCCCACTGCAAGAGTGCGAGCCGCCGAGTCTCGTGCACAGATTTGTTTGCGCGTGTGTGTTTGATTGCACGAGTGTGTATGTGTCTGTGTCTCGTGCAGGTAGAGATGCGCTGCCGCGCATGAATATGCACGCGGCTGAGTCTGAGCTGCGCGCGCTGGACTCCGCGCTCCGGGTGTGCGCGCGTTGGAGACGCGCAGGCGGCGACGGGCAAGCGCTCCAACAGATCGCGAGACGCGCTCCTGACCCGTCATCGATCCACGCGCTCGAACCCGACTCCGCCGCGCTACACATGCGCGCCCCGGGCGAGAGGCGCGCGACTCTGCCCACAGAGAGATATGAAGAGGAGAACAGCGCGAGGAGACACATGGAGGATCACGGTAAGAGTCTCACACGCACTAAAGCAGAAACAGAGATCAGTGAAACAGCGCGAGACTTTCAGTTCAGAGGAGACTGATCTGAAACCGGACGGAGTTCGTGTTTATTATCGTGCTCTGCTGTGACGTTCAGTTAATACATAGAGGATTAACAGAGTGTATCTATCTATCTGTACAATTCTCTCTGTCTATCGGTTTGCATATCTATGTACAATGTTTGTTTGCCCTTGTATCAATTACGTTTGTCTTTCTATCTGTTTGTTCATTTATCTTTTTTTCTGCCAATACACCCAGTCATCTATCTATCTATCTATCTATCTATCTATCTATCTATCTATCTATTTGCACAACACCATCTATCCATCTATCAGTATATATACAGTACCATGCATCTGTCTGTCAGTGCATGTCTTTTTATCTGTCTATCTGTACAATGTTATCTGTATATTTTTCTGCGTATCTGTCTACGCACAGTACTATCTATCTATCTATCTATCTATCTATCTATCTATCTATCTATCTATCTATCTATCTGTACTATTCACTCTGTCTATCTGTTTGCATATTTATGTACAATACCATCTATCTATCTATCTATCTATCTATCTAAAAACTCTCTGTGGATTATTTAAGTCACATTAAAAACATGGATTCTCTACGAAGAGATTTCCATGTCACACTTGTCAATCTTTAAAACAGTGACACTTTGCATAAATTGTTTTATTATATATTTTGGTTGTAAATAGTTTCCACCTTCTGTAGTTTATATTTTGCTTTTTTGTATAATGCTCTGTTTACAGCTGCATCTTCGTTTTTTAACATGTGGTTCAGAGAAATTCACTTTTCAAGTGCTTACTGTGTATGTATGTGTGTGTATTTATCTCTTTGTGGGGATTAACCCCCCCACCCCAGGATGATGAAACCATGTCCGTTTCGAGGTTTGTGGAGGTTGTACTCTCCATAACGAAAACATTTTTCCCCCCAAATTGCAGCTTTTGTTAGAAAAGTAAAAAAAAAATACAGGCTGGTCTTCTGGGTTAAGGTTAGGTTGGGTTAGGTGGAGCACAGCACCATTTACACACACTTGTACTGAAGTGCATGAAAACACCACACACATGAGTGTATATGTGTCACTTTTAAAGCGGTGTAGGTTGTGCCGGTAACAGCCGAGTATAATTTCCACCAACAAGTGTACATCCCTCCGTGCGTTAGAAGTGGACCTCCTGTGCGTGTATGTTTCTGTAGCGGAGGCAGTCGGGGCAATTAGCGTCTCTTTCCCAAACTTATCATTATACTAATCTGACTTTTATATTAGCAGTTTGTCCCCTTGCGCAGAGCGACTCGGAGGGTTTGATTATGACTTTTGCTCGCCAAACGCAAACCACATGTTCTGAATGCATTTATGAGCTTCAATCCCACAACTGCGCCCCTTTACCCCTTTCATAACCAAAATGAATAATTTAATTGTCTTTTAAATTCGTCCCAAACGTTCGGCCAAGTTGGAAACTGACAGCGCAAGAGGTGTTGGTGCACATAAAAGTAAGAGATTCACAAGTTTAAAAAGAGAGACGAAAAGTTTTTTGGCATGGCAGACGCCCTGGGCGGCCTCTGTGCCTTCGTCTCAGCAGAAATAGGACTGATATTTGAAATGCATAGAAGAAAAATGCCTAGAGTTTTGGCTTCAGAAGTCATTAACAAATCATTGCTGTCAGAAGAAGACTGTATTATTGGTGTTAAAGTTTTTACTCTATTTGGAAACGCCAGCTGCCTCTTGTGTAGTGTGAATATTTGTAAAGTTAAATGTATGTTTAGTGTGTGATAAAAGCTTTATAATATTTTGCTTATTGAGATGGGCATGGCTCATACAAATATCCTGGACATGTTTTTTTCGTTGACATGATGAAGAGAATAGTCTCTCTAATCCTTTCGGATGTGTGTTAATTAATATTTTGGTACGGAATGCTGAGAAGGGAACTATTTTAAAGAAGAGCGTTTCAGACCACATTGACTTTAATCTATTTCTGGTTAAGCCACTGAGGTCTGCGGTCTACAGCGCTCTGTTGTTTTATGCAGATCGAGTTTTGTTGCTGTTGTTTTCCACTTTAGTGCCAATTTTGCCTAGGCCTTACTTCTGATGAGACTGCCTGTGTAATAGAAATGTAACAACTGTGTGAATATGGATGCTGATGTCCTTTAGTACTTTAGTATGCTTTGCATATCTTGCTGCAGACCTAGACATAGCAGTAGAAGAAGACAAATGTGCTGAATATGCTGAATGTACTGCCTAAAGACTTATATCGTATAGTGAATGACTGGACAGAGATCCTGATGGGATCTTAGACTTTTATACAAAAAGCAGACTACTTGGTAGATAGCCTTCTCTGCTGAAGGTTACTAATTTTAATCTTGGTATAGATGGTGTGCAGATACTTCCCTCTTCTCAGGTTGGAAATTTGTGTGTTACTTTTGATAGTCACCTAAATTTTGATATCCATATCTAGAATATTACTTAAGTTTTTTTTATCATCTTAGAAATGTTGATAGACTTGATGCTAAAAAGCTTGTTCATGCTTTTATCTCTTGTAGGTTGGACTATTGTAATTCTCTTTTTGCTGGTTTACCTAAAAAATCTCTTCGAAGGCTTCAGTATGTTTAGAATTGCTCTCCTCGTGCTCATATTACTCCTGTGCTGGAAAGACTGCGGTGGCTCCCTGTCCGTGCCCGTATTGATTTTAAAACTCTTGTGCTGACGTATAGGGCGGTGCATGGTACAGCTCCAGGGTATCTATGTGATTTGGTAAAGTACTGTACTCCCTCTTGCTCTTTACGCTCTGTTGATACTATTACTCTATAGCAACCTGTCTGTAAACTTCTCATAGAGCACCTTGACTGTTGAATGGCTTACCAGACGCATCTGTTTAGATTAACTTTTAAATGTAATTGATTTTTCTTGTTTTTGATTTTAATTTATATACATCAGTTTTTGTGATGCACTACACCCAATTAAATGGAATTATTTTTTCAATCTTTATAATGAAACGTAATGCAATCCAGTTTTGCAGTGTAAGTTTCTGATGATGTTCAGAAAAGCACATTGTACTGTGTTATAATTTGTCATCGTAATGTTATATGCTGTCATATTACCCAGGCCTTGGTGCTGTTTCAGCAGTTTCAGTTCGGGGTAGTTAGAATTGATTGAATTTGATCTGAATATTCAGTAATCCATGTTAAAAGAATCTTGCTGTATCATTTTTGTTTTTTGTTTCCATGTTCTCGTTTGTGCATTGATGTTTTTTGAATAGTACCAAAACAAGTAAATCAGATGTAATTGTGGTAAAATCTGAGATCCTATAATCCACCCAATCGCTCCCTAAAGAATCATAATCAAACTGCTGTGAGGTTAGGGATTTATACCCCTGAGTGTGAGTATGTACAACGTGCCTGAGCGTAGCAGCGTTTATATCACTAACACCACCTTCGTCCATCAGCATGCGTCTAACTGAAGGCAGATGACTTTAGCTCTCCTGCAGTTTCTGTATCTTCAATGCTGTCTGAGGTGCTGTACGCAGTGGAAGGTAGGATTTTAGCTTTGATTTAGGTGTTAATTTAGCACTGCTAGGTTTTCTTTGTGTGGTTCTGTTGCTAAAGGGCTTTTTCCCCTTTGTTTAGTTGTTACTCATGCATTTTCCTCAAAGCTTCTGCTACAGTGTGGAACAAACTACATATGCTGCAGTAATTGCCAGTAAGTGAGAAAATGTGTAGGTTTGGCTGGGTAATAGGCATGTTGCTGTTTTTTTTAAAGTCATTTTGCTGCGACTGGAAGCTGTTTAGTGCATTTTGAAACAGATTTATTTGGGTCATTTTATATAAATCTTAACTCAGTTTGTGCACCAGCATGTGAAATATCCCCTTTTTAATATAGCATAAACTTTCATTGCTATTTTTAACAAGTTTCATATTGAAAGAATTGGAACGTAGAAATAAAAATACTACAAAATGAGCACTTTGTTTTCGTCTGTGTGCTTTGGAAGTTGGTCAGTTAGTCACTTCTGTATAATCGGCAGAGGTTATTACTGCGTAGGGAATATTTATTAGAAATAAATAGATGTACTTGATTCAGATGTGTGCACATAATCCATTATACCAGCTAACGCCAGAGGTAAAAGTGATGCTTATTGACGTGTCACTGTTAAAACTATGTATCATGTGGAAACGATATACACTTTTGAATGAAGTTACTTTAAATGCACTTTTCAGTGTGATAGTCATAAAGTATGCTGGTGTACTTTGAGTAGCACAGGACATGTAGTTTCTCTTGTGCTTGTAATGCAGAGGCAGTACGGCTAATCCACAGATGAAAACTTAAACATGTTTCACACTGCATGCTGGATATTTTTACCTTATGCAGTTACCACGTACAAGTACATCATCAAAAGTTTGGGGTCACTTGTCATAATAATAGATGTTATTCAGTAATAACTCAAACATTGTAGATTAAAATGCTATAAATTAGACACTTAATTCATTATTAATTCACAGTTTCTGTTTTTTTGGAATTAGTTGTTTAATTAGTTAGATTTGGTTTTCAGTTGGTTATTTTTTGGTTATATATATATGAGTCACTGTGGATGTGGGTCTCTTTATAAGTTCATTCTCGGTGCTGTACACATTCTCAGTTACCGTGAAATTATTTACTTGATTTGTTTATCATCCAAAATATCTCACAGCTCGTTTTTTAGAGCTTCCCACAAACTGTTTGCAACTTTTAAGAATTTCATTTTGTCATAAAATTATTTTATACACATATATGAAAGAAATCATTAACCCCAACCTTTCGATTATAAGTCTATAATGCATGATTGGACATATTTCAGGCACCAGTCTCTTTCCCCATTTGAACCCATAGACATAGTAGATTCATCAGTAATAAAAGCATCAATTTTATGAGAATTATATAACTCAGTTATTTCTGATTTAAATTCACACCACATCGGTGATGTTTTATTATGATTAATAATAAAATTATAATTAGATATATTTGATGAAATGTGTTGAGTCTTTTTGTAAAGATATCTGTGCTATTGCTTGCATAACTTACTATGTAGCTAAAGATGTAATTAATTGAATTTAAATACACAAAGAAAGCAATGAGTTAACATTCAAGGCTCAATCTGCCGTGTCCCCCGTTTAGTCAGTATTGGCATCCAGTTGAATTCTTCTTGCCTAAATATGTTTCTTGTCCACTCTCTGTGTGAAATGAGGAAGGATGATGGGCTGGCTGAACTTTTACACTGTTTTTAGCAAATCTGTGCATATTACACATCACTGCTGTCATAAGAACATTTGTGGGTGTTTAACTCTTTACATGTGGTGATCCATTAATGGTAAACGAACCAACAGAAGTAGTGCAGGCACCATGGCCAAAAAGAAGTTTGAATGAAAAGGTTAAGACCCTCTTCCACACAATGCATAACAGATAAGTTAGACCTTAAACATTGCCTGTTGAGGTTTTAGTTATACAACATTTAAGTGGTGCTTAATGCTTTATGCTTTTTAAATTTTGGATATCATCAGTAATTGTAGAAATGTTTAAATGGATTCAGTGTGTTGAAACATGAACACTGGATAGATAGAGAGTGTGTTGTAGGTGGTTGTATAAAGAACCATACACAGCACATTATCTATCCAAACTATTTTGTCATGCAGTGAACCATGAACATATACAAATGGTTCCCTGAGTGTTCATGGTTCTGTATAGTGTAGTCGTGGCCTAAAGGTTAGGGGTCTGGTCTTATGAAAGGAAGGTTGCCGGTTCGATCCCCAGGACCAGCAGACTGAAGTGCCCTTGAGTGAGGCACCTAACCCCTAACTACTCTCTGGGCGCTGTGGATAGGGCTGCTTACTGCTCTGGGCATGTGTGCTCACTGCCTCCTAGTGTTTATGTACACTAGATGTGTGTTTCACTGCATGGATGGGTTAATTGTGGAGGTCACATTTAGTGACAGAGTGATTCTAAAAAAAAAGTCCAGTCTTTACTAAAAAAAGAAGAGTGTAGTATTGGTCAGTTTGGTTGCATATGGTTTATGTAGCTAAATAGCTAACACAAGACAATTCGTCTCTAACTTCTAGCACTCTGGTAATTTCCTTCCCTGTCAGTTCTTTTCTCCACTTCATGGAGTTTCTCCTCTTCAGTTTTCAGGTGAAATGGCAAAGCATTGAAAACAAAATTGTTGAAACTGGTGGAAACAGATTCATTAATCACAGTATGAGCATTGTGGTTTTGTTGTAGGGTGCTTACTGTTGCTGTAGGGACACTGTACTAAGTTTAGGTTTAGTTGGAGTGGCATGTGTGATCAGACCTGTTCATCCTACATCAATACCTGTCCTCACTGATGCTCTAGCTGACTAAATGCAATTGAATCCTTACAGCAGTGTCCCACAAGCTTACTATTAGTATACTCCATTTCAGAAGAAACACTTTGTAAACCTTTGGACATATTGGGTTGGTTTCTGGACTAAGCTGAAGCCTAGTCCTGGACTACATTTTGCTTTCAAACTCCTGTAAAGCTGCTTTTGTGACAGCATCGTTCCAAAAAGCGCTATACAAATAAACTTGACTTGACAGTGTCTGTTCAGAACACTTTCAAGACCCCATGTTCCCTTTTTAAAATGTACCTTCAGATGTAGTAGTAGTTGGTATGCATCCATGTCCCTATTAGAAGTAGTGCAATGTATCAGTATGCGGGATTGGAGCGTTCTGTGTTTCATTATATAAAAGCACCATGATGCTTTTATTTAACAAAACAAAACTGTGCATAATTTTGGCTTTGTTAAATAGATTTATTAGATGTTCTTTGCATACAAGTGTAAGGGTGATGACAACATTGACACATCACACTATAACTGAAGGATAGCAAATTAAGAGCCAGCAATATTTTTGAGTTCAAATAGATAAACTGATCATCTACAGTAAATCATCAGAATGAACTCTTTAACAATAAATGCCTCTTCCAGCAGCAGATGACTTTTGTTTTAGTGTTTCTGACAAACTTGGCACGTGCGCTGCTCTGTAAAGTGAATGTCAGTTGTTGCATCAGTGCTAAACTGCTGTCGTTGAAACAGGATTGTGCAATTAGAAGCTGTCACAAACTCTTTACGAGAAAGAGTATGTTATAAGTAAAGTAACTTTCTATATTTCAGTCTCTTTTTCTCGTTCTCTATTGCTGCCTGTTCTTTTAATCTCACCTTTTTCTTTCCCTATTGCTTTCTTTTCTCTCTCTTTCTCTCTCTCTCTCTCTCTCGCTCTCTCACGCTCTTTCTCATATAATTTCCTCTTTTTCTGGCCCCTCTGTTTGAGTGACTCTGTTGACTTTGCTATAAGCTGTGGATAATTAGCTTGTGTTTGGCCTCTGTAATGTTTACAGCATGTTCCAGTGATTCACAAAGTGCCAACGATGATTTTCAGTGGTATTTCTTAGTGGTATTTCGGCAGCATTGAGCAAGAGAGGGCTAAAAACTCACTGTCTGCACTCTACACCAACACGTTTCAGCCTCAGTCAGAGAATTAACTGGCCGTTTGGGGGAACACGACGCGTTTAGTCACTCTAAACATTTGGATCTCGGGGGCTTTTCTTGTCTGTTGATGCACCGTAACTTGTTTGAAGGTTTATGTAGTCAGAGTCATAGAGATGACTGCAGACAACAAAAACGACTGGAAAGTCTGAAAGTGAGTGTTGAAGTTGTAAGTGTATTAAAGTAAAAGAAAGTGTGAGTAAGCTTAGATAAACTTGTGGTTGTCGAACATTACAGTAGCGGTCCACAGGATATTTCTCAACTTGGCACTACCTTGACTTCACCCTTGTCTGGAAAGTAAGGCATAATTTTTTCAGTATAGTGATATTGTGTGTCTACGTTGGTAATGTTCACAGACCTGTGTTATAAATATGTGTTTTTTATCTGAAAAAAATAAATTTTGGTCCAAAATAAAGCTTCTGTACTATGTTTGCCACTATGCTACATTTACTTAGCACCATCAATTATCAACTATGGGTCTGTCTCAAAAGCTAGTGAGTGTCTAAGTAGGCAGTCTAGGTAGGCAGCTGTTTAAGTAGCAGCGTTCTCTCCTCATCTCTCCTCATAAAACAGATTACTGAGACGCTCTAGTTAGAGAGAGACTGCGTCACGGCTTGTTCCCGCCCACTGCAGCATGTGACCAATGGTTTAGCTGGTTGCTAAGCTACCGGCTGGCATCCAAAATAATAGCCTGAGGCTTAAAAATCCGCTAGCATAAATGCTAATGGCTCGAGTATAAAACTGCAAAATGGTTAACGACTCGTTACAGAGTTGATAATAAAATACTGTTTTGTGTGATTATACGACAAGAAACACATTAAAACATCAGAAATAATCAAAATAACTTACATTTTAAAAACACTTCACTGCACATAGATTTGCCTGTGTTGCATCATGGGATTGCCTAAGTGGCTGAGGAAGCATTCCATGCTTCCCTAAAATCAGGTCAAAATAAAGTGCCTCAGTAGACAGCATGTTTAATGTATGTAAGAATTGGGACAGTCTAGTATGCAACAGCGCATACTATGACGTAAATTGCTGTCTATGTAGACCCTCACTAGGTTTTGAGACAGACCCTATGTCTATTATAGTAGGCTAGGCCAACTTAGTGACTCGTTATTGGTTAATGCTCTTTATTTTGTCTTGACAAAGTTTTGTTTTCCTTACGTAGTTTCTATTTGAATATAAACTGAACTGATCTGCTTATATTAAAACATGTAATTCATGAATATTTGATACAATTCTATATGTATAACGAGCCTATGCCACCCTGTAGGTGTCCAGCATGTACTATGTCTTTCATGTTCTATATCTACCAACCTCTTTGTGTTTCATTATTGTCTATGTCTAGCATCCTGTTCCACCATGTTCTGCATGCCTTGATACCCCTATACCCATCCATCTATGTGTTTGTTCTCTTATGGGCTATACCTACCGTCCTGAATATGCTGTGCCTTGCTCTTTTTACATCAGTCACCATGTATAGGTTTGGACATAACGTTGGTCGGGGCAGTGCTAAAAAATGTATCTGTGTAATTTTACAAATTAAACAAAAACTGTGTAAAAAGTACAATAAGCTTTTCCAGCAGCACATTTTCTATTGGCTCAGTAAAACACTTTTGCTTTTGAACATTCATATAGTTTTAACAGAAATGCATGTTTTTCTCTGAACAGTGACTTTATGTCAGTGTGTTTATTTAACCCTTTCCAAACTTTTCCTTAAGGGAACCCAGTATTATTTACAGATCGCATCTAATACCTGCTTTGACTGTTCAGTACTTCATTAAGCTAAATCAAGATTTGCTGCTGAAGGAACTGAATACATTCATACAATGTCTGGGGCGTCCAGGAGAAATCTGGAACTACATGTTGTTCTTCAAACTCGATAAAATCTACTTCTTTCAGAATAAGACTTTAATTTTATATTGTATTGTATTTATGATTATTTGCATCTGCTCTAATGATATCTGGTGTTCTCACTTATTATCTCACTCACACTTATTGCTAAGATAAAGACTTTTAAACAATCAGCTTAGGTGCCTTAAGCTTGTGCTCACTAGTGTACATACGAGTACTACTAAAACTGTTAACCACCATAAATATAACAAGTGGTTATTTTAACTGCAGAAAAACAGGGGCAGCGTGTAAGGGTTTAAATTTTAGTGCTCATGCTGTGAAATGTGCAGAAAATGTGTTTTTCTCCACAAAAATGTATATATTCCCCAAAGGAGGAGTTACTGGTACTGAAATCACGGTTGTGTACATCACTTAAAGAAAAAGAAACTGACTTTTGAGCAGGAGCTCAATTTAGAAGCAAAATAGCATAATATCTAAAACCTATTTATATTCGGTGTCTTTATTTATTCCTGACCGCCCTATAGGTGGTTTGAGTGATCATATCACAGTACATCTCTAATAAACGTTAGACCACCTGCACTTCTCCACTTATGGTCAGATCACACAGGACGTATATTAATGTCAAATCTAAATGGGACCTAAAAGGAAAGCTGAATGTTATGTTATTAGTGATTTTTAATATATTCAGTTATTTCTAAAGAAGCTTGAAGATTATATATAGCCAGTGTAGTATGCGGAGCAGAGTGTGCTTCAGCTTATGAAACTTGAAGATGTCTTTGGACTTACTTTTTTCTGCAAGCAAACTGTTATTGCAAAAGTTATTGCTGGATTT
Source organism: Megaleporinus macrocephalus (assembly GCA_021613375.1). Classification (NCBI taxonomy): domain Eukaryota; kingdom Metazoa; phylum Chordata; class Actinopteri; order Characiformes; family Anostomidae; genus Megaleporinus; species Megaleporinus macrocephalus. Next base: position 43,138,406 of record CM038710.1, on the reverse strand, counting down.
GCATATGGCACACCATCTCAGAACAAAACAACTTTTGAACATTTGGTACTTAAGAAAATGTTTGCAAAGGAAACATTTGTAAGTACCTGATGGATTACAACACCATAACAACCTGCTTGATTTACAGTTTGCACGACTATGCTGAGGTGATGACTTGAGCAGTTGGCAACTGTTTGGTATGACACACACTTTAAAGTGAAAATTGTGTGAATACAGTATGTGTTACACTGTATTCTATATCTACCATCCTGTGTGTGGCAGCAAATTCTATAGCTACCGTTGTGTGTGTTCCACCATATTTTATATCTACCGTTGTGTGTGTTCCACCATATTTTATATCTACCGTCTTGTGTGTTCCAGCAAATTCTATATCTACCGCCCTGTGTGTCCCACTGTATTCTATATCTACTGTCCTGTGTGTTCCACCATATTCTATATCTACTGTCCTGTGTGTTCCACCGTATTCTATATCTACTGTCCTGTGTGTTCCACCGTATTCTATATCTACTGTCCTGTGTGTTCCACCAAATTCTATATCTACTGTCCTGTGTGTTCCACCATATTTTATATCTACCGTCTTGTGTGTTCCAGCCAATTCTATATCTACCGTCCTGTGTGTCCCACCGTATTCTATATCTACCGTCCTGTGTGTTCCACCATATTCTATATCTACTGTCCTGTGTGTTCCACCATATTCTATATCTACTGTCCTGTGTGTTCCACCATATTATATATCTACTGTCCTGTGTGTTCCACCAAATTCTATATCTACCGTCCTGTGTGTTCCACCGTATTCTATATCTACCGTTGTGTGTGTTCCACCATATTTTGAATCTACCGTCTTGTGTGTTCCAGCAAATTCTATATCTACAGTCCTGTGTGTCTCACCGTATTCTATATCTACCTTCCTGTGTGTTCCACCATATTCTATATCTACTGTCCTGTGTGTTCCACCATATTCTATATCTACTGTCCTGTGTGTTCCACCAAATTCTATATCTACCGTCCTGTGTGTTCCACCGAAATCTATATCTACCGTCCTCTGTGTTTCACCAAATTCTATATCTACCGTTCTGTGTGTTCCACCGGATTCTATATCTACTGTCCTGTGTGTTCCACCAAGTTCTATATCTACTGTTCTGTGTGTTCCACCGTATTCTATATCTACTGTCCTGTGTGTTCCACCAAATTCTATATCTACTGTCCTGTGTGTTCCACCGTATTCTATATCTACTGTCCTGTGTGTTCCCACCGTATTCTATATCTACAGTCCTGTGTGTTCCACCAAATTCTATATCTACTGTCCTGTGTGTTCCACCAAATTCTATATCTACCGTCCTGTGTGTTCCACCAAATTCTATATCTACTGTCCTGTGTGTTCCACCAAATTCTATATCTACAGTTCTGTGGGTTCTGCCTTATTTTATATCTATCGTCCTGTGTGTTTCACCGTATTATATATCTACTGTCCTGTGTGTTCCACCAAATTCTATATCTACAGTTCTGTGTGTTCCACCGTATTCTATATCTACCGTCCTGTGTGTTTCACCGTATTCTATATCTATCGTCCTGTGTGTTCCACCGTATTCTATATCTACTGTCCTGTGTGTTCCACCGGATTCTATATCTACTGTCCTGTGTGTTCCACCAAGTTCTATATCTACTGTCCTGTGTGTTCCACCGTATTCTATATCTACTGTCCTGTGTGTTCCACCAAATTCTATATCTACTGTCCTGTGTGTTCCACCAAATTCTATATCTACTGTCCTGTGTGTTCCCACCATATTTTATATCTACCGTCCTGTGTGTTCCACCAAATTCTATATCTACCATCCTGTGTGTTCCACCAAATTCTATATCTACAGTTCTGTGGGTTCCGCCTTATTTTATATCTACCGTCCTGTGTGTTTCACCGTATTATATATCTACTGTCCTGTGTGTTCCACCAAATTCTATATCTACAGTTCTGTGTGTTCCACCGTATTCTATATCTACTGCCCTGTGTGTTCCACCAAATTATATATCTACTGTCCTGTGTGTTCCACCAAATTCTATATCTACAGTTCTGTGTGTTCCACCGTATTCTATATCTACCGTCCTGTGTGTTTCACTGTATTCTATATCTACTGTCCTGTGTGTTCCACCGTATTCTATATCTACCGTCCTGTGTGTTCCACCGTATTCTATATCTACAGTCCTGTGTGTTTCACTGTATTCTATATCTACCGTCCTGTGTGTTCCACCGTATTCTATATCTACCGTCCTGTGTGTTCCACCGTATTCTATATCTACAGTCCTGTGTGTTTCACCGTATTCTATATCTACCGTCCTGTGTGTTCCACCGTATTCTATATCTACAGTCCTGTGTGTTTCACTGTATTCTATATCTACCGTCCTGTGTGTTCCACCGTATTCTATATCTACCGTCCTGTGTGTTCCACCGTATTCTATATCTACCGTCCTGTGTGTTTCACTGTATTCTATATCTACTGTCCTGTGTGTTCCACCGTATTCTATATCTACCGTCCTGTGTGTTCCACCGTATTCTATATCTACAGTCCTGTGTGTTTCACTGTATTCTATATCTACTGTCCTGTGTGTTCCACCGTATTCTATATCTACCGTCCTGTGTGTTCCACCAAATTCTATATCTACAGTTCTGTGTGTTTCACTGTATTATATATCTACTGTCCTGTGTGTTCCACCGTATTCTATATCTACTGTCCTGTGTGTTCCACCGTATTCTATATCTACCGTCCTGTGTGTTTCACTGTATTCTATATCTACCGTCCTGTGTGTTCCACCGTATTCTATATCTACAGTCCTGTGTGTTTCACTGTATTCTATATCTACCGTCCTGTGTGTTCCACCGTATTCTATATCTACTGCCCTGTGTGTTCCACCAAATTCTATATCTACAGTTCTGTGGGTTCTGCCTTATTTTATATCTATCGTCCTGTGTGTTTCACCGTATTATATATCTACTGTCCTGTGTGTTCCACCGTATTCTATATCTACAGTCCTGTGTGTTCCACCAAATTCTGTATGTATCTACATTCTATGTTCTATTTTTGCCATCTTCTATATGTCCCACTGAGTTCTGTATCTACTGGACATGTTTTACTTGTGTTGCTGAAGAGGATGGGCCCTCTTTCGGTTCTTCCCAGTGTTTCTTCCTCAGGCTCTTAGGAAGTTTTATTCTTTTAAGTCTTGGTCCCTTACAGTGGCTCTTCCTCATGTGCTTAGAGAGTTTTTTAGTCTTGGTTCTTCTCAGTGTTTTTTCTTTATACTCTTGGGGTGCTTTTCCTTTTTGACTCCTGGCTCTCTCAGTGTTTTTGCTCTTTTAGAGTTTTCCCTTTTTGAGTCTTGGTTCCTCTGAGTGGTTCTTTCTCATGCTCCTAGCGAGTGAAACTCTCTCCCTTGGCGAAGCTGATTAGGCATCTGGACCCGCATTTCTGGACATGCTTCTTTGGGACAGTGTCTATTGTAAGAAGTGCTATACAAATAGACTTTAATTGAATTGACTTTATAGTTACAGAGTTATAGTTAAACTTCATGGTGAAATACTATTATTTGTTTTAGGGACGACAAACAACAGCATCCTATTTGTGTCATTTACAAAGAATGTAGTGTGTGTTTTTGTGCCTATAAAATGCGAAAACGGCATGTATAAGAATCAGCCTGAGGCGTCCATGATCCTAAGGTTACAAAAACACTGCCAATACAACCTTCCAGTATAACCACCAAACCAATAACCCTGCTAAAAAATATTATCTAGTTTGAATAAGTGTTGAAATATCTCTGGAATAGCAGAGGAAGTGTACTTTAGGCCCGGGTTCGAGCAGGGAAAAAACACAGTTGGCTCCGAGTTGGACCGTCATAAAATGTATTTTTAGCTTGAACCTTGTCTTGAGAATCACTCATAAAAACTTCGCCCACACTCTCCAACCTTTTTTCCTTTTTCCCCCCATCTGCTTCCATCTTTGCTTTTTGATACAGGGCTCAGATTCCTGCCTCATGTGAAATGGATCTGCTCTCTCTGTCTCTGTGTGCTGGGATGAAGGCGATTCAGTCTCTGACCGTGCCAGGTTAGCATGCCACGGCTAACCGCACGTCCACACAACCCCAATTACTCATGCATTTTTAGACGGCAGCGACTGCGTCTCCAGACTGCATACGAGAGGGAGCGCGGGAGTTTTTTTTTTCTTTCCCTTCTTCTTTTTTTTTTAATTTACATTTCATGCAGTGGCACTTGCTGTTCTTGGCCCCCACACTCCTTTTTGCTTCATCAAAGAAAAATCCTCTCTGGAGGTGGAGCCTGCGCTGGACGCTTCCTGCAGTAGGCTGTTATGGGACACACTCCAGGCAACAGAGTAGCTTTTTTTTTTGTCCCACCATGAATTTTGATATCAGCACAGATATTAAAAACCATATGATTGTTATTTCATCCGTTAAATGCTTATCATTTACGTATTAAAGGAAACTTCCACCGTTTTTTCAGAAGTCAGAAGTCAGTTTGGGAGGGGTGGTTTGATGTGAAATGGTTAAGACATTTAATGACTCATCATTCTTTACAATATTAGTAGAGATCCAGGGCTCATGATGTGTACAGCGTAAATATGGCCATTCTATTTACTCTCCAGAACCACCAGTGAACCTACACATGCCTTCTGAGTTGAATAACAGTAAGATAATGAGCATGACAGTAAAGAGGAAAAAGAAAAGACTCGACAGGACACGTTTCAAGCTCTCAAAGGCTACTTTCACAGTGCTGGACATACCGTGTATCCCATCTGGGACCACATATAAAACATAGACCCTAAGTATAACAGATTCAGCACGATTTAAATCCCCAAAGCATTTCCTTACTTCTTCATGGCTTCATATATAAACTGTATGATCATTCCATATAAGCCATAAATCACCACTGTCCAAAAAGTCCATGTATATTCTTTTTATTTACTGTCCAAAACCACCAACGAATCTACACGTGCCTTCTGAGTTGAATAACGAAAAGATAATGGTAATGGTAAAAAAAAAAAAACTTATTTGGGGACAATTTTGGCTCACAACACCATGTATGAACCTCTCCATACCTCTCCACCATGAATCAAAACTATTGTAAAACTCCGAGTGTGTTTACATCTACTTAATAATCTGATAACTGCCGAGAATCTGATTTGTCAGTGAGCCGTAAAATGCGTTTACAGGCATTTGAGTAATCAAATACTGTGAAAACGGCAGGTCTGCACGAGTCTGGCAGTAACTAGCTTTCTGCTTTGCAACCAGTCAGTAAACTTGTGACGTAACGTGACATAAAACATTTTTTTTTTAGAAATGAGTCAGTTTACAAGAAAATATAAAAATAATATTACAGTTGTTTTGCTGCCGTCTTGTAGTTACAGTTACTTCTTATTTATTTTTGGGAATGTGGTCTGTTTTCGCATGTGCATGTATAGTTAATAGCAAAGTCATGTTTTCACCATTAAAGAACACATGCGCAAACTAAACTAGGCATGTTACAACAATTGCAGCATTGCCTAATTTAAGTTATTTAGGGTGACTCCAGTATATGTTAGATAAGGCTTCAGCAAACAATGTATATTGTCTGTGTTGGCTTGGAGCCATTAATTAAATGCAAATTAAAGAAGGCAGTAAAAGTATTAATTGAGACATCATGAGTCTAAAGAAAGTTGAAAGTTCTACTACCTATCTGGTGATCTCACATGTTTAGAAGCTGTGCTGATTAGAGCATTTTTGACTTGTATACTGTGCTCTCATGTCATTCTTTTTTTTCTGCTAGAATTCTTTGAGCAGCAATTATGTATTTCTGACACTGTACACATGGACAGAAAACATACTGTGTTTGGTGGAATGTTTAATGTGCGAAAGGCAGGGGTGGCCTCCTCCTGTGCAAGCGTGTGTACGTGTGTGTCGGGGGTCCAGTGGAGCAGCAGGTCCGGCGCGAGTGTGTTGACGCAGTGCTGAAGGTGACGGATGGCGGGGCTTTGTAGCCGTCCAGCTGTTTTTCCTTCTCTCTCACTCGCTCTCTCCTCTAATGAAACACAAACATGGACACTCGCCCCAATGCCAGCTCCCCGCTGCTGCTTTTATTACTATCAACTATTATTCTTTTATACCCAGAAATGCCACAGAGATTACATTACAGTAGATTGAAAACGCGCCACAAGCTGAACAAACCTGAGCCCGTCTGAGAGCATGACAGCTAAGAGGAAGAAGAAAAGACAAATTCATAGGACACGTTTCAAACTCTCCAAGGCTACTTTCACAGTGCGGGACATCCAGTGTGTCCCATCTGGGACCCCATACAAAGTGTGGACCCTAATTTAAATCAGATTTAAAGGGCTCAAAGCATTTCCTTACTTCTTCATGGTTCCATATATGGGCTTGTATGTTCATTCCATATGAGCCATATATCACCACTGTCCAAAAAATCGATTGATTTTTCTACATCGTTTGAGCTCAAAAACTAACCTTTACCATCTGTCAAAATGTCCAGTAGAAATGGACCTGAAAAGAATGTAATTCAATTCAATTCATACAATTCAATTTAACAATGTATTTGTGCTTTTCCATACGTTACCATAAGTTAATGCAGAGAGCTTTTATTCCAGGAAATATACATTTTTATCCACTCATTCAGCCTAAAGTAGGTCATATTGAAGGCAGAGTAGCCGAAACACCTGCTTAATTGTTAGGGATAGAAAGTAGATTCAACATGATCATGTAAAAGTGATTTAGGGCTGTTTTTTGGTATGCAAACAAACACAAATGTCATAACTAAATAATATAGGATAATAAAAGTAATACAAATGTATAGCCCCTTAAACCACGTTTTTATGCTTTGTTTAAATTTGTGCACATGCATGTCCATTTACTGCACAGGTATGGTCGTATAGATATAGGTGCACAAATGTGAACCATCATGGCAAAAAGATGAAATCTGGGCAGAGCAATTCTGAATTGAGCAATGAAACTTGTGGACAAAGCCAATATTTTACAAGTCTGGGCTCGACAGTGACCCTGGCTATGTCCAAACATACGAAAAACAAACAGAGCAAACACGAAATGGGCTAAGTTTTATTTCTTCATTAGCGGAGAGCGGGACGGGTCCAAAGCAGCCCTGTTGCGTCCTCTCTTTTCGTCTCCCTCTTTCTGCCAGCGAGCTGGCGTAGGGCCGTGCCCATGCTCTCTCGCAGCTGATTGGCTGGCCAGGCCCCAGAGCAGCTATGAAAGACATTATAAAGCCTAATAGTGCAGTTTATATACTTTATTACTGGTCGTTAATAAAAGCGCAGGGTTCTGGAATGAGTTCTTTTCGGGTGCTGAAGTGATCCAGGACTGGCCTGGAGCTCGATTGGTTTTTCTCTGGGATAATAACTGTACCTGAGCTCTCAGTTCAGCTCATTTAGAGTAAAAACACTTCAGCTTTAGTGACACTCTTGGGTTCTATGATGAGAATCAGTTTTTAAGAGTCAAGCTTTAGTTTCTCCTCTAACCCCAAATCAGAACTGATACGTTTGACATCTAAAGTTTGCTGTTTTAGTTTTGCACAGGAGCTGCGACGCTAAGTCGATAACAAGCAATTGAAGCTTATATAGTGTCAATTAACATTGTGCTAACCTGCATGCTTAAATCATCACGTTTGCTTCAAAATGTGTTACGTAGTGTCAGATAGACTTCTTTATTTGGTTTGCAGCACTGTATGACCTAATGTTACCTATACAAATGAACAAGAGTGTAACACATATCTAAAACCAGTAGTAAATATGGTTGACTTTACCTCAGATAAATATATTAAATGAAGGAGTGCACATCAATCACAATCACAAACAGTGTTTTACACAAATTCAACATTGAATTCAGCCAAAAAAGAGTGAATTTGTACTTTTGTACATTTCTTTAGTACACACTAGACAAAAACTGTTCTGTTAAATTCAGTAGTGTGGCATCAAATTGCTGGCGGAGTGCGGATCTGCTGTGGAAAGTTACTGAAGAAGATGGAGAACTCATTTTTCAGATTTAGCTCTATGTGTGTGGTGAGCATGAATAAACTGAAACATGAAGGCACGCAGTATTTTTGTGCATTGGACAAAAATTATGTATTTCTGTGTATCCATTTGGTCAGGATTGTAGACACTACAGCTGAACATTTATATAACAACTGTTCGATCTGTGTATTTTTATACATGCCTTATATTTATTGTAGTTAGCATATATGGTAACTTTACGTTTATTAGGAAATTCTTTTGCCACCAGGGAACTCAATACCCAGCATGAGCCAATAAGTTTTTCCGTTCCTCTGTTTGCTGTAAGTGTAAATACAGTAGACATTGCCCCCAAAATATGCTTCTGCTGGTTTTTGATTATAACTTTATGGATCTTGGTTCAAAAGTCTTTTTCACTTATCATTTTAAATCTAGGGACTGCCTTTCTTTCTTTTTTTTTGCTTTAATAGAAAATATAAATTGAAATCAATAAAAATATATAACCATTAGATTAAAAACATTGATAGTTCTTTGCAAACCTGCATCACATCACACCAAGTCTAGAACAAGTTCTGTGGCATTTTTCACTACCATGCTAAATTTAGTTCTTTGGATGTGAATACCAAACTAAGCACCATTAAAGACTCGCTTACCATTTCTGCAGAGAGATGATGAGAGAAACTTGGGGAGAAATGTAATGCTGACTTTGCTGACTTTCTTGGGGTTTATTTCGAAGAGTTTTTATAGTTCTGTGAACAGCATATTAATTTTTCCCCTTAACTCAAATATGAAGTCATTTAGCAAAAAACATGTTTCCATGTATTTAATAAAAACAGAGTTCAGTGTTCAAGGTGGCTCGTACTTCTGTTTATCAGCTATTCAGTGTACTTTTATCCATACTAATAGACAACAGTGTGTCTTACAGTTTCAAACACTACATAAGCAGGTCTATTAGAGAGTGCTGAACCTTTCCACACAAGTGTGTGATTATTTACTAATGTAGTTTGCACCATACTAATACTAATTCAGTAGCTGGAAACTTTCAGTACGTTGTAGTTCCAGTGCTTCGAGCACCAAACATGCCCTTGCTGTTCAAGATAAAGGGCTGTAGATTATTTTACCAAACAGTTTGCTTGCCAAATGATTGTAGTACTGCGATACGTCGGATGACCACGCTGGGTCATGTTAGTCCGTCCGCCTTTTCCTGTTTGTTTAGGTGAGCACAGTGAGGTTCTGCTCAGACATAGCAAAGTTACGTTGAGGGATGTGTTCATGGCTGGGTCGCATGATGATCAGATTTAATAAACTGTCTGTCTCCCTCCCTCTCTCTCTATCTCTCTGTCTCTCTCGCCCCATGTCCTTTCCCTCTAACCGCCCTGGGTTATTTTCAAAGACTTAAAACATATATTGAAATGAAGAGGGTCGTATAGAGGCCTAATATTTGCAGGCGAAGATGCAGGCGAGCGATAAGCTCATGCAATTTCCCACGCTACAGACCTTCCAATTTTTAGTTTTCCCCTGATCTCTTGCTCCACTCTTGTGGCATTGGGACTTTATTGTAACAGAAAACTTAATTATTTATTTCTGCGTATGGGTTAGCTAGTACAGCTGTGTTGCTCCGGCTTTCTTTAATTTGATTCTGAAAGAATTGCGTTTGGAAGAAAGAGCAATCGAGGGAGGGAGAGAGAGAGAGTGAAGAGAAAAGAAAGAAATTGAGGGAGAGAAATCAGAGAATAAGTGTAAGAGAGAGAGTGCAGATCAGTAACTGACAGAGGTGTCAAGTAATATAGTACAAATACTTTGTTTCTACATACCTTAAGTAGAAATTTTGGTTATTTATTCTTTACTGGAGTAATTATTTTTCAGCTGACTATTTACTTCTATTCCTTACATTTTAAACATAGCCTCGTTACTCCTATTTCATTTCAGCTTGTTTTCATTAATGTACATTTACATTCCAGTAAAGATTATTAATAACATGACTTTGAAGTTTGTCTTTGTGCACCATTACAATACTTATAGACAACTAGTCATCATATCTTCTGCTCCATGAAACACATGTTAATGTTCAGTAGTAACAGATATGCTTCTTTAATATATTTACATTGTATTAAACTACATTCATGTTTAATGGGCGTATATGAGCTGAAACAGGAAGCCTAGCGCATCCCAAATTTATCAACATTAACATTTTAATAGAACATTATAGTCTTTATGGCTTTTAGAAGAATAGGGTTTTTGGGGGAGGTGGGCTAGTGCACTATAGACCCCTGTGGCGCGGCCTAAGCTTTTGTACTTAATGGCATTTTTTCCCTTGCATTACTTTTACCTTAATACTTTAAGTAGTTTTGAAAGCAGTACTTTTACACTTTAACTGGAGTAAAAAGCTTCAGTTGATACTTCAACTTATACAGAAGTGTTTTCGAACCCTAGTATCTATACTTCCACCTGAGTAATGAATGTTAATACTTTTGACACCTTTGGTAACTGAATAGAGTGAAAGAGAGTGGACGAGGGAGAGGAAGTGACTAAACATTTGACTGGTAAGCAGAGAATGGAGAGTAAGTGAGACAGAGAAAAAAACAGAGTAGCATGAGTGAACAGATTAAAAGTGAAAGGATGAGCAACAGAGAGAATAGAGAGGGAAAAAGTGATGTGGTCACGAGAGGCAGGTGAAGAATATAGAGAGTGTGAGAGCGAGTGAGAAGAAAGTGAGGGAACAGAGAAATAAAATGAGACTGATAGACTACAGTGATGGAGAGAACAAGAAAGAAACAACCCTGTTAAAGAAAACTCAAGCTTTCCTCTCAGTCGGAGTAAGCTTGGGCAGCTGTGTCCCAACTACACAATTTAATTCTCAGAGAAATGTGGCTGGAATCTGCTGTAGAGCCTGAGCCCTGGGTGCAAAGGCTCATGGGAGAGCCGAGCATGCTGGGATAAGGCCAGATGTTGCCCGGAGCATTCTGACGGAGCAAGAGGAATGTGCGGAATGGACGGTGACTTCAGCTTTTTAGCATTTAGCATCAGTTTTGCTGACTTATCACCTACCGCAAATATGCCGAGTGCTATTCCATCCCGACCGCAATCTCACAGATGAGTTTTCCAGGAGCAGAGCTTGTGCCAGGCTTTCCACTGGCGTAGGTGAAGTGTGCATATGTGTGCTTGTGAACATTCTCATCGCACTGTTGTAAATGTAGCATGAACGGTAAGATACTTTTTCCCGGCCTGTTTATACAACATCAATTCCGCTGTCGTGTGTGTCATTAATGTGAGAAATAACGTGTCCCATAAAGAGCTGACTTAATTCCACTAAAGCTTTTAACAGAGAGGGGATTTTTTTTTCTCTCCTCTCGCTGCATGCAAACGACTTTAATTTATGAACTAGCGCCTTCCTGTAGCGCAGCGAAAACCTTTCAGTGCAGTTCGGCAGCTCCATCAGCATGTTAGACACTTAAATATCTCAGAGGGGGGCTACTGTAGGCAGTTAAAGGGGAAGAAAGAAGTAAAAGGTAGTAGAAACATGTGTAGAGAGATCAGAGCAGAGAGAGTGAGAGTAGGGGAGAAAACAAGGGAGAGAGGTGGGGAAGGGAAAGAGAAAAGCATTTAGAGCTGGAGAGAAGAAAATTGAGCAGTAATGTACTAAGAGTGGGATAACTTTGAGAGAAGAGGGAGAGAGAGAGAAAAAGAATAATAAATATAAAGAAACATATATAATTAATGAGGGAATAAAGAGAGAGATGGCCATAAACCCATAAATATGGGTATTTATTAAAAATAGTCCAAAAAAACAAGACGAAGGCCTGTTCCATTTCTACACTTTAATAAAAAAACAGATTCTAACGTTGCCATGAAGGGGGAACGAATAGAAGCTTTTTTTTTTTGAACAGCAGAAAAATGAAAACACTGGTGGTCATTACTTCAACTATGACATATTTAAACAACACTCCCTGCATCATTAACACATTCCTATAAACAGAGTGCACACAATGTATAGTCTACGAGCCACACACATGCACTCCCCCACAAATATATATATGTATATATACATGTACACTGTTTACATATCAGTGAGAGAAATGTAAATGATCTGCGTGCCCCAAGACATCTCAAAAATATCAAATCCTAGAGCTTAGAAAATTAATATGCTATCAGCCTGTTGTGGGACGGAGTAGCAAAAAGAAGTGTAACAGATATAGTGCTAATGGTGTCAAAGCATCCCCGGTTCTGGGCTGCTTTGCTTAGGGGGGCAGTAAAACATAATGCGTGGGCATGCTTTTAAAGCCAGAAATATATTTAGGGTTAGGGTTAGGTGATTTGTGCATGAATTTGTGCATGAATTATGATAGGAGATCTAATGATACTGTTTTAAATGAATATATTTAAAGAAATAAATATGTTGCATGTGCCTTCAAACTTAAACTCAAGAAGTGTTCTGAAGAGAACACTTTGCTTATGTAAATTTAAAAAATGATGATCTAATGTTATTAATTTCAGTAACCCTCCTTAATTAATTTAGCATTACACTGACAGAACTCGTTTCATAAAAAGCTTTAGTACAACTTTAAATCAAAGCAAGAAAGGAGTATCTAGACACAGACTGAGACTATAATACTCAGAAGTGTAAACAGGAATAAGAAAGAATACTAAAATGATCAGGAAATTACAATATCAGCCAATAAGCAAGAACATATCTTCACACTGCACAGCAAAATGATTTGTGAATGGTTCAGAGATAGCCTTGGCTGGCATTGTGATTGGGGGGGCAAAGACAAAATCTGGGGAGCCAATGACCCCCCAGCCCCCCTAGTGTAACATTTGTATCGAAACTACGCTGGACAGTGCCTTCAGCCCTGCCTTCCAATAAGCCTAGTGTGCTCTGATTGGTCAGCGTACCAAATATTCTGATCGGAGAAGCATCCTGCTACATTTTTCCCCCTATGCCACTGAGTTGGTAGATCCACCTGTCTAGACTGAAGCAGGGCATTTCAGAGCATTCAGAGCACCTTTTTACTGTTTCAGGTGTGCACTGCGTAAGCGTGGGCCAAGCTTGCCAGTAGGCAGTAAGGATTGTGTTACAAGATGACATCACCTTGTAACAGAGATAAGAGCTGGAATTCCCTGTTGGAAGATGTTTTAGTCACCTGGGAAAAATGTGTCTGTGGGAGAGGGAGGGATTGTTGTAGAATCTTGTTGTAGTATGTGTACTTTGGACTTTGTAACGTTTACATCCACAAAACAGGAACAGTAGAGGCACTCATGTAGCTTTAATAAAATGCAATCTTTTTTTAATGGAAAAAGAAATCCTATCCTTGGGGTCAAAAAGCAAATAACACAAAGGAGACAAAAACTTGGTTTAATCTTTTGGTAGACATATTTAATACATTGCACACACAGAAACTATGAACATGAAATTACACAACTTTCACCTTTTGGAAAATGTCCTGTCCCTGAACTAAAATACAGATTTTAATGGAGTCAAAGTTTTAACTTAGTTTGACTAGAGAGAGTTTGTTCTTCTGCTGCACGTAATGTCTTGAGCTGAACTACTTTTTCCAGACGAGTGGGCGAACGCATCCTAATCAGCCCATTATGTGAAAGGAAGTCTGGGGTGGCACGCAGGGTGGCCTCTGTCAGATTCCAGGGGCAGCCAGTACCAGCCTTACCACTGTGCAAAAATGCAAGAGGAAGAGAAATTGTAAAAGATTGAATGTCATAGAGTGGACACTTTGTGCCATCACCATACCAGTTATGGTCCAACACAAGCCCTGTCCAGACTGTGAACCCGCGGCTCACCAATACATGCACGCACATAAGTGACCCTTAGCATTCCTGGATTTTCATATAACCTGGCGCCTTCCTTCACACGGCTCATATTAAAGAGGCTTACACATAAGAGGAAACTGTTCTTATATATCATGTGTAGTTTCTGACAAGGAAAGTCAGGAGTGGGGTGGGGGAAGAAAGGCGGAGGGAGAAGAGAGAGAGAGGGAGAGAGAGAGAGAGAGTTTGGCCCTCTGTTTGGTATGTGTTCTAAGGCTGAGTCATAGGTTTCTGTGCCCCCCCCCCCTTTCGTTTTTGTTCTGTTTTTGCTGTTTACTTGACTCTTGGCCTTAAAAAGTCAGCCTGTTGTTCGTGTTGACTAACACTGCTGCAGAGTAGTAATGAAAGTGCCGTGTTGTGAATGACCTAACGCTTTTGCTTTTTAAAAGATGAAATGAAGTCAGACAGCACTGGGTCCTGACGGCCAGGTGCTGAAGCGTTGGCTGAGCGCAACAGCTTTCCGAGCCAAGTGGAAAAACGCTTTTTCAGAATTTATCTGCACCCTTTTTCCCTTGACAAATTATTTTATTGTTCCTGCACAGTTGGTTTGCATTTATTCCCGCGGATAATGATAAGTTAAAGCCGCGCTCCTCGCTCTCGTTGCCCAGACTGGTGCTGTTCCCGAAATGACGAGGCATTTTTGCTATTCTGGCTGACAGGAAGACGGAGTGTCGATTAGACATTTGGGAATCCTGGAGGAACTTGTCCCCTGTCGCCGAGATCCATCAGAACAAGGGGGTGATTGTTTGTAACAGCAAACCAAAGATCACGAGTGCATGTTACAGTTTTCCCCCACGTTAAGGAAATGCATTACATATTTGAAAACCAAAGTAAACTAGCCTAAGGTGAAATGTGGTGGGATGAATGATGAGCAGCTTGTGCTTTGCTGACACACACTCGTTTAAGGATCAAGACTGATCAGACTTGCTGATGGACTGGCAGTAACTCTGGAAACCTCCCTCATAGGGCCTCCGTGGTGTATACACCTTGGAGAACCTTATCTTACATTTTAGTTTATGATTTTTCCAGTATCGTCTGTCTGCAACACCGGGGGCGTTCCTGATCTTAGGGCGTTAATGTTTTCAGGAATGCCCCCTTGTTTTAATTGGTTAAGACAAGAACGTCCTCGTCTTTTCATTCGCTTCAACACAGAACCACCCCTCTTCCTTATTGGCCACAACATAGTTCGTTCCTTGTTTTCACTGGTTCTATTTTCCTGTGGTTTCTCACTTTTCTGTCTGAACATAAAAGTGCACCCTCTACAGTGAAGTTTGGAATTATTTAAACAGTATCGTACTAAAGAATTTGTCACTAAGCTGAATTTATTTATTTGGCCATATTTTAATGTCTCCTATCTATCTCTCCACCACTTTCAGGCGTTCGACAAATCATCACTTACTCATCGTTTACAAAAACAAACTGTAGTGTTGGTTTATTTTTTAGTTACGTTTTATTTACAAAGTTAATAAAAGTCAAGTGGCATGACTGACATTTTCCAGTCCTTCCAGAGTCGGTTTATATTCGATTTGGTGATTTCCTTTACCTTCCGTTACCTTTGATCCGTAAATTTATTGAATTATAAAACAAAGTAACTGTGATGTATGTGTTATATAGTTTCTGGAACAGTAGGTGGCGCTAGTGCTCACAAGCACACAACACACCCACATGTAATCCACAGTGAAGCAACTAGTAAAGAGACTTGTGTGTTGCCGTGCCTAAACATTGTTTAAACGTGTGTTACTGTAAAACACTACAGTGACTGTTACTCATATAATCTAAAATACATCCTTCTCTGTTAAAATCTTCTAACATATTCTCTCGCATCACTACTAAACACTCCTGCTGTCGATATTGGCCTGTTGGGGCCAGTTCTGTTCAAGCCATTTTGGTTGGGGGGCGTTTCTGCTTGTACAGGAACACCCCAACCAGGAACACTACTGGCTGCCGCTTGGTCCTTCTCAATTTTTCATTCAGTGCTCATTAAAACAAGCAGAGAAAGGTCTTGATCCAAACTCTTGATCCATCTTACATTTGTGTTTGTAAGTAGAAGAAGTAATATTGTATTATTAAATTTGCTTGAATGATTGAATAATGTGCATTTTTAGTAGCAGCCCTTTCTTCCTACATTATCCATCAAAGTTTAGGGCCACATAGCATTGCAAAGTGATTTGAATATTAATTACCATATTTTGTCCATTTTCAGTATACTGACAAATTAAAGACTAAGCAGGTTGGAGGAAAACAATACTGTAATCAGAGGGTACACCACGTTCTATCCCTAGGTGATGTCAAACCTTTCAGGGTCTTGGAAATGGTTTAAATTTGACTTTTAATAGTTAATAGCTCTTCACACCAAGAAAGTCACAATGCTGCTTTAGGCATTTAAAGCCTTAATTGAAAAGTAGCAGCGAAAATCAAGCACAACTTGGAACATTTCAGAAGGTGTCCTCAAACTTTTGACAGGCAGCGTACCTCCTAATCACATTATGCCGTTTGTGGCCCTGTAGATGTGTAGATATCGGGGTTGTGAGATCGATTCCGCAGTCTGCCCGCTGCACTCCTCCTGACCCCGGCGCTGTAGAGGAGAAGCAGGCTGATAATCTCTTACAAATGCCCCGAGTCTCCAGCACAGGCGCTGTCGGATGATGGCCGAGTCAAAACAGGCCGAGGTTCGCAACGAGACTCCATCTGAATCTAACAGTGACTAACGCATACCTTCTGTTCCTGTCCACATCGCAGACCTGAGAGAGAGACAGAGAGATTTTACTGGACACGGAGTGAGATACTACGACGGAGGTTAGTGTGACCTTTAGAAGACATCAGCTATTGTTGTTGTTTTGCTATATATATATATATATATATATATATATATATATATATATATATATATATATATATATATATATATATATAGAAAATGCTGTATTTAGAAATTGCATAGTTACATACCTGATTAATTACAATTACATCCAGCTTCTGTTCTATAGCAACAGGTTCGGGCCAAGAACACGGCTGTAAAACACACAATAACTGTAAAACACATAACAGTAACTTTGAATGAAATTCAGATTATAATTAATTCTAAACTGAATGTTTAGAATTTGCCTCACAGTTTTTTCATAATACAAATCACGGCATGCTTTTAGTCATTGCCAGCGATAACTGTGTTTAAGCCACGCCTCGTGACGCAAAGGAATAGATCATGATGAGGAAATAATTCATGCAGTATATGTGTTTAGTGTCACGATAAATGAGTGGCATACTAATCCAAAATAGTTTACGTAGTGCACTTGCCAAAAAATTTCCAACTTATCCAGCAATCTCTCTTTTTACAATTTTACAACATGATTTAGACAAACATCTTATCAGAGCGCAGTATGGTTTATGATGATGGAGGCCATACGGTTTTGTTTTGTAAACCCCCTCCCCTTTTGGATTATAGCCTCACTGGGTCTTTAGAGGAACACGCAGCTTTGGAAACATGTTTTTCATTCCACGTCGCCAGATTGCTGCCAAGCGTGCATCTAGCGGAGGACTTTGAGTTGAATTTTCATGTGTTTCTGTGTGTTTACATGGAGTTAAACCGCATCTCCCGACCACTTTGTGCCCTAATTGACTCCATATAGTTTAGGCCCTGCTCCAGTGCCGATTGGACACATGGTCTCGGTGGATTACTTGATTCAGCGCTCCCTGTTGAACATCTGACTGGAGTAATACATTATGAGAGATAATCGCCAGGCTTTGTTCTTAGCGTTTCTGTTACACTCTGCTCTAAGAAATAACAACATACACTCGTAAAAATAAAGGTTCTTCTGTTGTTCTTGGCTTTGTTGTGCAGTTCTAGAAAAAAAAAATCTTTAATGGCAGTAGAACTAGAGTTGGGCTGTATGGCTATGTTTACAGTTGCTGTGATAAATCACTTCACAGTACGTCACAATGTGCTTTTCTGACTGACGCTTTTTCCAACTGCACCTTTGATTAAAAAGAGAGAAAGAGGACATTATTTTATAGCCTTTGATAATATTTTTCAAATGTGGGCTTTCTTTGTTTGTCTGTTATAACTTAACCAGCTCTCAGAAAAATACAAAAATATTGTATATCTTAAAAACATTCTCATATGACAATGATAAGACAATTTGCCAATTTTTACTACTTTTAAAAGCCTGGTACAGTTCACATTCACATACAGTGCACACATTTATTTCAAAATTAACTGAGATTTGAGATATATGATGAACAAGAAAGTCTGACTAACACCCACCTGGAATACCTGATAGACCACCAACACTGTCCCCATAAGATAAACAGCACTTAAAGCTAGAGATGGAAGCATCGATCGGCTATGTATCGTATTGGCCGATTTTTAATAAAAATATGCGATCGGTGATCGGCCGATATTTCTCCAATTTGAAACCAATCTCGAGAACTAAACGATAGCGTTAAACAAATGAACCTAATTTCTGTATTTCCAGCTAGCGTTTCATCCAGGAAGAGGAGAACCCCCTCCCTGCAATTCCTATATGAACCGCTAAGTGGAAATACATACCCCTTTAGTTTCGACAGAGCAGCGACGTCGCAAAAAAATGCGCTGAAAGTAAGCATGTCCGTCTGGCAGTTGTTTACCGTACGTGACACAGACTCATCCAGGACGTTTTTAAATTAGTAAAATCAGCATCTCGTTGAGGGACAAAGACATTTAACACTACTAATCTGTTATGACACTGCACATGACTGAATACAGTATCAGTAAACAGCAGAGCTAGCACAAAACTAATAACCCAGAACAGATAATAACCCAGTGCAGACCAGATCTGACCGGTACGAACAGAACAGCTGCAGAAATTTAAGATCTACATTTCATGATTACAGATTTAGTTTAAAATAACAGTGTCTGTGTTTAATGACTGCAGTTTTTACTACATTTATTTAATTCGTTTTTTTAGTTTTAAATCAAGGGTCTAAATGTAATGATTGCAGTATTGGGGATATTTGTTTGATTTACTTTGTTTAATGTACTACTAATTTAGTTAAAAATATTATGCTGTTTCATATGAGCTCGTTAAAAATGTTAATAAACCAGTTTAGACCATGTTTTATGACTTGCTTGCGCTAATAACTACATGTAGCCCTGCCGTGGCGTATACCTAGCCCTCGATCATTATCGGCTATCGGCAGATCGTGCTGAAAAGTGATCGACGATCGGAATCGGCCTCAAGCTGATCGGTCCATCTCTACTTAAAGCTTTCCTCTTTGAGAGAGAAGAGAACATCAAACTCCACTCTTGCTTTAGATCTGAGAATATCCACAGGTGTTACTGTTCATCTTTCCACTGTGAGAAGACACCTCAACACTGTGGGTCTGAAAGGATGTGTAGCTGTTCAAGACGCTCCTCACTGAGAAAAGGAGATACAGACACATCAAACAAACAAGCTGCTGCTGTTCTCAGAACAGTGGACTGACTGCCCCAGAGTCCAGAACCTCAACACCACTGAACGTGTTTGGGGCTATTTAAATGATGAGAAACAGAAAATGCTAAACCAACTTCGAAGACTGAACTTTGGAGGTGTGTCTCTTTGAGAAACTAGGTGGAAGCTATTATTAAGTTGCTTGTGTTTAAATTTACGTATCATTTTCTGTTAAAAAGTTCTACAAATATATTTTTGGTTATGTAATATGTATTGTGTTATTCCAGATGTTCTAAAATGAATAACTTGTAGCTTTTTATATTGAAAATAAGAGGTTGGACTGTTGGGATTGTGTAGCTTAACGGAATAGCTTTAAACAAATGTAGTCCATCGGCCAAAGCTGTCTGAATTGTACTTCTTTAGTTTTATACTGGAGCTACACAACTAATGTAATGAATCTTATAGCTGGCTATTTAGCAGTTTGCCTAAATCCTCATACATTTGCCTGTGTTGAGTTACTTTCCGTCACTTTCTGACACACTGTCATATATAGTTCAGGCTTTAAGATGGCTGCTGTTACTGTTTATTTATACTTTTGTAAGTATAATTGACCACCATTTTTTCTTTTAATTACTTTCAATTATTGACCGAGTCAGTGAGATGTAGACAGAAACACTCCCAAGTCCCAAGGCGTGACTAGCTAAGCTATTAGAAGTGTTTGGGCAAGCTAACATTTTACAAGTTCATTTGAGCTGGATCTGCCACTGTGAAATAAGTGCTGCTTTCTTCAAATGTTCACTTTACGGTCAAATTAGGCACCGGACCTTGACTCAAGCAAATAAAGGCTCACATTATGGAAATGCATAGCATACTTGGAAACCAAAACTGAAGCAGCCTAAGGTAAAATGTGGTCAGGTAAATGATGAGCAGCTTTAGCGTTACCGACATACACTCAATTAAAGAACGTTGTCATCATCAAGTTATTAGACTTGCTTATGGACTGGCAGCAACTGCTGAAGCCTGTTCAAGCGCCAGCCTTTTTTCACACATATTCGGCCGACGTTCTCTGGGAAAACATTGGTCTCTGCATGGCATGGCAATGCCAGCTTCTCTCTACAAGCCTCAAACGCTCTGAAGCATGACCCAAGTCCAATAAGTGGCTTGCAAATCATGAGGATATGTACACCACCCTCTGCCAAAATACACTCTTTCAAAAGCACACAAAGAGAGGCCTCTGGAACCTGCCTGGGCATGGCCACTTTTTTTTTTTACCTATTTACGTTTGGGATGATGTAAAAGGTCGCAAATTCATATTTCACTTCAAAAAAAAAACTCTCTTTTTTTGTCCCAAAGGAAACAAATCATTAGCACTTCAAAGTTCTCCCTGCGACGATGAAAGATGAAAACCGGCTCCCTTTATGGATTTGGAGCACATTTTGGAAAACGTCAGGGATGAAATGAATATGTTTTATAGTTGGTAAACACACAAAAAATGGTGCCAGCTTAAGTGAAAAACGTAGACACGGGGTCAAAAGAATGCACTAAAAACCGAATTCCTAGTGGCTTAGTCCGGTCTGGGCCGCTCAACAGAGACCAAACCCATCGCTTCTTTTTTTTTTTTTTTGGAATAGCCTTCATTTGAATCATAAAGTCCTTGTGTAGCCCAGAGTCCATGGATCATACTGTGAGGCATTGGGGAGTTCCCCACCAATAGCAAATTAATAAGTCGCATCTTATTACGTCTAATGGCCATTAAACCGAAAAGGAAAACAGAAGGGCCTCCAACGCACCAGCTTCTGAATGCTTACACAGTGAGAATAGATTTGCTTGTAAAGTTTCGATGATGGTGGGCCCGTCTGCTGGTGTATCTGACTGCTGTCTACATAAATAACGCCATATTCACCTTCTCCCCCCGATCACCATCTGTGCAGTAAGATTGAACGAGTTTCCAGTATAGTAGCCCCATGACGCCCAGCATTTTTGCATTAGAAAGCTCCACACTGCAGAAAAATGATGACCTCATAGTGACTAAGTCATCTTAAATTTAGTCAATATGTTATTTTTTTATAATTATGAGATTTTTCTAAAACATGTATCATGATGTAACAACATTGTGATTTCAGCTTATGGCATAGTGTATTCATATCTTGTTAAGGGGTGCACCGTATGGGAATTGAGGGCTATATCGGCAGAAACTAATACTAATATACTAATACATAAATCTTTATAAAAATGTTCAAAGTGGATGCTTACCTGGACTACAGTAAATTCGTTACTAAATGTTGCTAAAATGTGTTGTTAAAATATTGTTCCGGACTGCGTTTCTCAAAAGCATTATTGATCGTTGATATTGGTACTCAACAGCAAAACAATCCCTTCAGAAGCTACCTTCTACCTGTCCAGCTGTCCAGCTTCAGTTTGAGTTTTCCCAGTTCACTTTAAATGGTACAGCAGTTACATTCAGGTGGCTCGGTCATTGAGATGCAGCGCCATTTTAAGTGGTCTCTGTTGTTACTAAAAACTTCTTTCTCATTCTTTGTTCTTCGGATATCCTCTTTGGCTGTTTCTCAGCCATCTCTCCTTGACAATGCGTGGAGTTCAGCACGCAATCCCTCTCCTTCCCCCTGACCTGTGCTTGAGCATAAACTCCCCCTGTCACTGATTGGTTGGAAGAGTGTTGGGATACTCAACCACTTTGTTTATGTCTCAGTTACAGATCCAGGGCTGTGTATCAACTAGATATTGTTGTGCTCTATTTTTTTTTTCATACAAAACCATTTAGAAGCTTAAGGAAACCTGCTTTTGATAGAACGCATGCAGCAGCTTCTCGAGGCCTGACAAAAACTGCTCTTAATGTTGTTTTGTGTCCAGATTTCTCAGGTCATTAATCTCGTTTGTGTGTTCGATAGACTTGTACTTACATTTGCTAAATATCACAAGTCATATACACTATCAGATTCCCAGCTTGCTGCCAGGACTAGACCTTGCGACTGTGGCATTGTCTGATGTGTTTAACTGGTAGAGGTGCGTCAGGTGGGCTGGTGTCCCCAAGAGGCCAGTTGTTCTTTACATAGCTGACCGCTTGCTTAACTACAAACTGGTGCAGGACTTGTGCATTGTTATATTTATTTATTTATTTATTTATTTTATTACTGAAGAGTGACTAAAATGTCCCTGTTCAGCTGGACGGGTATTTACTATGTGTTATCTGTGACCAGTGACAGGTTTAAATGCTAAACCTTGAGAACAGTTTTAACTGCTGTACTTGATGAACTGGTTTATTACCCATTACTACTGAAGCTGCCTTAAATGAAGTGAACATAGAACTAGGTTGAATAATCTTATTATATTCTTACACTAATGCTGTAATGAAAAGAAAAAGATAAATTGACTAGATCTAGCATGATTTCAGTTGCCAGGATTTTTTTTTTTTGCAGTGCAAACTTCAGGCCTTGTGTGTTTAGTCCCAGTCTCTGGGGAAAGATACATTGTGAGGTTTCTGTTTGATGTGTGATGATATATAGGCCCATGGTCTGGCTAGCGCTGGCCTATCAGATTACCAAAGGCCTGAACCGGACAGAGACGTGTGTGTGTGTGTGTTTGAAAAGTGAAAAAAAAAACCCTTTGAGAACACTTTGTGCCACAATAAAAGAATCGTATAAGAATCATGTTGCACTGTCCACAGTCCACTTCCCTTGAAGAAATGTGTGGGTTGAAACTCAACACAAGTTTAGTGCTGGAAAACTGTAGGGACCCTCGTTAATACGTTCTGTGAAGTTGGACAGTGTCTGCTCTCTTGGTAGCAGCGAGGCGTCTGAGGATCCACCAGTTTTTATTTTTACCCAGGCTGCACAATACAGAGAAAATACAATAATGGGATTAGATTGCTTCATATTGTAGTGTGCTTTGATGTAACAGGGTTAAAGAACAGCCTGTGTTATTTTGACCAAAATATTTCACATTTGTTGGATCATATCGATCCCTTGATTCATCCAAACGGCCACAGAAACTCATCTGGAAAGTCTTGCGTTGTTCAGAGCGCTCACAGCACACAGTGAACATTTTTGTGATTTATTTGTGATTCATTTTCATGTGGCCTTCTTCAGTGTCATTACTGCAAAAGCGATATTCAGATAAGGAATAATAAAAACACATTTTGAAGCTCTTGTTCTTACTTACTTCAGCAGAATTCCAGAACCGTTCTTAAAAGCAGTTGCTCTTAAACGCTTAACACTTTTAAAAGTCAATTCAAGTTTATTTGTGTAGCGCTTACTTCAATGATGTTGTCACAAAGCAGCTTTATAGAAGTTTGAAGACATGAAGTCATAACATGTATCCCCTGTGAGCAAGCCAGAGGCAACGGTGGCAAGAAAAAACTCTGGAGGAAGAAACCTTCGGATTAACCAAGACTCACAAGGAGAGACCCATCCTCCTCTGGTCAAACAGTATTTACAGTTTTTTATTAGGCTAAACTCAAAATAGAACTAAGAGAATCTCTCTGGAGACTGGAAAGTAAAAGCTTTAGAAACTGCACAGGTAGAGGCAGTCTCTGATTGAGGCAGTCTCTAAATCAGTATTTGTGGAAAGTGGGAGTGAGCTGAAACAGTCCCATCATATCTCAATGCTGGTACATCTGGATGACACAGTGATGAAGTTGAGGGTGTAGCCGATTGCATGAATGAAGAGGAGAGCTGGTTGGTGTCAGCTGAGGAGGAGGTCCTGATGGTTAGTCTTCCAACAGTATTTGGCAGGATAGGAGGGCAGTGAGCTGTCAAAAACTGTCGAAGGTACAATTCTGCCTTTCTGTTTTCCACTGCTTTTCATGTAGTTACTGATTAATAAGACTGTTTATATGGTCCAAGTGGTCGTACTGAAAGACTACAGCAGGTGTAGGGAGTGATACGGCTTCTCTTTCTTGCACCATAAAAGAGGCAATTTCTTACACAGAGGTTATGCTTTTGTATTTTAAAAAATATATTTTTTTATTATAATTGCAATTTAAGTTTCCACAATAAACAGAGCAGATCAAATTACATACATGCAGCAACAGAAAGAAGCTGTGACATAACTAGCATGTACCAATGGGTGCCTTATAAGTGCTTTTTTATGTGTTAGGATTGAACTCTAGTCTCTCACATGGGAAACTAAAGCCCTTTGTTTATAATGTTATATAATATAATACTATTTAACAAATAATACTTGTCTTTTAATGGTACTTTTGACCATTTATCTGCGTTTCCTTGCACAAAATGTGCTTTTACTTCTGATGTATGCTGTTTTATTTTTATGTTGCACAATAGTAAACGGTGCTGTTGTAATTTTGTAGTTTGCTGTTTTTTTTGAGGAGAGATTAGTTTGGTTTTCCGTTTACACATAAAAAAAAAGAAGTGTTCATACTTATGTCATGTCCAGACAGAGGTGATAAACTATAATGTATTGCTTTTCATGTTGTTACCAAACATTGCATTTTATGTCAATACCGTGCAGCCCTAGTGATGATGGCAGCAAGGATAAAGGAACCGCTCACATATTGACCAGATTAGCATGTCATATAATACAAGATGTTCAGATCATACCCAGTCAAATCCCTAAAAGACAATTCTTATGTCTCTGAGAGACATCTCTCGAGTCTCTGGTGTGCAAGCCTTGAGTCTTTAGAGTGTGAGTTCAGCCTAGTCTCTAAAGTGCAAGTCTGAATTAGGTGTTGACTATCTGGGGTGTGAATCTAAGTCAAGTCTTGAGTCTGTAGGGTGCAAGTGCAAGCTAGATCTAGAGACTGTGGGGTGCAAGTCTTGGGTCAAGTTTTGTGTCTTTTTGTGCGAGTTAAGTCTTGAGTCTCGCGGGTGCAAGTGTGTGCTACATTTAGAGTCTGGGGTGCGATTTTGGGTCAAGCCTCATGTCTCTGGGGTGGAAGTCAAATTTTGAGTCACTGGGCTGCGACCTAAGTCTTGAGTGAATGTGGTGTGTGTCTAAGTCAAATCTTGAGTCTCTGAGGTGCGAGTTAAGTCATGTGTTAACGAGGTGCGAGTCTGAGTCAATCCTTTTTGTTTTGAGTCCCTAAACTGTGAGTTAAGTCTGGAGTTAATTGGGTGCATGTCTTAGTCAAGTCTTGAGTCTCTGAAGTGCAAGTAAAGTCTTGAGTCCCTGGGGTACAAGTGTGAATAAAGACTTGACTCGCTCAGTTGAGGGTGAGTCGAATCGGGAGTCAGTCAACCTGCGAGTTGGTGACTTGAGACCCCCCCTAAAACCCTGTTAATCACTACTGCCTGACTCAAGGACTCCAAACACTAAGAAGTTATTGGTGATGTTGTGTAGAACATTACGACAGCGGGTTGGATTCTTGTGGCGGCTGAAAGGGAAGGAAAATGTTTGTGAAGTGGCTGGTTCTGGTGATTTCAGTACTTACAGTAAGTTGCAGACTCATGACTTGAGTTACTCTCAATTGGTGCTGTGCGAAGCTTGAGGGAGTATGATCCATACTGATTTTATGACTGAGAAAGGCTGGGTAGTGACTCAGTTATGGGAGCCAAGCCGGAGCACACTCATCTGTCCCGCGTTTTCCGATACTGTGTAGTTTTTAACTTCACAGGGATTGAATTCTCGTTTGGGCTTTGGATCAGCCGTGGGGAAACATGAAGCAAGATGAATAATCAAATAAAAATAAAAGCTTCCCCTCTTTGACTCTGTTGTCAAAGCAAATTGTGCCTCTGAGAGAAAAAACAAAAAAAACCTAAAAAAACGTCCTGCCCTCAAAGGAAAACCATGAGGGGGCCCGAGTCATTTCTTAATCACTGTAGACTACCCAATACTCGCCGATAGAAACATTCTGTCCCGACCCAGCATGGCACATCAAAGCTTCTGACCAATTACAGAGAGAGCTTTGAACGAATCCTATTACGAAAGAAAGGTTCCATTATTTTTCTTTCTTACTTTTTTTCCTCTGCTTAAAATAATCATAGCAAAAACAAAAAAAAGGAAGTGAAATATGATTCTTTGTTGCGTTCCTTTTGCATAAACATCTGGTTTTGTGTTGACTAATAACAAGCACAAGCATCTCCTTCGAGGATTGCAGACGGCACCGGCTGCTCTGTGTAGGTACCAAAGTAATCATTTTCGAATGTTGTTCCGTTTAATTGCAACGCAATTACGACCACTTTAAACCCAACCCCTGTCAGTGCGCGGTCACATCAAGGGAATTCCCAGAACCTCCGAAAAACATCCTTCATTATACACCTCAGCCTTACCGAAAGCATTAAATCATGCAGTGATTGCTGATAATTGATTATATCTCTTACAGAAGCCCTGCAAGCTCCTGCCCCACTGGCTAGAACGGTAGTGGATTTGAATGTAAAGTGTCAAGTCTCAGCTGGAGAAGAAGTCTATATGATCCAGGCTCCTGTACACGTCTGCTCGGTGAAGGTTATTCTCATGTTTTGCGGTCGAATTTGGCCACTGTCATTTCAGTGGAATTTCCTGCCATCTGTATCCAATCGAACTCTCTGCGAGTTGCGCTTGCTTGTAAATACTGCAGAGCTGGTTAGATCTCACCCTGATGGATCAGTGTGATACTGTCTATCAAAAGTTTGGGGACACCCTGCTGCACATTGGAATATTTCTCTTGTTTTAACTTCATTCCATTAGAAAAATCACTGTGATGGTTTTATTATCAGAAAACATCTAAAGGCGCAACTGCATGCTATCTTTTGTGTATATATTTAGCTTCAGTGCTTGGGGACTAGAAGGTTTAGCAGTTTTCTGTCCCAAAACCGTTGCTAAAAGCACTCCTCAGGCCCAGTAAGGTGCTGACGTCACAACAGAGAGAGACAGTGAGTTACAGCACTGCCACAGACCCTGTCACAAATATTTACATGTGATGTTGTTTTCCTCTACATAAACCCAATTAGACATCACTTGGTGATGTTTATTAATGTTAAGCCATTTTTTTAAAAAGCTAGATGTTCTCTAACGTTATATGGGAGGGATGTTAATATCTCCAGAATTTCAGGAAAAGAGAATTCATTCTTAACTTTCAGCGTATGTTATTACAACCAGATTTTATATAAGATAGGACAATCCTTTATTAGTCCCACAGTCACAGTGTTACAGCAGCAGAGAGAATCAGTACAAACAATGGATACATAAACAGGACCAGTGTTGGTAATAATAAAGAAATGAAGGGATGAAGGAACAGTGTTCGTAATGATAAAGGAATGAAGGGATGAAGGAACAGTGTTCGTAATGATAAAGGAATGAAGGGATGAAGGAACAATGTTGGAAATAATAAAGGAATAAAGGGATGAAGGAACAGTGTTGGTAATAATAAAGAAATGAAGGGATGAAGGAACAGTGTTCGTAATGATAAAGGAATGAAGGGATGAAGGAACAATGTTCGTAATGATAAAGGAATGAAGGGATGAAGGAACAATGTTGGAAATAATAAAGGAATAAAGGGATGAAGGAACAGTGTTGGGGATGATAAAGGAATGAAGGGATGAAGGAACAGTGTTTGGGATGATAAAGGAATGAAAAAGCAGCTACAGGAGGTTTAACTTGTTAGTTTTCATATATATATATATATATATATATATATGTGTGTGTGTGTGTGTATGTATTTATGTGTGTATATATATATGTATGTGTGTGTGTGTGTGTGTGTGTGTGTGTGTGTGTGTGTGTGTGATGTGTTTGGATATGTATTTATAGCCTTTCTGCAAACAGCTACATTTTAAAGCCAGCCTGTGTCATTTGCTTATTTGACATGGCACACTGGTTGCTTACCATTAGCTGTCATCCAGTCGGAATGCTGGAAATGAAAATATTAACCATGACTCATGCTCTGAGAGGAATTTGCACTTAAGCATTTTGGATGCTCGACAAGACTGACCTTCACTTTCTGTTACACAGCTCAGTTTTCAAACGCAGGATTAATAATGTATGCGTGATTAAGTCACAACCCTGACAAATTAATCTAAATGTGAAACGATGTTTTACAAATGGCTGTAATTTCGCTCCGGCTTTGTGAGAAATAGAGTTCTTGACTTTGGCTTCGTTGGGCAAAGAAACTAAGACCTTTTTATTCAAGAGGAAAGCAAACGCTCTGTTTTTGTTCTGTCACTGCAGATTTATGTTGTGGTGTTTTTGTCTGGACTGACTGCACAATGGAGGGCACACATATCTTACTGGCATATGACACACACACACACACACCTAAACTCAACCATTTAAAGCACTGGACCTTATACAGTAACATGCAGCTGAATGAATACATAATTGTAAAAATAAAAACAAAGCAATTTGTTTGTCAGGGGGAGATTAGCGCAATGTCCATGTACTAAATTGACTGATATTGACTGAGAATTACAAGCTTTGCTCTGCAAAACCTAAATATATTCAAGTTTGGCCTTATATATTAGTCCCAGAGTTATATATTAAATATTCAGCAAAGCTTAAATGAAAACTATAAGAATGTTGGTGATGATAAAAGAATGAAGGGATGAAGGAACAGTGTTGGTGGT
Organism: Megaleporinus macrocephalus; assembly: GCA_021613375.1. NCBI lineage: Eukaryota > Metazoa > Chordata > Actinopteri > Characiformes > Anostomidae > Megaleporinus > Megaleporinus macrocephalus. Next base: position 43,109,657 of record CM038710.1, on the reverse strand, counting down.
AAAGGAATGAAGGGATGACGGAACAGTGTTGGTGGTGATAAAGGAATGAAGAGATGAAGGAACTGTCTTGGTGATTATGAAGGGATGAAGGAACAGTGTTGGTGGTGATAAAGGAATGAAGGGATGAAGGAACAGTGTTGGTGATGATAAAGGGATGAAGGGATGAAGAAACAGTGTTGGTGATGATAAAGGAATGAAGGGTTGAAGGAACAGTGTTGGTGATGATAAAGGAATGAAGGGATGAAGGAACAGTGTTGGTGATGATAAAGGGATGAAGGGATGAAGGAACAATGTTGGTGGTGATAAAGGAATGAAGAGATGAAGAAACAGTGTTGGTGATGATAAAGGAATGAAGGCATGAAGAAACAGTGTTGGTGATGATAAAGGAATGAAGGGATGAAGGAACAGTCTTGGTGATTATGAAGGGATGAAGGAACAGTGTTGGTGATGATAAAGGAATGAAGGGATGAAGGAACAATGTTGGTGGTAATAAAGGAATAAAGAGATGAAGAAACAGTGTTGGTGATGATAAAGGAATGAAGGCGTGAAGAAACAGTGTTGGTGATGATAAAGGAATGAAGGGATGAAGGAACAGTGTTGGTGATGATAAAGGAATGAAGGGATGAAGGAACAGTGTTGGTGATGATAAAGGAATGAAGGGATGAAGGAACAGTCTTGGTGATGAAAGAATGAAGGGATGAAGAAACAGTGTTGGTGATGATAAAGGAATGAAGGGATGAAGGAACAGTCTTGGTGATGATAAAGGGATGAAGGGATGAAGGAACAGTGTTGGTGGTGATAAAGGAATAAAGGGATTAAGGAAAAATGTTGGTGATGATAAAGGAGTAAAGGAACAATGTTGGTGATGATAAAGGAATGAAGGGATGAAGGAACAGTGTTGGTGATGATAAAGGAATGAAGAGATGAAGGAACAGTGTTGGAGATGATAAAGGAATGAAGGGATGAAGGAACAGTGTTGGAGATGATAAAGGAATGAAGAGATGAAGGAACAGTGTTGATTAAGCTGGTTAGCTTGCCAAGTTTCTTTGACTCTGGAACTGGTTTGTGTGGGCCTGAGAGACGTTGTGATTGATATTGGGGTGCATTTACATCCATTGTGGTGCTGGATCAGTGTGGTAGCAGTGTAGATGGTTAGTTTGTGGGTCATGTACGTGGACAAATGCTAATGTATCTCTTCTTACCGCACGTCCACCTAAGTGTGCATTACACAAAGCATGTGAGGAGCGTGTCGAAAGTGATCAGAGATACCGAAAGCGCAGCTGATCACGAATTTGGCTCGATTAACATGAGCGTAATTTCCTCCACCTTTTAAAACTAGCCATAAATTAGCTTCGGTTTGGTTGGGTGACTTACTTTAACAATGGCACCGGTGGTAGCTGTCTGAAATGCATGCATTTAGTTACACTTTGCATGTGCCAGTACAAACGAAACCTACACTGGTTTTTGATTTTTTGGCTGACCGTAGGCCAGTGCAGTTGCCCAGTGGTCAGTGCTGTAATGGCAATCAGACTGTTTACCTCAAGCCTTTATGGACAATCACAAAAAACCTGGATGTAGGTTCCAGGTGTAGGAAGAACATTCTGTCTGATTGTTGCTCAGAATCACTTACGATCACTTGGACGGTAATGGTTAAGGCTCCAAAACAAATTCAGAAATAATGTACTGGGAGTGGATTAAACATCTGACATATCTAGCGAATGGCAAGCTGAGTATAGATGGTTGTAAAGGCGCGTCTTGTGCCAAAGTCAGACTATATGAATTAAACTGATTTTGAGTGCATCAATATTAGTAAAGTGTTACACAGTTGAAGAACAGAGGCGTGGCATCTGGGATGTCAACAACACCATGGCGAGAAATATTTATGCTATTTTTCATGATAACACTGGGGGGCGCCATCTTTGTTTATTTTGTGTTAGAACTTCCGTGGATATGTTGATACTTATTACAAGAAAAACAACAACAGACATATAAAATGAATAGCATAACATGTTCAGTTAGAGGGAGTCAGTAGAAGAAGAGGAAAACTTGGCTTGAACTTGGCTTGAACTACAGTGTTACGAACACAGCACATAAAGATCAGTGTTTGGGGGGCCGCCTTCCAAGGAAGAGGACCTGCGTCTATGACTGACGCTCTAAATTTAAAACATCCACCCAAACCTCCGTATGTCTGCTCTTACCATTCTGTGGAGGAGAAACAGCACCAGAGCATCCTTATCCAGAGAAATGTCTCACTTATGAAGCTCAGAGGAAGCAGACGCGTCGGGTGGTTGTAAGGTCTATCAGTTCAGTAACTGTTTTCTGATCAGTGTCCACCGCGCTAGGCTATCTGGACTGTAACTAACATCCATGCAGAGTGGCTCAGGCAGCTGGCTGGACTTGGGTTTAACCGGCTTTCAGAAATATAAACTCACCATCTGTGTGTAGGAGGACACGCCCACCTTCCCACTGTGCAGGTACTGATACGCTTCAGTACTTTTATAGTTTTTCATTACTGAACCGTCTACACCTTCCGAGAGTACAGAGTAATTAAACATGTCTCCATAAGTAACCTCAGACCACCTTCTCATATCAGCCACCCACTGTGTTATTAACCTCAGACCATCTTCTCATATTACCCACCCACTGAGTTATTAACCTCGGATGAGACAGTGTTGTACCATTCAAACTTCTTACTGTCTCTCTGGTCTCCTCCCATGTAACTGTATTCATTTTGGTTAGCTGACCGGAAGTTTTAACACAAAGGTGGAAGAAACACACGCTTGCAAGTGGGTGTGGAGAAATACGGTGAATAGCATGTTCAAATGTTTCTCCTGTCATGTGTTCTTTGACGTTGACCAATAGGAGGAGAGTTCTCTCTGGTACACATATGTAAACATGGGACACAGAAAGAGTGATGTCGCTGTTGCAGCTGTCAGGTGGACGACTGAGCCACAGATCACATATCTCAACAAAATCTGCAGAGAATTTTACAGCACTACAACACGAAGCAGCACAGCACTACCAACACGCTACCCAAACACTAACAGCTAAGCAATGACCCCAGCAGCTCCAAAGTACTGTAACAGCTCACTACAGTCTGTGAAAGTGAAACTGTTCTATTCATGTTAACACATTTAAATGTGTTAGATCTCTTTGCAGTATAGACAACACCCTGCACTGTCCTCTTACTGACCCCCAGGAACGACTCCCCAGCCGTCAGCATTACACATAGCACTTCCGTAGCCATGAACGACAGGTTCTTGACCTCCTTCCCTAAAAACCTGTGAACTTGTGGCATAATGTGAGCGACGACTAGATGACTAGAGTCAGCAGAGTCCTGTCTCTAGTGACTTACGGCACTATGATGGTTTGGCATTAGGGCTGTGTATTGGCAAGAACCTGGCTCATGATACAGCTGTCACGATTCAATATATCTTTATATATTGCGATACTGCAAGCAAAGTGATATATTGTGATTTTTTAAATCCTACTATTAAAACACCCCACTATATGAACAGGTTTGCCAATGCTAACAATATAAACACAACAAAATTATTCACTGTCTGCCAGGAATCTGTGTGATACTGTTTTTTTTTCAAGAATTGATACAGTATCACGAAACATAATATCCCGATATTTAATATTTTGATATTTTCTTACACCCCTATTTGGCATGATAAACATCGAGGTCTGATTTAGGCATTATGTGATTTAGCTTTTAATAGCTACTGCCTTATATGCATTCAAAGGTCTGTAACATGAAATAACAGTTTGGTAAACGTTGTTTCAAGTTTTCAAATCTTCCCAGTTTAAGCTGTACCAGTTTTGAATGGATTGGTTCGGTGATGTGATGGAAACTAGCACCTATACGTAAAGTTGTGTGAAAAGGTTTGGACACCCCTAGCAAATTCCACAGTTCGTTAATCTTTCAAGTGATAGCATGTTAGCACATCCTCTGGTTCTAACTACAGCAGTTGAGTTCATCTATTGTTGTTGATGTTCAGATTAGTGTTTCAGTCTGTACCACCATCATATTACAGGGAGGCCAATCAAAACAGAGGTCATTTGTACATATCAGCCTTCAACATACAGTTTAACTTTAAGGGATGAAGAGAGATTGGAAAGTCATGTAACGGCTTGTTTCTCCATGGAAGCTGAATCAGTGTGCACAAGGCTTATAGATGATGCTGCTCAGTGTAGAACCGAAGAAAGCTGAATTAGATTTTCCCTACAAAACTATGGCTAAAATAAAAATAAACAGAGAAGTGAATTTCTGTTTGGCTGAATTTGCAGAGGTTGAAGTCTCCATCACAAAACTGATAGGGCAAGTTCAAAGGTGATCAATAAAAACAGAAAAGAAAAAAAAATGTCAACAGAAACCAGCCATTTTCCACTCTGTCCTGACCCAACCTCATCCACGGCCTTACTGGAAACGAAATCAGCCGGTGGTCCGAGTCCACCCACGCCACTGCAGCGAGGACAGACTGTCCGGCTCCTCCAGTGACGGGCAGTCACCAGCAGGTGGTGGCATGGCCCACTCCAACCCACTAATTACTGCAAAGGTAAAGCAGGAGGGCGCAGGCCAAGAGGACTGGAGGCATTTACAGCAGCCTGTCATTGGCACAGCCACAAGCAGGCCTGAATGTATCTGTTTGAAGGCTGCTGATAGATTTGCCATTTGCGTTTCCAGTTGGCGTGTGTGTCTGTGTATCTTTAAATTGCTGTGTAATGCTTTATCCAGTGTGGGCCTTGATTTATAAGACTCTTTTGTCCAAGCATGCGGTTAAGTCGTTGCGCTGAAATAGTTATACAGGAGCCTGTTTGGTGATGCTTAGTTTTCAACCGACCTGAGGTCAGCTGCGGATGTTAGCCTCTGCCCTTACAGATCAAGATGTTTATTTAACGCACAACAACACGGAAGACATTTTCATTTCTTATAGCTGTTGTAGAACTTGAGATCTTTCGCGTGAACTTGGCGGGACCTGACTGCTCATATCAGTTTGGCTTACAGTTGGGATCTGATTTCAGTTCTCACTTCCCATATTTTAGTGTTAGATGTTAAAGTTTTGCCCAGCTTTTCCCTGTTTTAGTTTTTCTCCTTCTTTGTCTCTGCTTTAATTACTTCAAATTCTCTGTTGTTGACAGAATTTGGCACCACAAAGCCCACGCCTGAGAGAAAATAGCACAGCAAATCATCTGAGGGAGGTACAGATGAGTGCAGCTCTCACAGGACTTTTCTTTTTTATGTTGTATGTTCAACATGTTTCCCTAAGTAGAGAAAAGGAGTACTCGAGTTAGCTAACAGCAAGAACAGCACTTTGTGAAACATTCGGAATGGTGTTTGAGACTGCTTGATTGATAAATGTGTGATGTGACTTTGGACAGAATTTAAATTTCATGATCGTTTTATGATGTCATGCTATTTTACGTTATTGATAAGGGAGGCCAGTTCGTGTCAGTTTTAGACTCGGAATTTGATGATGTCGTTCAGGTCTGGTTCAGACTGATTTTTTGGCAGACTCTGGTCACGTTTGGACTGGGTTTACTCTGAAAATTGTTATATTCAGACATTAGACCATAGTTTTGGGCCCAGTTAAAGCTCTAAGTGTGGGCATAGGTCCACAATAAACAGGAGGCAATGTGATAAACAATAGGCCAAATAAAGAGTACATACATTACTGATTATCATTACACCTTATAATAAGTTAATTCGTAAATATTTAATACAGCATTTGCATTAATGCACTTATTAAATACGGTGGACAAACAAGGGGGGGGGGGCTGTGATTGGCTACTTTGACAGCTTTCAGGCCTCAGCAGTGAGCACTCGGAAAAGAAAAGAAAACAAACAAACAAGACACCTCTTGGCGAATGAGATGCCTATTGTGTCTCCTAAAGAAGCAAGAGCTCATGGCAAAGATACCCTGTTAAATAAATTTGAGTTACTCAAGAGAATTATTTTTAAAGAAATACTTTTACATTTATACTTTAAGTACATTTTGGGGCATGTACTTTTATACTTTTACTTGTGTAAAAAAATTTAGTCATACTTTAACTTTTACTTGAGTATTTTTTAAACTAGATTACTAGTACTTTTACTTAAGTAAGGAACTCATGTACTTCTGCCACCTCTGTTGATTCTATATAGAACCCTTAAAACACTCAAAGAACCATTTTGGTGGGGAATGTGTTGTATACGATTCTATGTGGAATTAAAATGATAAAAAATGATTAGAAATTACTCTTTATAGTACCATCAGATATAAAACTGTAATTTCAGCTATGACCTGTATTTATTACTATTAAGTCAATTCAAGTCAAGTCAAGTTTATTTGTATAGCACTTTTTACAACGATGTTGTCACAAAGCAGCTTTACAGGAGTTTAAAAGCATGAAAACATGATGTCACAACACTTTATCCACTGTAAGCAAGCCAGAGGCAACGGTGGCAAAAACAACTCCCTCAAAACTGGAGGAAGAAACCTTGGGAGGAACCAGACTCACAAGCAGAGACCCCTCCTCCTCTGGTGGAACAGTATTTACAGTTTATTAACTAAAGCTGAGTCTGAAGGTAAAAGCTTTAGAAGCTGTACAGGTGCTACATCAGGTGGATGATACAGCAATGCAGTCAAGGATGTAGCAAATGGAACGAATGGAGAGGAGAGCTGGTTGGTGCCGGGTGACAGGGGGGCTCTGGTGGTCCGTCCTTTAATATTATTGGGCGGGACAGGTGGGCGATTATTACCTCAGAAAGAGAAAAGAGACAGAGTTAGTTCTGGTTTGGGTTAGTATAGAGCAGGGGTATTTAATTAGAATTCAGTAAGGTCCAGTTAGAGGAGATTTCCTCAGGCCAAAGTCCGGACCATTGTTATTTCTAACTTTTGTTATGATTCAGTGCTATATCCTGTATACTGAAGTATCAGCATCTTATACCATCAGCAACTGAAAGACAAACTTATTACAAATACTTCAGTAAATGTACTGTTTAAATGCTGAACTGAATGAATTATTTATAAAGCTCCAAATAAATGTTTTTTTCCTCACTTTAAGTAAAAACAAGAGCTACATTAAAAAACAGAATGCTTTTTAAAAAAGTGCATCTTAAAGTGTTTATTTATAGAGAAAGTAAATAAACATGGTTCTTCTTGTTAACTCAGCTTCACAGATTAACATGTTGGTTGTACAGAGCGGTATTCTCCAAAACTAGACGAGCAGGTTCATTCCAGAACCGTTCCTGTTAAACACTCAGTTCTCTCTGCTCACTTTAGAGCTTGTTATTCTTTCTGACTCACTTTAGTCTCCGACTGCTGCTCCTCGCTTCGTACCTCGCCTGTGTGCGCGCTGCACACCCCAATGTGCACAGATCTGATTGGCTGAGGAGCCTTAGGTGATCTTACAGCGCACGTGATTGGTCTCTGAGTTTACTGTGCCATAAAGCCTGTATACCGTAAAGACCAGAAAAGCTCCGCCGCTTAAAATAAACTTTAAAAATTAAATCAAAATTAAATCATTCTCAATAGTTCATCGGTTTGGGTCTGCATTGGACAACGTCTGGGTCCGGATCTGGACTGCGGTCCACCTATTAATGACCCCTGGTATAGAGGATGAGATGCACTTTAGAGTGTAGCTGGTGACTCTGGCAGAACTGATTATAAACAGAATAACTAAAAGGAGAGAAGCTGCACAGGTGCTACAAGTCAAGGTGCAGCAGATAACACAGATGAGAGGAGAACTGGTTAGTGCCAGGTGACGAGTAGGCACTGATGGCCAGTCCTCCAACAGTATTGGGCAGGACAGGTTATTACCTCAGAAAGAAAAGAACCAACGTTAGTTCTGGTTTGAATTAATATAGAGGCATTATATAGAATATAGAAGCATTCCAAAGTGTAGCTCAGTCACCGAAAGCTAAACTAAACAAGCTAAACTAAACAACTATTGCTATTAGTCTTTTATATGTGGTTCTACAAAATCGTTGCTGAAACATCAGACTTAGATTCCTCAGAGCTTAGCTTCCTTTTTGGGTGAAATATGCCATTGCCGAATTACTTCGCCCTCATAAAAAGCCCCCCATGTCTGGGGGTACCAATAATCCAGAAAAGAAAACACAGACAGTTCAGTCTCCTAATTTAATCGACTTTCTCTTCTCTCTCTCTCTCTCTCTCTCTCTCTCTTTCTCTCTCTCTCTCTCTCTCTCTGTCTCTCTGTCTCTCTTGCTCACTCGTCCACCTGTCCGCAGCTACCCTCCCTTTCTCCGCTTTTGTTATTTTTCATTTACTTGCGCCCTCAGGTTTTTCAGGGCTACATCCATTGCTAAGCAAACAAATAAGTTCCGGACCTGTGCCGAGACACAAATATAGACATGAGTTATGAGATTTAAACACGGAAAAGGCTCTGCTCTCTAACACACACCATCTGGACTGGACATTGCCTCCATGCTCACCAACACGAGGAAGTGGAGAAACAGAGAGAGAGAGAAACAGAGAGAGGAACGTTAAGAAGAATAGATGGGAAAAGGGAAAAGAGGGGAAGGTGAGGAATGGACAGAGCCGGAGAGAGAAGAGAAAGGAAAGAGAGGAAGGAGAAATGGAGCTTGTGCTGAAATCTGACAGAATCTAAGCGGCCAGTGAAGGGGAATCCACCACAGACCACATTTTAAACCAACATCTATTGAAGAGCAGTACGCTGGATAATACTAGCTGATGGTGATTCAACCTCGTGATCTCCTCACAAGTACTTCTTCAAGTGTTTTATGACTTGTGGCCCGTACATCCCATGTAAACTTGACTGGGGAGAAATCTCATGTATAGGGATTGCTTGAGAGGAATGTTGAAAAGAATAGATGGGGAAAGGGAAAGAGGGGAAGGTGAGGAATGGACAGAGCCACAGAGAAGGGAAAGAATTAAGATGATAGAGAAATGAAGCTTGTGCTGAAATCTGACAGAATCTAAGCGGCCAGTGAAGGGAAATCCACCACAGACCACATTTTAAACCAACATCTATTAAAGAGCAATACGCTGGATAATACCAGCTGATTGTGATTTGACCTCGTGATCTTCTCACAAGTACTTCTTCAAGTGTTTTATAACTTGTGGCCTTTACATCCCATGTAAACTTGACTGGGCAGAAATCTCATGTATAGGGGTTGCTTGTTCTGACTTAATAATACTGGTATGTTTTCAAGGATTGTGATCCTTTTGCAAATTCAGTCCAATTTTGTCTAAGAGTGCGATTTTAATTTCAGTTTTTGATTATAAAATTGACTACAGAGAATGTTTAGTCCCTAGAAAAACCATTGTATCCAGCTATCCTAACATCGTGGCCAAAAGTAGAAGGTAAGCCAGTGTCTTGCCAAGTCTGTAAACTAAATTTAAGTCAAACTACTTAGTGACAGAGACTGTCACCAGAAGCTTACTGCTGTTCTGTCAGTTTTATTACTCAATAAGAAACTAGACACACAATCTGAACAGCTTTGTTTTTTTGAGGTGTCAAAAGTCTTCACATTCTTTACTCAGGTAGAAGTATAGATACTAGGGTTTAAACATACTTCTGTAGAAGTTAAAATATCAACTCAAGCTTTTTACTCCTGTAAAAGTATAAAAGTACTGCTTTCAAAACTACTTAAAGTATAAAAGTAAAAGTAATGTAAGGAAAAAATGCAATTAAGGATGAAACCTTAGGCCACACCATAGGGATCTATAGTGTAATAGCCCAGATATAGCCATAAAGACTATAATGTTATATTAAAATGTTAATGTTGCTAAATTTGGGATGCGCTAGGCTTCCTGTTTCAGCGGCATATACGCCCATTGAACATGAATGTAGTTTAGTACAATGTAAATATATTAAAGAAGCATATCTGTTACTACTGAACATTAACATGTGTTTCATGGAGCAGAAGATATGATGACTAGTGGTCTATAAGTATTGTAATGAAGTCAAACTTCAAAGACACGTTATCAATAATCTTCACTAGAATGTAAATGTACATGAATGAAAACAAGCTGAAATGAAATAGGAGTAACGAGACTATGTTTAAAATGTAAGGAGTAGAAAGTACTGATAATGGAGTGTAAATGTGAGGAGTAGAAAATACTGATAATGGAGTGTAAATGTAAGAAGTAGAAAGTACTGATAATGGAGTGTAAATGTAAGGAGTAGAAAGTACTGATAATGGAGTGTAAATGTAAGTAGTAGAAAGTACAGATAATGGAGTGTAAATGTAAGGAGTAGAAAGTACTGATAATGGAGTGTAAATGTGAGGAGTAGAAAATACTGATAATGGAGTGTAAATGTAAGAAGTAGAAAGTACTGATAATGGAGTGTAAATGTAAGGAGTAGAAAGTACTGATAATGGAGTGTAAATGTAAGGAGTAGAAAGTACTGATAATGGAGTGTAATTGTAAGGAGTAGAAAGTACTGATAATGGAGTGTAAATGTAAGGAGTAGAAAGTACTGATAATGGAGAGTAATTGTAAGGAGTAGAAAGTACTGATAATGGAGTGTAAATGTAAGGAGTAGAAAGTACTGATAATGGAGTGTAAATGTAAGAAGTAGAAAGTACTGATAATGGAGTGTAATTGTAAGGAGTATAAAGTACTGATAATGGAGTGTAAATGTGAGTAGTAGAAGTAAAAAGTCAGCTGAAAAATAATTACTTCAGTAAAGTATAAATAACCAAAATTTCTCCTAAAGTAGGGTAACTTCCTAGACCGTTAACAAATGAAGTCAGTCGTTCTTACAAAGCAGTTTTACAAAAATGTGTGTTGTTGCCTCTTGTGTACAAATCATGCACAGCAACGGCAAGTAGGACCCCTTTAGGAAACACTGAGAGGAACCAAGACTCGAGAGGAAGCCATCCTTAGCGAAACTTTGAGGCAGGGAGGCGGTTCGAGGCTCATTATTAACTGTTTCAGAGCTGATGCATTGATTTATGGCAGTGAAGTGGACGGAGTTGAAGTGTCACGCCGGATTTCCACATGCATCTGTCATGTGGTTTTTGGCAGCTTGTTGTAACTCGGGTTCAGATGTTTGACGTGCATCAGGATTGACGCCCCCACTTCAGCACACATACACATGCGCGCGCACACACATGCTTTTGTGTTGTACAGTACTCCTGTGAACGTTTGCCTTCAAACATCTGCTTTTCATTGCTCGCATCTCGGAAGACTTGAAAACATTAAGCGCTGGCACAAGTGCGTCTCACTCCAGCACTTAACACACACTGCTTAGGTGACTTGAAAGGAGAGAGGCGAGAATTATAGAAAATGAAGTGTCACTGAAATAAAAAATCACCCCAGATTACCGGCAATTACATTTAATAACGCCCGGCCCATCTGCGGATCAGATGCAGAGGTTGGAGGGGCTTTGGGTGGGGTTGCAGGGGTTTAGTGGATGAATGAAAAATCGTAAGGTTTCGGGTGGCGGCCTGCTCCTACTGTACCGTTCTGCAGGAGCGATAGAGTCTTCTCCGTTACTCAGTGTACTTCAGACTACTAATATGTTATATTATCATTAATAAAATCATTGCTGCCGTTTGTCAACAATAATAGCAATAAAAACAATACTTTTTATTATTAACCATTGAGAACATTTTTGAGAACAATAAGCTTAATATTAATCATTAGTTCTAGTAGCAGTATAAAAGGTGTCAAATGGAACAACAACAATAATAATAATAATGATAATAATAATAATAATAATAATGATATACGCTTTATCTATTTCTGAAATCTAGACAACCATAATCTAAAGCACGTAACTATCAAATATGAAGATATTGTCTGAAACAATGAAACATACAGAAGTACAGCGGAAACAATTTGTCAATATATGGACCCAAAAATGGACCCTGTAATTGGTCAGGAAATAATAAGAAGAAACACAATAATCATTAATATTTATGGTATTTAGTGAATGCTCCAATGCAGCAGAAATAAAGATGCAAACTTGGAAAATTAGAACTTTAAAAACTTAATTTCTTTTTATTTCTATTTTCTGTTATTTCATAAATGTACTCTACCAATATTTACCCTAATTTACCAAACATTTCCCAGTTACACCTAATAGCTTCACTACTGTAGTCTTAGGCACCTATGCTGATTGTTTAAAAGTCTTTATCTGATCAATAAGTGTATCTGTACCAGTAAGAACAGCAGATCTGATTAGAACAGATGTAAATAATCATACATACAATACAAAGTAACATGAATATGTTATTGTAAGAGAAGTAGATCAGATCTTGAGCTCCAGTTTGAAGAACAAAGTTAGGTTCCAGATTTCTCCTGGACGCCCCAGACATTGTATGAATGTGTTCTGTTCCTTCAGCAGCAATCTTGATTTAGCTTAATGAAGTACTGAGCAGTCAAAGCAGGTACTAGATGAGAACTGATAATAATACTGGGTTGTTTAGGAGAAGCTTGGAAAGGTTTAAATAAACACACTGACGTATGGAAAAGCACTACTTACTGTATTAATGCTGTTTAATATTTAAATAATAAAGTGTTTACTGAGTAAAAAGTCCCCCAAGTGCCTAAAACTTTTGCATAGTGCTATAGGTTTAGGCTCAGGCCATATCAAACCGCGAGAATTGCTTCTCTTCTCAAACTGGATACCGTTTTCACATAAAAACCAGCTCAGATCTTTTGTAGATCTCAGTGACATAAGGCTAAACTTGGATGGGAAGGATTAGCTTTAGGGGCCAGATAACGCCAAAATCATAAACTAAAAAAACTAAAGTTATTAAACAAAGACATACAATTTAATCAAGTTTAATTAACAAATGAAACAAAAATGCAAAAAATCTCATTCTTATTTTAAAAACAATAGAAAAGCTAAACAAACAAAAGTGACTCTAAAAGCCTAATAAAGCTAACAAAGCATAGCAAAGCCAAGTGAAGTGAGGCAGAGTGAGAAGTGCTGGGCTGGTGTACTTCCAGATCATGTCAGAAGGCAGACAGCGCTGAACATGATGGTAGCTTGATTATACCCACTATAAGAAGTTCAGCATGTGCTTCCTCTAAGACATAAACTGACTGCTAATACAATGTAATTTGACTTTACTACACGTTTATAATAATACTCTAATATACCTTATTAAACAAACCGCTGGCTGTTCAGTTTCTCTGTGAGAAGAAACTATAATAGAGCCCCTCTCCTGTTCCCACTGCTGGTTGTGTTGTGTGTGTGCGGTGATCTGGCTGTGTTTGTGCAGACATTGCCAGCACATCTGCCTGCTCTTCATCACACAGAGGCTCTGCTTGGCCCCTGGGTGCTGCTGGCTCTTCTCGTAGCCTGGCCATGTCAAGGCTAATGGAGGCTGAACGCTAGCAAGCCTGCCGCTTCTCTCCTGTGCTTTCATGCGGCTCGGATCAGAGGTGGGAAAAGCCTCTTTGCACTCAACCATCTGAAACATCCTCACTGTCTTTTATGTGTTTTCCAGTTGCAGCGTAAGAGCTGCTGGATTGGAAGCACACGCTCTAACTACTCTCCTGCCAGCGTAGCTAGCGCTCTCTTTCAGGAGCTGATTCTGTAGTTCTTGCTGTTGTTTTTTAGCCAAACTGGTTCCTTGTTTAAGGTGTAATCCTCAACCTGCTACACCAGCTTCTCTTCTGATATTAACTAGAGATGGAAAGATCGATTGGCTATTCAAGACAAAGACATTTAACATTACTAATCTGATATGGCACCACACGGCTGAATACAGTGAGTATCAGCAAACAGCAGAGCTAGCACGCGCAACAAATAACCCAGAACACCGCGTAGACCAGATCTGACCGGTACGAACAGAACAGCAGCAGCAATTCAAGATCTACATTTAATGATTGCAGTTTTTCGTTTATAATAACCAGAGTCTGCGTTTGATCACTGCAGTTTTTACTGCATTTATTTAATTAGCTTTTTTTAAATTAAGGGTCTAAATGTAATGATTGCAGTATTGGGGATATTTGTTTGATTTATTTTGTTTATTTACTGTTAATTGTATTAAAAATATTACGCTGTTTCATATAAGCTTATTTAAAAATGGTAATAAACCAGTTTAGACCATGTTTCATGACTTGCTAGCGCTGATAACTACATGTAGCCCTGCCCTCGATTGGAATCGGCCACAAAAACGCTGATCGGTCCTCTAATATTAACCATATTAAAAGGGGGATGTCCCTCCATTTCTGCAGTAACGGCCTCTACTCTTGGTCAGTAACTGATGATGGATGAACCAAAGGTGGCTCCATCGCTCCAGAGAATGTTAGGTACGATCCCACGTTGGCCTTTGTGACCTCAGGCTCATGTGCCGGGACTGCAGAGGCTTTTATTCTATTAGTCAGTGCTTTTTTATGGCGATTAGACAAGCTTAGAGTAGAGTTGCACCAACAGTGAAATTTGGGACCAGTGCTGATGTGTGTATTTATAAAAACACCAATATGTAGAAGTTGAAAAAAAAAACAGTTAAAAATAGAAATATTTAAAGGGGAACTGTAATTGTTCAGATATATAATATGGTTGCACTGGATTCAGTTCTGCAGAATATATAACAAATGTAATTTATTGCCGTGTTCTAGTCAGTCTGGAAAGGCTGAAGGATACACACTGATCAGCCATGACATTCAAACCATGATCTTTTTTCCACAATGTCTATCTATATATTCAGCTCCACTTATCGTGTAGGAGCACTTTGTAGTTCTACACTTACAGACTGTAGTTCAGCTGATTCTTTGTATACTTGTTTTGTTACCCTGTTCTTTAATGGTCAGGAGCTGGTGTTACTGGGGTTGTGAACTGCTGTCCCCTCACTATCCACTCTTTTAGACACTCTGTCCTACCTTGCTGGTCCACCTTGTAGATGTAAAGTCAGAGACAGTAGTTCCTCTGCTGCTGCATAGTTTGTATTCCTCTAGTTCTTCATCAGTGGACACAGGACGCTGCCCACAGGACGTGGTTGTCTAGATAGCTCTGGTTGGTGTACTATTCTCAGTTCCTACTGAGGTGTTCAAAAATTCCAGCAGCACTGATGTGTCTGATCCACACACCAGCACAACACAGCACCACCACGTCAGTGTCACTGCAGTGCTGAGAATGACCCACCATCCAAATAATAGCTGCTCTGTGGTGGTCCTCTGGGGGTCATTGAAGAACAGAGTAATAAAGTATACAGAGAATCAGATAAACTACAGTCTGTAAGTGTAGCTCCTATATGGTCAGAGGAGCTGATACAGTGGACAAATATTGTAAAAACAAGAAGGTGGTTAATGTTATGGGTGATTGTGTGTTTGGCTTATTGTTTATCGTTCAACTCAAAAAACACAAGACTAAGAGAATCCAGTTAACATGAACTAGTAAAATGATTGTATTTATTTTTAATAAAAACATGTTTTTTGACATGCACAACATATTTTGCCGTGTATAGCTTAACTGTCAAGCGTCCCATGATTAATTATTTGTATGTTATTACGTATTGCATTTCTAGAGTCGCAAACAAAAAACTAGCAGCTACTTATCTAACATCTTCCCTCAATAAATGCATCAATTTGCCTCAATAAATGATCCCTAATCAACCAACACCTTATAGTTTCTCTAGTAAATGTTTAATGAGCGGCGGCACAGCAGTAGCTGCTGGACACTAGTGAGTGTACTTCTTATATTACATGCAGTATTTATTACTACTTGAAAGTTGTTAAGTTGTTTTGCCAGCGTGTGGTTTCTCCTAAACAACAATCTGTTTACTCTAAGAATCAGTTTATATCAATCTGACTGTCTGACATATCACAATATCCTATAAGCAGTGTATAAGACGATACAACGTCTGTGGCTTTGTTATCACAGATTGCTTCTATCGCTTGTTGCGCAGAAGGTTTTTTGATCTATGGTAGCATTAGTGCATTGTTCTAGGCACAGGCAGCAGTTCAATGCTAATAAACCACCGCTGCACCTTTCCTATTGGCTGAATTCAGCACTGGACTCGGAGAAACAAGCCATACGTCTTTGAGTCTGGCTGTGACTAATTCTGTTAACGCATCAAAGCTTTAAATTGCTGAGCTCCCCCTTTTCCCATATATGTACTCAGGATGGATCTGATATGGATTAATGTACCTTGGCAGCCTTTCTTGAGCACTTGGACTGGAGTATTTTCACGGGAACATGAAATACAGAACATGAGGCCCGATGTTGCCTTGAATTTTTGATCCCAGGCCATTTCCCCTGTTCTCGTTCCCTCATGGACGTGTGAATCCCTCTGCTGGATGAACGCGATCATCAAGGAAGCTGAATTCCCTATCAGGGCCTTCATCAGGGGGCTCTCTGCGTCCCTGCTGCTCAGTTTAAAAGGCTGGCTGCTTGTTTCAAATCAGTTTTATTTGTATGCCGCTTTTTAACAGCCTTGTCTCAGAGCAGCCTGAATCTATAAATGCAGGTACCGGTGATGTCAGGGCCGAAGAGTGGAATTATTAAAACACTTATTAACAAAAAAACGAGGTTAAGGAAGACATTCTGATCAGATGGAGGAGTGCTTAGTGAGTAATGTCAGAGTCTATCAAAGAGAATCTGAAAAAGACTTTGAGAAATATAGTTACAGATAATTGCTATAAGAACACAAAGGGTTCCACTATAGAATAAGACTACCTTTATATAGCATTTAGAAATGAGTTTAAAATAAAATTAGTTTACTAATGTTTAGTCATTAGGCCATTTGGCCTTTCAATCACGAATAAGCAGTTACAACACAAATACAAAGGATGACGGTGAACCTGCCTTCATTAATACTGTTAAAGCTCAGACTGTAATGTGTACAGATCTTGCTTTGACTTCTACATCAAACCTGTCAGCTTTAACTCCTATTCAACTAATTTTTTTACTTTTATTATTGTGGTATAATCTATTCTGAAGTGTTTATGACATACTAATAAACTATAGCCAATTATAATCTGTCAGTGGATATGCAGGCTTTGAATGGTGTGAATAGGACTGCACCTAACAATTCATTTCTTGAAGCGATAAATCTAACAATTCTTTTTTCGAGTAATATCACGACAAATATATATATATATATATATATATATATATATATGTGTGTGTGTGTATGTGTGTGTGTCTGCATAGTAATTTGTTGTCAAAAGAACACAAAAGGGTTTTGGAGGACACAAGGAAAACACATGGTAATTCTAGGTTTAATGTATTAAAGGGTACCTTAAAGCCATGTGATCTATAAATAAATAAATAAATCTTAAAAAGACTAAGAGTCTACACTCTGACTCGACTTTTAGAGGCACAAATGACATGTACCCTATACGCCTCACGCACAAGAACTCGGACAGTTTGTGGACTATATATTTTGGCAGAGAGTCATTAGAGAAGCAGCTACGTGTGTTTTAAAGCCTCTGCGGTATCGAGAACAGTCTTAGGTTCTACACTGGATGATTAAGAAACGGTTAGCAATGAGACTTTTCAAGTGACACTACTGAAAGAAACATGTTACACGTGTTAATACTCTTAAAATAATCTGCTAAGATAAGATAAACAGGTAAACAGGTGCTGTCCTGCTGCTGTGTTGATGAAGCTCTACGGGATGTTTGAGCTTCAAGGTCTCGTGCATAGCAGCTGTACTGTTGTGATCATCTCCACTGTGCAGAGCTGACAGAGCAACACACTGTTGTGTTTCTGTGTGAAACATTCCCACAACTTTAGATGAACACGAGTGATTGTTTGTAGCTGCAGCTCGCGCTCCGGATAAATCCATGCTTTCAGTATACGCGGCCATCTTTGCGACTAATCGATGCACATTATGCTAATTAACGTAATTTCGTAATTGACGTCGACGTGTTGGCCCAGCCCTAGATGTGAACATTGTGTGGTACCACTTTAGAAAACGAGCACCCTTATAACGAGTTTATAATGAGTTTATTATTGGCTGTAGTTTATTAGTATGTCATAACACATATTCATCTTCATCATATAGAACAGAGGTCACTAATAGGCGGACTGCGATCCAGATCCAAACTCAGATGTTGTCCAATGTGGACCCGAACCGATAAACTATTGTAAACAATTTAATATAGACAGGTTGTTTTTTAACAGCTGAGCTTTTCTTGTCTTTACGGTATACAGACTTTACGGTGCAGTAAACTCACAGACCAATCACATGCATTGTAAGATCACCAAAGGCTCCTCAGCCAATCAGAACTGTGCAGATTGGGAGAAGTGACAGTCGGAGACCAACGTGCTCTAAAAACAAAAAGAAAGTTGTTTTTTTTAACCAGAAATTGGCGGAGACATGTTTATTCTTCCCACAGGCAGCTCTAAACCAACATGTCAAGATAAGAAATTAAGTTAACAAGTAGACACACGTTTTAATTACTTGTTCTAGAAATAAACTGTTTATAATGAACCTTTTTTTAAAAGCAATGTTTTAACACACTATTTTTACTTGAAATGAGGAAAAAAACATTTATTTGAACTTTTATAAAGAATTAATTCAGTTCAGCATTTAAGACAATAAATATTGTTGGAATATACTGAACAGTATTTGTAATGTGTTTGTCTTTCAGTTGACGTACAATGCTGATAGAACTACTAGGCTACTTCAGTATACAGGATATGGCACTGAATCATAACACAAGATAGAAATGATGACAGTCCGGACCTTGGCCTGAGGAAATCTCCTCTAACTGGACCTTACTGAGTTCTAATTAAATACCCTGGATATAGAACAACAATTTTATGCCATTTTATTAATGTGCTATAATGTGTTATAATAAACTACAATCAATAATAAACTTATCATAAACTGTTTATAAGGGTGCTCTTATACGTTGACAGAGTTCCAGTGGGATTTGGTTCATCTAGAGGTTGTTTGTGTTTGTTTCCAGTTTGAGGGTGCTAGGATAGGGAGACCCTGTAGTTCTTCGAAGTGCACCAGATTTCCAGCATCCCGGTCCAAATGGAGTCAGCATTTGGCTCCTGAGCTCGATCGTAGAAAAAAGAGGAGCTATTTTTCACAGCCTGCCACTTGAGCCCAGAATTTAAACAATAGTTTGTGTTTCAGGGCTCCAGATATGGTATTGAGCAATTCTTTGAAATCCGTAAAACAGATCTGTGTCAGGCATTCCTGCGGCTTTTGGCCCTCCCTGCTCGCCACCGCTGCTTCCACATCAGCACTAACCATTACCTTCACTTGCCTCTCCTGGCAGTGCGAGGACTTATTGTGATAAATATTTATTTTCTCACACACAGGGCCATCGTCCAAAGCAGGTCCACGATGATGTCTCAATGGCGAAATTAGATTTGACAGCAGAATGAATTTTAATAGCTTGCAAAACAACAGAGTGGGAACGACAAACGCTTCTAAGAATGGTCCTGGACTCATTTTCTAAGAACACCGTGAAGAGCAGACGTTTAGCATGGGCAGTAAAGAGACGAATCTCACCTGCGTTTCATTTCCTGTTTTGCTAGTGATCCGTTCACCATGCTCGAATCTTGACAGTGGCTGTGTGCTAGCTTCATACAGGTAGTATGTATGAGTTTGGCTGCTGCTTAATGCTTTGAGTGAAAGCGAAGCATTTGTTTTCCTTCCAAGTTTGGCAATGTGGACCATTTCTTCTTCATCAAGCGACCGTGTACAGTTGTAAGGGGTGTGCCATATCGTATCGTACACAATAATATCGCCAACATTTTTGAATATCGTGAATGATAATATACCCTGAAATATTGTGCCATATCACCCATCCCTAATTATCACTACTTTTTTACTGTTTTTAGCTAAAGAAAAATTCATACTTTTCTAATTTCCCATTATATATCTACTAGAGACAGATTTGATCTGTCCAGTATCATTCACTTTACTTCAGTCCCGGATATATGGAGATATTTGGAGTGTATTATTTAGTATTGTGACATTCTGGATCATTGACTTCTGTTACAATCTGGTGAAAATTCTTGTATTTTTTATTATCTCAGTATTAAATTTTTAAAACTCAATGTTTTGTCATGTCGCCAAGAGTATCGTTATCACAAAAATACCATGAAATATTGTGATATTATTGTAGGGCCATATCACCCACCCCTAACAGTTGTATTGTATTGCTGCATTGCGTCCTTCTTTCTTTTTTGTATATAGATCAGTTTTTGTCCACTTTCTTTGTGACTTTCAGAGTTACTATTCTTACGTGCTTTTGAATACCAGTTTCTGGAGTTGTTCTTCTGTTGGGCTTGCTTATGGATCTTCTGCTGTAGTATGAGGTTGGGCTAATATTACTTACTGCACTATATTGGAATGTTTACTGAAAATATTTATGGACACATGTCTTCTATTCTGTTGTAGAGAATCGTTTGTTTAGAGAAACGCTTTGACTTGAGTGCATTCACTGCCTCATGCTTTAGTACAGGCTGCTGCGAGTGCACATTGAGAGTACCCATACTGTGTGCTAGCTTAGGCTAAAGCTAGCATAGCTGCCTAAACAACACACCTAAAGCTGAAGGGAAAGAAACTCAGACACTGCTAGTCTCGTCTGCAGTCTACTGCCTTAGATTTAACTCCTAGACGAGGATCATCTTCACTCGGGTGGAGCTGGTCTGGATCTGAAAAGACTGATGTTGTTCAGAAGACTGCAGTTTACTCCACAGCTAACCTGTTCCATCATCTCCCAACAAACCACCACACAGAGCATGAGGAGTATGAACAGAGTATGAGGAATATGAACAGATTATGAGGAATATGAACAGAGTATGAAGAGTATGAACAGAGTATGAAGAGTATGAACAGAGTATGAGGAATATGAACAGAGTATGAAGAGTATGAACAGAGTATGAGGAATATGAACAGATTATGAGGAATATGAACAGATTATGAGGAATATGAACAGAGTATGAAGAGTATGAACAGAGTATGAAGAGTATGAACAGAGTATGAGGAATATGAACAGATTATGAGGAATATGAACAGAGTATGAGGAGTATGAACAGAGTATGAGGAATATGAACAGAGTATGAGGAATATGAACAGAGTATGAGGAATATGAACAGAGTATGAGGAATATGAACAGAGTATGAGGAGTATGAACAGAGTATGAGGAGTATGAACAGAGTATGAGGAATATGAACAGAGTGTGAGGAATATGAACAGAGTATGAGGAGTATGAACAGAGTATGAAGAGTATGAACAGAGTATGAGGAATATGAACAGAGTATGAGTAGTATGAACAGAGTATGAGGAATATGAACAGAGTATGAAGAGTATGAACAGAGTATGAGGAGTATGAACAGATTATGAGGAATATGAACAGAGTATGAGTAGTATGAACAGAGTATGAGGAGTATGAACAGAGTATGAAGAGTATGAACAGAGTATGAAGAGTATGAACAGAGTATGAGGAATATGAACAGAGTATGAAGAGTATGAACAGAGTATGAGGAGTATGAACAGAGTATGAGGAATATGAACAGAGTATGAGGAATATGAACAGAGTATGAAGAGTATGAACAGAGTATGAGGAGTATGAACAGAGTATGAGGAGTATGAAGAGAGTATGAAGAGTATGAACAGAGTATGAGGAGTATGAACAGAGAATGAGGAATATGAACAGACTATGAGGAGTATGAACAGAGAATGAGGAGTATGAACAAAGTATGAGGAATATGAACAGAGTATGAAGAGTATGAACACAGTATGAAGAGTATGAACAGAGTATGAGTAGTATGAACAGATTATGAGGAGTATGAACAGAGTATGAGTAGTATGAACAGAGTATGAGGAGTATGAACAGAGTATGAGGAGTATGAACAGAGTATGAGGAGTATGAAGAGAGTATGAGGAGTATGAACAGAGTATGAGTAGTATGAACAGAGTATGAGGAGTATGAACAGAGTATGAGGAGTATGAACAGATTATGAGGAGTATGAACAGAGTATGAGTAGTATGAACAGAGTATGAGGAGTATGAACAGAGTATGAGGAATATGAACACAGTATGAAGAGTATGAACAGAGTATGAGGAGTATGAACAGAGTATGAAGAGTATGAACAGAGTATGAGGAATATGAACAGAGTATGAGTAGTATGAACAGAGTATGAGGAGTATGAACAGAGTATGAGTAGTATGAACAGAGTATGAGGAGTATGAACAGAGTATGAGGAGTATGAACAGAGTATGAGTAGTATGAACAGAGTATGAGGAGTATGAACAGAGTATGAGGAGTATGAACAGATTATGAGGAATATGAACAGAGTATGAGGAATATGAACACAGTATGAAGAGTATGAACAGAGTATGAGGAATATGAACAGAGTATGAAGAGTATGAACAGAGTATGAGGAGTATGAACAGAGTATGAGGAGTATGAACAAAGTATGATGAGTATGAACAGAGTATGAGGAGTATGAACAGAGTATGAGGAATATGAACAGAGTATGAAGAGTATGAACAGAGTATGAGGAGTATGAACAAAGTATGATGAGTATGAACAGAGTATGAGTAGTATGAACAGAGTATAAGGAATATGAACAGAGTATGAGGAGTATGAACAGAGTATGAGGAGTATGAAGAGAGTGTGAGGAGTATGAACAGAGTATGAGGAGTATGAACAGAGTATGAGGAATATGAACAGAGTATGAGGAGTATGAACAGAGTATGAGGAGTATGAAGAGAGTGTGAGGAGTATGAACAGAGTATGAGGAGTATGAACAGAGTATGAGGAGTATGAAGAGAGTGTGAGGAGTATGAACAGAGTATGAGGAGTATGAACAGAGTATGAGGAATATGAACAGAGTATGAGGAATATGAACACAGTATGAAGAGTATGAACAGAGTATGAGGAATATGAACAGAGTATGAGGAGTATGAACAGAGTATGAGGAGTATGAACAGAGTATGATGAGTATGAACAGAGTATGAGGAGTATGAACAGATTATGAGGAATATGAACAGAGTATGAGTAGTATGAACAGAGTATGAGGAGTATGAACAGAGTATGAAGAGTATGAACAGAGTATGAAGAGTATGAACAGAGTATGAGGAATATGAACAGAGTATGAAGAGTATGAACAGAGTATGAGGAGTATGAACAGAGTATGAGGAATATGAACAGAGTATGAGGAGTATGAACAGAGTATGAGGAGTATGAAGAGAGTATGAAGAGTATGAACAGAGTATGAGGAGTATGAACAGAGAATGAGGAATATGAACAGACTATGAGGAGTATGAACAGAGAATGAGGAGTATGAACAAAGTATGAGGAATATGAACAGAGTATGAAGAGTATGAACACAGTATGAAGAGTATGAACAGAGTATGAGGAGTATGAACAGAGTATGAGGAGTATGAACAGAGTATGAGGAGTATGAACAAAGTATGAGGAATATGAACAGAATATGAGGAGTATGAACAGAGTATGAGTAGTATGAACAGATTATGAGGAGTATGAACAGAGTATGAGTAGTATGAACAGAGTATGAGGAGTATGAACAGAGTATGAGGAGTATGAAGAGAGTATGAGGAGTATGAACAGAGTATGAGTAGTATGAACAGAGTATGAGGAGTATGAACAGAGTATGAGGAGTATGAACAGATTATGAGGAGTATGAACAGAGTATGTAGGTATGAACAGAGTATGAGGAGTATGAACAGAGTATGAGGATATGAACAGTATGAAGAGTATGAACAGAGTATGAGGGTATGAACAGAGTATGAAGAGTATGAACAGAGTATGAGGAATATGAACAGAGTATGAGGAGTATGAACAGAGTATGAGAGTATGAACAGAGTATGAGATATGAACAGAGTATGAGTAGTATGAACAGAGTATGATGAATGAGAGTAGAATAGAGTATGGGAATATGAACAGAGTATGAGAGTATGAACAGAGTATGAGGAGTATGAACAGAGTATGAGGAGTATGAACAGAGTATGAGAGTATGAACAGAGTATGAGGAGTATGAACAGAGTATGAGGAGTATGAACAGAGTATGAGGAATATGAACAGAGTATGAGGAATATGAACACAGTATGAAGAGTATGAACAGAGTATGAGGAAGTATGAACAGAGTATGAGAGTATGAACAGAGTATGAGGAGTATGAACAGAGTATGAGGAGTATGAACAAAGTATGATGAGTATGAACAGAGTATGAGGAGTATGAACAGAGTATGAGGAATATGAACAGAGTATGAGAGTATGAACAGAGTATGAGGAGTATGAACAAAGTATGAGGAGTATGAACAGAGTATGAGTAGTATGAACAGAGTATGAGGATATGAACAGAGTATGAGGAGTATGAACAGAGTATGAGGAGTATGAAGAGAGTGTGAGGAGTATGAACAGAGTGAGGAGTATGAACAGAGTATGAGGAATATGAACAGAGTATGAGGAGTATGAACAGAGTATGAGGAGTATGAAGAGAGTGTGAGGAGTATGAACAGAGTATGAGGAGTATGAACAGAGTATGAGAGTATGAAGAGTGTGAGGAGTATGAACAGAGTATGAGGAGTATGAACAGAGTATGAGGAATATGAACAGAGTATGAGGAATATGAACACAGTATGAAGAGTATGAACAGAGTATGAGGAATATGAACAGAGTATGAGGATATGAACAGAGTATGAGAGTATGAACAGAGTATGAGGATATGAACAGAGTATGAGGAGTATGAACAGAGTATGAGGAGTATGAACAGAGTATGATGAGTATGAACAAAGTATGATGAGTATGAACAGAGTATGATGAGTATGAACAGAGTATGAGGAGTATGAACAGAGTATGAGGAATATGAACAGAGTATGAAGAGTATGAACAGAGTATGAGGAGTATGAACAGAGTATGAGGAATATGAACAGAGTATGAGGAATATGAACACAGTATGAAGAGTATGAACAGAGTATGAGGAATATGAACAGAGTATGAGGAGTATGAACAGAGTATGAGGAGTATGAACAGAGTATGATGAGTATGAACAAAGTATGATGAGTATGAACAGAGTATGAGGAGTATGAACAGAGTATGAGGAATATGAACAGAGTATGAAGAGTATGAACAGAGTATGAGGAGTATGAACAGAGTATAAGGAATATGAACAGAGTATGAGGAGTATGAACAGAGTATAAGGAATATGAACAGAGTATGAGGAGTATGAACAGAGTATGAGGAGTATGAAGAGAGTGTGAGGAGTATGAACAGAGTATGAGGAGTATGAACAGAGTATGAGGAATATGAACAGAGTATGAGGAGTATGAACAGAGTATGAGGAGTATGAAGAGAGTGTGAGGAGTATGAACAGAGTATGAGGAGTATGAACAGAGTATGAGGAGTATGAAGAGAGTGTGAGGAGTATGAACAGAGTATGAGGAGTATGAACAGAGTATGAGGAATATGAACAGAGTATGAGGAATATGAACACAGTATGAAGAGTATGAACAGAGTATGAGGAATATGAACAGAGTATGAGGAGTATGAACAGAGTATGAGGAGTATGAACAAAGTATGATGAGTATGAACAGAGTATGAGGAGTATGAACAGAGTATGATGAGTATGAACAAAGTATGATGAGTATGAACAGAGTATGAGGAGTATGAACAGAGTATGAGGAATATGAACAGAGTATGAAGAGTATGAACAGAGTATGAGGAGTATGAACAGAGTATGAGGAATATGAACAGAGTATGAGGAATATGAACACAGTATGAAGAGTATGAACAGAGTATGAGGAATATGAACAGAGTATGAGGAGTATGAACAGAGTATGAGGAGTATGAACAGAGTATGATGAGTATGAACAAAGTATGATGAGTATGAACAGAGTATGATGAGTATGAACAGAGTATGAGGAGTATGAACAGAGTATGAGGAATATGAACAGAGTATGAAGAGTATGAACAGAGTATGAGGAGTATGAACAGAGTATGAGGAATATGAACAGAGTATGAGGAATATGAACACAGTATGAAGAGTATGAACAGAGTATGAGGAATATGAACAGAGTATGAGGAGTATGAACAGAGTATGAGGAGTATGAACAGAGTATGATGAGTATGAACAAAGTATGATGAGTATGAACAGAGTATGAGGAGTATGAACAGAGTATGAGGAATATGAACAGAGTATGAAGAGTATGAACAGAGTATGAGGAGTATGAACAGAGTATAAGGAATATGAACAGAGTATGAGGAGTATGAACAGAGTATGAGGAATATGAACAGAGTATGAGGAGTATGAACAGAGTATGAGGAGTATGAAGAGAGTGTGAGGAGTATGAACAGAGTATGAGGAGTATGAACAGAGTATGAGGAATATGAACAGAGTATGAGGAGTATGAAGAGAGTATGAGGAGTATGAAGAGAGTGTGAGGAGTATGAACAGAGTATGAGGAGTATGAACACAGTATGAGGAGTATGAACAGAGTATGAGGAATATGAACAGAGTATGAGGAATATGAACACAGTATGAAGAGTATGAACAGAGTATGAGGAGTATGAACAGAGTATGAGGAATATGAACAGAGTATGAGGAGTATGAAGAGAGTATGAGGAGTATGAAGAGAGTGTGAGGAGTATGAACAGAGTATGAGGAGTATGAACACAGTATGAAGAGTATGAACAGAGTATGAGGAGTATGAAGAGAGTATGAGGAATATGAACAGAGTATGAGTAGTATGAACAGAGTATGAGGAGTATGAACAGAGTATAAGGAATATGAACAGAGTATGAGGAGTATGAACAGAGTATGAGGAGTATGAACAGAGTATGAGGAGTATGAACAGAGTATGAGGAATATGAACACAGTATGAAGAGTATGAACAGAGTATGAGGAGTATGAACAAAGTATGATGAGTATGAACAGAGTATGAGGAGTATGAACAGAGTATGAGGAATATGAACAGAGTATGAGGAGTATGAACAGAGTATGAGGAGTATGAACAGAGTATGAGGAGTATGAACAGATTATGAGGAATATGAACAGAGTATGAGGAATATGAACAGAGTATGAGTAGTATGAACAAAGTATGAGGAATATGAACAGAGTATGAAGAGTATGAACAGAGTATGAGGAATATGAACAGATTATGAGGAATATGAACAGAGTATGAGTAGTATGAACAGAGTATGAGGAGTATGAAGAGAGTATGAGGAGTATGAAGAGAGTATGAGGAGTATGAAGAGAGTATGAGGAGTATGAAGAGAGTATGAGGAGTATGAAGAGAGTATGAGGCGTATGAAGAGAGTATGAGGAGTATGAAGAGAGTATGAGGAGTATGAAGAGAGTATGAGGAGTATGAAGAGAGTATGAGGCGTATGAAGAGAGTATGAGGAGTATGAAGAGAGTATGAGGAGTATGAAGAGAGTATGAGGAGTATGAAGAGAGTATGAGGAGTATGAAGAGAGTATGAGGAGTATGAAGAGCTTCAGGAGCACGCTTTCCAGGACAGACCTAAACCAGCTAAGGTGTCCAGCAAAACACACACTCAGCAAACTTCAGCAGAGTCATTCTCTAAAACAGTGACTTCGCCCGCCGACGCTGGGATTGGCTCCAGCACCGCTAGTCGGGATAAAGAGGAAGATGATGGATGTATGGATATTAATATCCTTTAAGAAGTGTGAGCTAATAAAATATAAGACTTTTACAAACACAATTTTAAATAATGCATAATATCGTTTATCATCGTTTTCAACAAAATTACAGAAAATATCAAGATATCAATGTTTGTCAATATCGCACAGCCCTACGTTACAGCTTATAACATAAGCTAGCTAAATAGCTCACCCACTAAAACTTCCTGCATCTGTTTGGTGAAATAAGAAGACCTGAAAGACAACATTTGTAAAAAGAATACCAGAAATGTATGTCAACACCAAAGCCCATGGTGTCCAGGAGATACTACCACCTAAAATGTAGACACAGTCTAGCTGCGTTTGCTTTAGAAAGAGTCTCTGCAGCTTAGTGGAACTGATTTTCTGAGTCCTCATTTCCATGAAGCCCATGTTTTTCCTCTGAACTTGGACATCTTCTGAGTCCTCATTTCCATGAAGCCCATGTTTTTCCTCTGAACTTGGACATCTTTCAGTCTTGTCCATTAATCAACACCGCTGGAGCAGAACACGTGCTTTATGAAGAGCATGTGCGAAGACAATTAGTCAAATAAGAGGAGAGACTACCTTAATGACAGATTTGCAGTCAGCGCACAAATGTGGCCCATTAATGGACCACTCACAGTGATATAGATATTTTTCACTGTGTTTAGAGCTTTGATGTGAGCCGCTGTTTTCCTTAATGTAGGGGTTCCAGCACCGCATGAGCCAAGAGGGAACGTTGGGTGTGCGTTAAATATACTTTTATGCGCATCACATGTGGAGTGAAATCACTCGCCGTGTGAGTCGTGTGTTTGCCACAGACTGTTTATGTGGGGTTACCGTCAACATCCCGAGATATGAAACATGTTCTCGTGACAAGAACAAGAATGCTAAGAGAAACGCTCTGAAGACCCAGCACAGTGTTTAACCCACTTACCTACAGTCACCGAGGAGTACGTCTGAGATCTCTGACTCCCTCTCTTTCTGTCTTTCTCTCTCTGCGTCTCTCTGTCTGCCTCCTTCTCTTTCTGTCTTTCTCTCTCTGCCTCTCTCTGTCTGCCTCTTTCTCTTTCTGTCTCTCTCTCTGCCTCTCTCTCTCTCTGCCTCTTTCTCTTTCTGTATCTCTCTCTCTCTGACTCCCTCTCTCTCTCTCTGCCTCTTTCTGTCTTTCTCTCTGCCTCCTTCTCTCTCTCTGACTCCCTCTCTTTCTGTCTTTCTCTCTCTGCGTCTCTCTGTCTGCCTCCTTCTCTTTCTGTCTTTCTTTCTCTGCCTCTCTCTGTCTGCCTCTTTCTCTTTCTGTATCTCTCTCTGTCTCTCTCTGTCTGCCTCCTTCTCTTTCTGTCTCTCTCTCTGTCTCTCTCTGTCTGCCTCCTTCTCTTTCTGTCTTCTTTCTCTGCCTCTCTCTGTCTGACTCCCTCTCTTTCTGTCTTTCTCTCTCTGCCTCCTTCTCTTTCTGTCTTCTTTCTCTGCCTCTCTCTCTCTGCCTCTTTCTCTTTCTGTCTCTCTCTCTGTCTCTCTCTCTCTGACTCCCTCTCTTTCTGTCTTTCTTTTTCTGCCTCTCTCTCTCTGCCTCTTTCTCTTTCTGTCTCTCTCTCTGTCTCTCTCTCTCTGACTCCCTCTCTTTCTGTCTTTCTTTCTCTGCCTCTCTCTCTCTGCCTCCTTCTCTTTCTGTCTTCTTTCTCTGCCTCTCTCTGTCTGCCTCTTTCTCTTTCTGTCTCTCTCTCTGTCTCTCTCTGTCTGCCTCCTTCTCTTTCTGTCTTCTTTCTCTGCCTCTCTCTCTCTGACTCCCTCTCTTTCTGTCTTTCTTTCTCTGCCTCTCTCTCTCTGACTCCCTCTCTTTCTGTCTTTCTTTCTCTGCCTCTCTCTCTCTGCCTCCTTCTCTTTCTGTCTTCTTTCTCTGCCTCTCTCTCTCTCTGACTCCCTCTCTTTCTGTCTTTCTTTCTCTGCCTCTCTCTCTCTGCCTCCTTCTCTTTCTGTCTCTCTCTCTGCCTCTCTCTCTCTCTGCCTCTTTCTCTTTCTGTATTTCTCTCTCTCTGACTCCCTCTCTCTCTCTGCCTCTTTCTGTCTTTCTCTCTCTGCCTCCCTCTCTCTCTCTGCCTCCTTCTCTTTCTGTCTTTCTCTCTCTGCCTCTCTCTCTCTCTGCCTCCTTTTCTTTCTGTTTTTCTCGCTCTGCTGCCTCTTTCTCATTCTGTATTTCTCTCTCTGCCTCTTTCTCTTTCTATCTTTCTCTCTTTGCCTCCCTCCCTCTCTCTGACTCTTTCTGTCTTTCTCTCTCTGCCTCTCTCTCCCTCTCTCTCTGCCTTTCTCTTTCTGTCTTTCTCTCTCTGCTTCCCTCTCTCTCTCTGCCTCTTTCTCTTTGTCTTTATCTCTCTGCCTCCCTCTCTCTCTGCCTTTTTCTCTTTCTGCCCTTTCTTTCCCTGCCTGCCTCTCTGCCTCCCTTTCTCAGCCTCTCTCTATCTCTATCTACCTCTCTCTCTGCCTCTTTCTCTCTTTCTCTGCCTCCCTCTCTCTATGCCTCCACCTCTCTCTGTCTCTCTCACTCTGACTCTCTTTTTCTCTCTCTGCCTTCCCCTTTCTGCTTATCTCTCTGTTTCTGCCTCTCTCTCTGCCTCTCTCTTTCTCTCACTTCCTCCTTTTTCAGTTTCTCAGTGGCAATTCAACAGGTCACAGAGGAACCCTTGTTAGGATTTATTAGATCAGACTGTAAAGTAGTATAAAATCAATGTAAACAGATTTACCTCTCATACCAACTGAAGCTGATCCAGTAAGACTCGCTGCTCAGCGTCTGAATTTAGCTTCTGTAGTGTAGCACTGGAGCTGTGAGGCCAACGTAGCTAACATGTCCGAGACACACACACACACACACACACACACACACACTATATCTAAGAGAATTTCACACGGTGAAAGTCATAGAAGTCACGTGGCATCTTAAAGTTTGTTCCTGCTCCTTGTTTATTTGAAATGCGACTTTCTGCCAGACTGCTGCGTTGTTGCGTCACGCCGTCGACCGCAGTTGTGTAATAACTTGAGTAGAAATGTATTTTGAGATTTCTCAGATTTCTGTTTTAAGCCCAGCGGAGCTCAGCGTCTCAGCACTTATGCTCGCCCCGGTCCCCGTTCCCCACATCAGCCCACCACAAATGCTGAATCCGTGCTCAGCTGCACTCTGAGGATCCCGGCTTCAGCTTTAATGAGCCACTCGGCTCCCTCTGGATGAATTTGGAGCTGCCCGGCTGTGGTTGGGCCAGCAGCGATGTTGCACACCAGCGCAGCTTGATGTTCCAAGAGCGGAGTCGCTCGGCCAAGCAGCAACGATCCAACTTCTGATAAACAGAATCGTTTGTGTTCTCCGAAAAACGGAACAGAAGTGAAAGAGAGTGTTCCTTCTGTTTATAGAGCGGAGCGGAGCCAGTTCGAGTTTTACTGCTTTACACGACCTCAGAGACACTCTAAAACCTAACAGCCTCACTGATACCACTCTGCCTCTCTCTGTCTCCACTTCACTCTCTCTCTCTGCCTCTCTCTGTCTCCACTTCACTCTCTCTCTCTGCCTCTCTCTGTCTCCACTTCACTCTCTCTCTCTGCCTCTCTGTCTCCACTTCACTCTCTCTCTCTGCCTCTCTGTCTCCACTTCACTCTCTCTCTCTGCCTCTCTCTGTCTCCACTTCACTCTCTCTCTCTCTGCCTCTCTCTGTCTCCACTTCACTCTCTCTCTCTGCCTCTCTCTGTCTCCACTTCACTTCTCTCTCTCTCTGCCACTCTCTGTCCTCCACTCTCACTCTCTCTCTCTGCCTCTCTCTGTCTCCACTTCACTCTCTCCTCTCTTGCCTCTCTCTGTCTCACTTCACTCTCTCTCTCTGCCTCTCTCTGTCTCCACTTCACTCTCTCTCTCTCTGCTCTCTCTGTCTCCACTTCACTCTTCTCTCTGCCTCTCTCTGTCTCCACTTCACTCTCTCTCTCTGCCTCTCTCTGTCTCCACTTCACTCTCTCTCTCTGCCTCTCTCTGTCTCCACTTCACTCTCTCTCTCTCTGCCTCTCTCTGTCTCCACTTCACTCTCTCTCTCTCCTCTCTCTGTCTCCACTTCACTCTCTCTCTCTGCCTCTCTCTGTCTCCACTTCACTCTCTCTCTCTGCCTCTCTCTGTCTCCACTTCACTCTCTCTCTCTGCCTCTCTCTGTCTCCACTTCACTCTCTCTCTCTGCCTCTCTCTGTCTCCACTTCACTCTCTCTCTCTGCCTCTCTCTGTCTCCACTTCACTCTCTCTCGTCTGCCTCTCCCTCTTCTCCACTTCACTCTCTCTCTCTCTCTGCTCTCTCTGTCTCCACTTCACTCTCTCTCTGCCTCTCTCTCTGTCTCCACTTCACTCTCTCTCTCTGCCTCTCTCTGTCTCCACTTTACTCTCTCTCTCTGCCTCTCTCTGTCTCCACTTTACTCTCTCTCTCTGCCTCTCTCTGTCTCCACTCCACTCTCTCTCTCTGCCTCTCTCTGTCTCCACTTCACTCTCTCTCTCTGCCTCTCTCTGTCTCCACTTCACTCTCCTCTCTCTCTGCCTCTCTCTGTCTCCACTTCACTCTCTCTCTCTCTGCCTCTCTCTGTCTCCACTTCACTCTCTCCTCTGCCTCTCTCTGTCTCCACTTTACTCTCTCTCTCTCTGCCTCTCTCTGTCTCCACTCACTCTCTCTCTCTGCCTCTCTCTGTCTCCGCTTCACTCTCTCTCTCTGCCTCTCTCTGTCTCCACTTCACTCTCTCTCTCTCTCTCTCTCTGTCTCCACTTCACTCTCTCTCTCTGCCTCTCTGTCTCCACTTCACTCTCTCTCTCTGCCTCTCTCTGTCTCCACTTCACTCTCTCTCTCTGCCTCTCTCTGTCTCCACTTACTCTCTCTCTCTGCTCTCTCTGTCTCCACTCATCCACTCTCTCTCTCTGCCTCTCTCTGTCTCCACTTCACTCTCTCTCTCTGCCTCACTCTGTCTCCACTTCACTCTCTCTCTCTGCCTCTCTTGTCTCCACTCCACTCTCTCTCTGCTCCACTTCACTCTCTCTCTCTGCCTCTCTCTGTCTCTACTCCACTCTCTCTCCTCTGCTCCCTCTGTCTCCACTTCACTCTCTCTCTCTGCCCTCTCTGTCTCCACTTTACTCTCTCTCTCTGCCTCTCTCTGTCTCCACTTCACTCTCTCTCTCTGCCTCTCTCTGTCTCCACTTACTCTCTCTCTCTGCCTCTCTCTGTCTCCCACTTTACTCTCTCTCTCTGCCCTCTCTGTGTCCACTTCACTCTCTCTCTCTGCCTCTCTCTGTCTCCACTCCACTCTCTCTCTGTCTCCACTTCACTCTCTCTCTCGCTCTCTCTGTCTCCACTTCACTCTCTCTCTCTCTCTGCCTCTCTCTGTCTCCACTTCACTCTCTCTCTCTGCCTCCCTCTGTCTCCACTTACTCTCTCTCTCTGCCTCTCTCTGTGTCCACTTCACTCTTTCTCTCTGCCTCTCTCTGTCTCCACTCCACTCTCTCTCTCTGTTCTCCACTTCACTCTCTCTCTCTGTCTCCACTTCACTCTCTCTCTCTGCCTCTCTCTGTCTCCACTTCACTCTCTCTCTCTGCCTCTCTCTGTCTCTACTCCACTCTCTCTCTGTCTCCACTTCACTCTCTCTCTCTGCCTCTCTCTGTCTCCACTTCACTCTCTCTCTGCCTCTCTCTGTCTCTACTCCCACTCTCTCTCTCTGCCTCTCTCTGTCTCCACACTTCACTCTCTCTCTCTGCCTCTCTCTGTCTCCACTCCACTCTCTCTCTCTGCCTCTCTCTGTCTCCACTCACTCTCTCTCTCTGCCTCTCTCTGTCTCCACTTCACTCTCTCTCTGCCTCTCTCTGTCTCCACCTTCACTCTCTCTGCCTCTCTCTCGTCTCCTCTTCATTCTCTCTCTGCCTCTCTCTGTCTCCACTTTACACTCTCTCTGCATCTCTCTGTCTCCACTTCACTCTCTCTCTCTGCCTCTCTCTGTCTCCACTTCACTCTCTCTCTCTGCCTCTCTCTGTCTCCACTTCACTCTCTCTCTCTGCCTCTCTCTGTCTCCACTTCACTCTCTCTCTCTGCCTCTCTCTGTCTCTACTCCACTCTCTCTCTCTGCCTCTCTCTGTCTCCACTTCACTCTCTCTCTCTGCCTCTCTCTGTCTCCACTCCACTCTCTCTCTCTGCCTCTCTCTGTCTCCAC
The DNA here is from genome assembly GCA_021613375.1 of Megaleporinus macrocephalus. Lineage (NCBI taxonomy): Eukaryota > Metazoa > Chordata > Actinopteri > Characiformes > Anostomidae > Megaleporinus > Megaleporinus macrocephalus. The sequence continues at coordinate 43,075,915 of CM038710.1, read as the reverse complement.
TCCACTCTCTCTCTCTGCCTCTCTCTGTCTCCACTTCACTCTCTCTCTGCCTCTCTCTGTCTCCACTTCACTCTCTCTCTGCCTCTCTCTGTCTCCTCTTCATTCTCTCTCTGCCTCTCTCTGTCTCCACTTTACACTCTCTCTGCATCTCTCTGTCTCCACTTCACTCTCTCTCCGCCTCTCTCTGTCTCCACTTTACTCTCTCTCTGCCTCTCTCTGTCTCCACTTCACTCTCTCTCTCTCTGCCTCTCTCTGTCTCCACTTCACTCTCTCTCTCTGCCTCGTTCTGTCCCTCTCTCTGCCTTCCTCTCTCTATGCCTCTCTCTCTCTGCCTCTCGTTGCCTCTTGCTCTTTCCAGCCCTCTCTCTGCATCTCTTTCTCTCTCTCTCTCTGCCTGTCTCTATCTCTATATGCCTCTTTCTTTTTCTGTCTTTCTCTCTCTGCCTCCCTCTCTCTCTGCCTCTTTCTCTTTCTGTCTCTCTCTTTTTCTGTCTCTTTCTCTGCCTCTCTCTGTCTCTCTCTCTCTCTCTGTCTCTCTCTCTCTCTGTCTCCCTCTCTCTCTGTCTCTCTCTATCTTTGCTTCTCTTTCATTTTCTCTCTCGCGCTTCCCTTTTGTGATATTCTTTACATTTCTCACCTTTTTCATTCACTCTTTTTCAGTTTCTTACTTTCATTCTCTTTCTTTTGTCTTTCTCTCTCTCTCTCTTGCTTTCTCTCTGTTTCCCACTCTCCATATTTCTATCCCGTTCTTTTTCTCTTTCCTTCTGTTTTCTTTTACTTTTTTTCTGTACGTTTTTCTCAATCTCTTCTCTACTTCACTCCTGACTCTACCTGCTTCCCTCGCTCCTTTTCTGTTTATATTCTGTTTCCCCTTTTTCTCTTGCTCTTTTTTGGTTTCTCACTTTTATTCTCTCACTTTCTCCCTCTCTGTGTTTTCTTTCTTTCTCTCTCTCGTCTTCTTCTTCTCTCCGCTCTCTGAGTGTTTTGTTTGGGTGCTGCTTTTGCTCAGACTCACTGGGTGTTATAGGATTATTAATAACATCAATGTGAGTAAATTCGATTTATGAAATTAAGTTAGGTTCACTGGAAATAACATGCGCTCGCCCAGGCTGGAGGAGAGTTCACTTTCCACAGAAGAATGTTTCCACACACTCCACGGCTACGCACTCCGCCTGTGTCGTGTTACTCTCTGCTCGGATGACGGTCTGGAGATGTTTGTGCAGTTTCTCTGCAGTGTGGCTGTTGAGAAACGTAACCTGACCAACACAATAGCCAGTTTTTCATTGTGTTTAGAGGAGGCTTTGCGTTGGACGCCGTTTTGGCCCGTCTGTTTTGGCCCGTGTGTGTTCGGAGTGATCCGTCTCTCAGCGCTCACCTCGTCCACCTGCCTTCCTTCAGAGCAGAAGAGAGATGCGTTTATCTTTGGCTGCATTTACAGATTTGGTTCCTCGCGTCCCCTGTGAAATATTTTCTCGTCTGTTTCTGTAAAACTTATTCAGTAACTAAATAAGTTTTACTTTTTTAATAAGTTTAGAATTGTTCTGTCACACAGCGAAATTTACTCTCTCTCTAAATATACACTCTAGGGGTGCAGTGAAACACCCACATATACACACACTCACTAGTGAACATACACACTAGGGGGCAGTGAAACACCCACATATACACACACTCACTAGTATACATAAACACTAGGGGGCAGTGAAACACCCACATATACACACACTCACTAGTGAACATACACACTAGGGGGCAGTGAAACACCCACATATACACACACTCACTAGTATACATAAACACTAGGGGGCAGTGAAACACCCACATATACACACACTCACTAGTGAACATAAACACTAGGGGTGCAGTGAAACACCCACATATACACACACTCACTAGTGAACATAAACACTAGGGGGCAGTGAAACACCCACATATACACACACTCACTAGTGAACATACACACTAGGGGGCAGTGAAACACCCACATATACACACACTCACTAGTATACATAAACACTAGGGGGCAGTGAAACACCCACATATACACACACTCACTAGTGAACATACATACTAGGGGCAGTGAAACACCCACATATACACACACTCACTAGTGAACATAAACACTAGGAGGCAGTGAAACACCCACATATACACACACTCACTAGTGAACATAAACACTAGGGGGCAGTGAAACACCCACATATACACCCACGCTAGTAAACATACACACTAGGGGGCAGAGAAACACCCACATACACACACGCTAGTAAACATACACACTAGGGAGCAGTGAAACACCTATATATACACACACACTAGTGAACATACACACTAGGGGGCAGTGAAACACCCCCACTAGTGAACATACACACTAGGGGGCAGTGAAACACCCACATATACACACACTCACTAGTATACATAAACACTAGGGGGCAGTGAAACACCCACATATACACACACTCACTAGTGAACATAAACACTAGGGGTGCAGTGAAACACCCACATATACACACACTCACTAGTGAACATACACACTAGGGGCAGTGAAACACCCACATATACACACAACTCAGTAGTATACATAAACACTAGGGGGCAGTGAAACACCCACATATACACACACTCACTAGTGAACATAAACACTAGGGGTGCAGTGAAACACCCACATATACACACACTCACTAGTGAACATAAACACTAGGGGGCAGTGAAACACCCACATATACACACACTCACTAGTGAACATACACACTAGGGGGCAGTGAAACACCCACATATACACATACTCACTAGTGAACATAAACACTAGGAGGCAGTGAAACACCCACATATACACACACTCACTAGTGAACATAAACACTAGGGGGCAGTGAAACACCCACATATACACCCACACTAGTAAACATACACACTAGGGAGCAGTGAAACACCTATATATACACACACACTAGTGAACATACACACTAGGGGGCAGTGAAACACCCCCACTAGTGAACATACACACTAGGGGGCAGTGAAACACCCACATATACACACACACTAGTGAACATACACACTAGGGGGGCAGTGAAACACCCACATACACTAGTAAACATACACACTAGGGGGCAGTGAAACACCCACACTAGTGAACATACACACTAGAGGGCAGTGAAACACCCACATACATTAGTAAACATACACACTAGGGGGCAGTGAAACACCCACACTAGTGAACATACACACTAGGGGGCAGTGAAACACCCACACTAGTGAACATACACACTAGGGGGCAGTGAAACACCCACATACACTAGTAAACATACACACTAGTGTGTTAGTGAGGTCAGGTACTAATGTTGAAACATTGCTTTGATGGTTTGACTGAGTGTTAGTGAGGTCAGGTACTGATGTTTAACATTGCTGTGATTATTTGATTGAGTGTTAGTGAGGTCAGGTACTGATGTTGAACATTGCTGTGATTATTTGATTGAGTATAAGTGAGGTCAGGTACTGATGTTGAACATTGCTATGAGGAATTGATTGAGTGTTAGTGAGGTCAGGTACTGATGTTGAAACATTGCTGTGATTATTTGATTGAGTGTTAATGAGGTCAGGTACTGATGCTGAACATTGCTGTGATTATATGATTGAGTGTTAGTGAGGTCAGTTACTGATGTTACATAATCAGTTCTGGATCACTCCAACTCATCCAAAAGGTATCGGTTCAGACTCCAACACTCCAGAGAACACAGAAGTTCTACTGCTCCACAACCCAATGCTGCGGGGCTTTAGACCCCTCTAGCCCACAATTGTCATTGGACATGATCCCACATACAACTTCTCCAGTTCTATCGGTCAAAGCTTTTCTATGGAGATTGTATGAGCTCTGTGTGGAATAGAACACCAGTGCTAATAGTGTGTGCACCTTGTAGTAGCTGATGTATGTATCAGTGCTAGTTTGTAGTAATGCTCTGCTAATAGTCCATATTACAGAACTGTTCTGTATAACAGATCATCTTGTAAATAAATACAGAAGAAATTAAAGCAAAGTTCTGCTTACAGTGAATGGAGGGCGAGTGTCTTTCTGTCCGGAGGATGACGGCGGGTCCGAGCTAGCAGGAGAGGAGTGCGCTCTGCTGCACTGCGGCCAGAATCTTCCTGACCTTTCAGGAAACCAGTACAACCAGCGAGGCCACTGCGATCATCCCACGCAAAGCCTCCATCTGCAGAACAGCCCCCAGCCGGATTCCAGGTAACACTTGAGGAATCTATGATGCTTTGTTTTACTTCAAAGGCACCTCAGACGAGGCAGTGATCTGTAACATAAAGCTACAGAAATCTTTAATTGCTGTAGTTTCATAATAAATTGTAGTAATTTATTACTTTCACATTTGATTTATGTTCCATATCAATAAGTTTGAGTGCACACTTGCACTCTATTTTGATGTCAACAGATGAGAAGAGATGAGAACACATGTGATGGGAGACAGATTATTTTATAATTGATATTTAGTTTCATGCCGTATGTAATGCATTGACGTCTACCGGCTTGTTTCACCACAGCTTTGCCCGCCCACTCCAATTTTAAACGTTGATTGGTTTTGGGAAAGTTACTGAGTGATTATTGTTATGATAGTAGAGTTAACACTGAGTATAAATAGTTTAAAGTCTTACTACGTTGAATCAGCTGTAAAGAAGTCTGTCAATGAAACAACTACGAAAGTGCTGCTGGGTGAGAGAAAGAGAAAAAAGTGGTTTGGTCGCACTTTTGTGCAGTTCCGCTTGAGCTACCACACACTTTCACATGGGTGCATGAGAGGGACGCTGTTCAGAGAGAACACTGTGAACTGTGAACAAACAAGGCCTTTTGAGGAGCACTGTATATACTGTAGATAATGTAAATAGTGATTTGTTCACATGGTGGTGTAGTGGTCAGCACTGTCTCCTCACAGTAAGATGATGTGGATGATGTGGATTGGATTCGTTTTGTGTGGAGTGTTCTCCCCGTGCTTGAGTGGGTTTCCTCCGGGTACTCCGGTTTCCTCCCACAGTCCAAACATATGCATGTTAGGTTGGTCCTCACTCTAAACTGCCCATAGGTGTGATTGTGTGTGAGTGTGTGTTGGCCATGTGATGGACTGGTGACCTGTCCATGGTGTAGCCCGCCTTCGCCCCATGACGCTGGGAGTTCATTGAAGCTCTTTTAGTAACTGTTAATAATCAGTTTCTTATGTTGTTCTATGTTATTGTGTAACTATATTTGGTGGATAAAAAAATCATATCTCTATATTCTAGCTTATAATATATTATATATATATATATATATATATATATATATATATATATATATATATATTATTATATCTATATATATATATATTAATTAGTTGTGACACATGACGTGTATCTCAGTATTTACTACGAAGTGAGCTAAATGTTCATTTGTAAAACAACCATTTCTATTAAACCAGACTGTGATTATATATATATATATACATATTATACGAATGTGCTTTAAGTGATATAACCTAAAGACCAAGATACGTCATCAGTATCAGGTCTTGCACCCCAGAAGGGGGGGTATAATTTTAGTAGGTTTACAATACTCCCCCTAACTCGTATAAATCGTTATTTGCAACTTGTATTTATTTAGTACAGCATATGCAGTTTAATTACATATATAATGAGAAAAAAACTAAATACTTCACCGTCATGGTGGCAGTAGTGAGAAAAGTTACATTATAGACTGAAAAGAGAAGTAGAGAAATGGAGGAAAAGAAAGATGAGAAAGAGGAAGCTATAGATGGGTATAGGACAGGAATTCAGGAAAGGAGTGATAAGTAAAATAGTGGAAGTGAAAGAGGTAAAAGAAAGAAGAAATGGAGAAAACAAGAAAGAAAATGGAAGAGAAGCTAGAGATGAATAGAGAGAAGAAGAGCTAAGAAAGAGAAAAAGTGCTGAACTAAGAGGCATAAAACAGAAAGAGAAAGGGATGAGGAGTAGAAAAAGGAGTAAGAGTGGAAGCGAAAAAAGAAAAAGGAAGAAGAGAGAGAGGGCGAAACGAAAATGTGAAAAATAATATGTAATGTAAATGGATATAGGGAAGGAAAGAAGCTGATAAGGAAAAAAGCAAGAGAAAGAGAAAGCAAGAGAGGAATAGAGAGATGGAGAACCGAGTAGAGAGAAGGTGTGAGACAGAGGAGAATGGAGAAAGAGAGGGAACGAGCACGATAGACGGAGTGAAGAGAGATAGAGCGGCGAGGGAGAGGACCTTCTCACGTCACTCAGGAGCTTTTGCACAAAATCCATAATGAGTCAACTGACAGGAATTATTATGTGGAAGATCAGAGCGACGCACCAGGAAACCCGACCTGTCCCCATTCAGCCGGCCACAGATTCCCGCTAGAAAGGCCAGTATTGTGACTGGTGGCTCTTCTGAGGCTCGCCATTATCCCACCGAACCAGCTGACGTCTCTCCAGCCCACATGCAGGCTTGGGTTAACCCCTATTGTGTCATCAAAAGCCTGTCAAACTCACAGACTCAGGGCCCCTCCGACCTGTCTTAGTCTTAAATACCCATTCATAACTACAGCGGGGACCAAATTTCCTGCATTATTTATTCATGGAGTGGCTCAGGGAGCGTTCGCGGTGGCTACAAACCGCATGCCTCGATCATAAATTTTCCCAAACAGCCGTGTCCAGGGCGAATTCTGACCTCAAATGGGTATTAAAGCAGGACAGGGCCACAGAGGGCCTTTAACCCTTCATTTGGCTGTACGTTTGTGCTTATGAATTATTCAAAATATTAATTTTATTCATAATTATCATACACAGTTTTCTTTCTGCCCTAGCAAGTCTGCATTTTTGTTTTTCTGATTTTTTGAAGTCATAAAATCACAACAGCTTGGCCAAAAACTGTAGGCAAAACTGAAGCTTCATCAAATTCAAACCATCCTCAGCTCACAAACACTAATGTGTTCATTCATTCCAGAGAACTTCTCTGCTTGTTTTAAATGAGCTGCAAGTAAGACACGAGCAGATATAAACACTATAACAGACATAGGAGGGTTAAACAAAACACAAAGGAAAGCAAAGAGTATGGGTGTGTCTCAAAACCTAGTGAGCTCCTGCATAGGCAGCAGTTTACGTCATAGTATGCGCTCCCGACATGTAGACTGTCCCAATTCTTACACACCTTAAACATGCTGTCTACTGAGGAACCTTATTTAGACCTGATTTTAAGGAAGCATCAAACGCTTCCTCAGCCGCTAAGACAATCCCATGATGCAACACAGGCTAATCTACGAGCAGTGAAGTGGTTTTAAAATGTGAGTTATTTTGATTCTCTCTGGAGTTTTAATGTGTTTCTGGTCATATAATCATACAAAACAGTATTTTATTATCAACTCTGTAACGAGTCCTTCACCATTTACACTTTTATACTCGAGCCATAAGCATTTATGCTAGCAGATTTTTAAACCTCAGGCTATTGTTTTGGATGCTGGCCGGTAACTTAGCAACCAGCTAAATCACCGGTCAAGTGCAGTGGGTGGAAACAAGCCGTGACGCGGGGTCTGTCTCAAAACCTAGTGAGTGTGTAAGTAGACTGTCTAGGTAGCAGCTGTGCAAGTAGCAGCGTTCTCTCCTCATCTCTCCTCATAAACAGATCACTGAGACGCTCTAGTTAGAGAGAGACTGCGTCACGGCTTGTTCCCCCCACTGCAGCAGGCAACCAGTGATTTAGCTGGTTGTGTGATTATATGACCAGAAACACATTAAAACTCCAGAGAGAATCAAAATAACTCACATTTTAAAACCACTTCACTTCGTAGATTAGCCTGTGTTGCATCGTGGGATTGTCTTAGCGGCTGAGGAAGCGTTCGATGCTTCCTTAAAGCATTTATCAGGTGTAAATAAGGTTTCTCAGTAGACAGCATGTTTAAGGTATGTAAGAATTGGGACAGTCTACATGTCGGGAGCGCATACTATGAAGTAAAATGCTGCCTATGTAGACCCTCACAGTGCACTACTTAGACAGCTCACTAGGTTTTGAGACAGACCCTATGTGTCTTTGTGATCTGATGTTCCAGTAGCTGCTCATTTTGCTCAGTAATGACTTTAAATGATCTGCCAGGACACGTTTTATTATATTAAATAAGTAAAGCGTCCCTCGCAGCGAGCTTGTAAAGAAAACCATGATATTGCGTACATTCAGGATGCCAAGATATCGTTTTTATTGCTGTGGCCGATCGCCGTAGCCTGTTTGGATGGTGTGAACGTGTGCGAGTGAGATGCTGAGTGAATCCTTTGGCCGAGAGCACAGAGCCTGTCTGTTCGCGAGGCTTCAGGAAAGTGCGGTTTTGTGGAGAGGAGGATGAGTTGGCGCAGCTTTGAGAAGGCCTGGCCTTTATCAGTCAACAGGCCCGTCCGCTAATAGCCCTCAGATTGTCCACTGTCAGCTCTCGGCTCTAACTGCTGCTCATATTCCTCCGGGTGTATGTTGTTGTTGTGCGTCTCTCCTCGCAGATCTGCAGGGTTTCAGAGGGATCTCAGCTCCGGCCTGCCCGTCAGCTTTCCCGTCAAGCAAGAGGGATTCAGCCTGGGAGCAGGAGCGCTTGAGTTTTCGGGGGCGAGAGGCGGAGAACCGGACAGACCCAGGGTGACTGCAGGTAACGGGGGAGTTTTAGAGTTGTTGTATAAAATGAAATGCATGAGGAACTGAGTTATTACACGGGGATTTAGAGGCTTAACCTCTTCAATTCTTTGGTGTTATGTTTATTTATTCAGTATCTACATGAGAAGATGAGTTATAAGATATGTAAGTGTAATCTCTTGCACATTCCAGGGGTTATATATTGTTTAGTATATACCATGAATTGAATGTCAGTAGTTGTGATAGTTAAAAGGTGGGTTTTAATTGCTTAACAAAGTATCAGTGGGTCTTTTTAGCCACTTGGAGCCCCCTGTTCGCCCAGCAAGTCTACAGAAAATTAATTTAGCTCTTATTCTTGCTTTCTAACGACCTGCGGATACCCTGCCACCCTCAAGCCGCCCTCGCGTCATCCACAACAGCTCTGACGGCGTACGTGTTTAATAATAATGAAGGCGGCTGCGGCTCCTCCCTGGCCGTCTCTCGTCACTCGGCGCGGATCTCCCTGAACTCTGGCGGTCTGAAGAGGCGCCGCCTGCCCGTGGCCTCGCACTCCGACAGCATCAACATCGCCGCCGTCGTCCGCACCTCCCAGATGTCCGTGTTAGCTTGCGTGAACGGCGCAAACGGCCCCAATCCGTCCCCGCCGGCCTCCGCCGCCACCTTCCCACAGCCGCCCACTCCTGGGTACCTGCAGGTATCAGCAAACTCGATTTAACGATCATAGAGACTGTTTTAAAGCCACTTTGATAAGTTTTTTTGAAGTCTAGAGTTGCTGTTGTTGTCTTGCTGTACTGCAGAGTGTTATTGGGAGATTCTACACTTTGATGCTAATTTTGTTTAAGATTGTTTTGGTTGTATTAAGGATAATCATTACGTTTTGTGATGGTAATGATATGTGACGCGAAAGAAAAAGTACTCATGCAATTACTCATCCAGCTGGACCACCATCATATTATACAGTTGAACATTAAATGTATGTAAATAAGGTGACCAGTTATTGACTATAGTTTTCAGATAGTAACATATTTGATAAACATATTTTTAAAATAATACTCTGAGGTCACGAGTACCTTAAAATTAGTTACATTTCTGGCGAGCAAACCATTACTCTTCTTTAATATCTTTGGTGCAACGGTAACAGCAATGGCTTTTTCCATTAATATAGTTCGTATTGTGTATATTTAAACCATACAAATTCCAAGTATGCCTTTTCTGTACTGTCGCAAAACGTAAAGTTGGTATAATGAAGAAGCAAAAATGGGGGGACTAATTTAAACTCTACCTTTAACACACATTAAAACAAACACAAGAAAATGCAATAAACTAACCAAGAAAATCTGGTTTAAAGTTACTGTTGCTTAACCTTTAAAAGTACTGTAATTGTTTTTCTAAAAGTCTTTGTCTTGGAAGAAATACCGAGAGAAAGAACTGTTCCAAGAATGACCCACTTATTTGATTACATAGTGAGTATATTCTGCGTCAACAGATTTGAGTGTGCACTTCCGATTGTGTTTCCAATTAAATAAAACGACAGAAACGTAGTAAAAAGTGTAAACATAAACAATATCATCATGCAGAATAAGACTGTATATCCAGCAATTACTTTTTATTCAATTTAAATCCTTATTCAATGTAATGTCATACTTAGGAACACAAGTGTGGTTGAAAGTCTGGACTTTAAGCAGAGTCTCTTTCCAGTGAGCTACTTCAAATACTATATCTGGGTTGATGCTGTTTGAGCCTCGAATGAAGGTTTACTTGAAACTAATTTACTGCTTTCTTGTGCTCTTTTAATGACCCGCGGATACCCTATACTCAAGCCTGTGCCCACCCCCAGCCCGCGGGACCCTGCAGCCTCCCCCTCTACTTGCTGCCTGCTGTCTCTTTCCTCTTCTTCGTCCTCCTCCTCCTCATCCTCGGTTTCCTCGTGTGAAGATCCCGGCTCCATGCAGCCTGGGCCAGCAGACGGCCTCGGTTTGCTCATGCACTCTGGGGTCCAGCGGGCGTCCACTGTTTTGAAACAGGAGCCTATGGATGATTTCTCTCCAGCCGAGGAAGAGCTTTTTCACCATCATTTTCTCTCGCCTAGTCGCGGACAGCAGCAGCAGCAGCGGACCTCCATGCCCCCTCCGTACCACATGCACCAATACAATATGGGCTCCGGCTCAGGTGCACTGCTGCACCTACACAACCAGCAGCAGCCTCAACAGCCTCAGCAGCCTTCTTCTGGACCCAGAGCCTCGGGCCCAGCCGGCCTGCAGTCCATGGAGCGGGACGACTCCATCGTTTTTAACGATAAGCAGATATGCCGTTGGATCGATTGCAGCGCTGCCTACGACCAGCAGGAGGAGCTGGTGAGGCACATCGAAAAGGTGCACATCGACCAGAGGAAAGGTGAGGACTTCACTTGCTTCTGGGCCGGATGCATCCGTCGATACAAACCGTTCAACGCCCGCTACAAACTGCTCATCCACATGAGGGTCCATTCCGGAGAGAAGCCCAACAAGTGTATGGTGAGTGACTACAAGTGTCCCCGCCTCAGATCCACAGTGTTGAAACTTAAATCAACAGTGTTGCAAGTTAGAGGCCCAATGTTGCAAGTTAGATCCGCAGTGTTGCAGGTCAAAGCGTTGCAAGTTAGTGGCACGGTGTTGCAAGTTAGTGCCCCGGTGTTGCAAGTTAAATCCAGTGTTGCAGGTCATATCCATTGTGTTGCAAGTTAAATCCACAGTGTTGCAAGTCAGATCCACAGCATTGCAATGTAGAATCCACAGTGTTGCAGGTCAGCTCCACAGTGTTGCAAGTTAGAGGCCCAGTGTTGCGAGTTAAATCCACAGTGTTGCAGGTCAAATTTACAGTGTTGCATGGTAAATCCACAGTGTTCCATGTTAAATCCACAGTGTTGCAGGTCATATCCACAAGTTAAATCCACTGTGTTGCAAGTCAGATCCACAGTGTTGCAGTTCAAATTCACAGTGTTGCAGATCAAATCCACAGTGTTGCATGTCAAATTCACAGTGTTGCATGTTAAATTCACCGTGTTGCAAGTGAGATCCACAGTGTTGCAGGTCAAATCCACAGTGTTGCAGATCAAATTTACAGTGTTGCAGATCGAATTTGCAGTGTTGCAGATCAAATTCACAGTGTTGCAGGTCGAATTCACAGTGTTGCAAGTTTAATCCACCGTGTTGCAAGTCAGATCCACAGTGTTGCAGGTCAAATCCACAGGGTTACAGGTGAAATTCATAGTGTTGCAAGTTCAATCCACTGTGTTCCAGGTCAGATCCACAGTGTTGCAGGTCAAATTCACAGTGTTGCAGGTCGAATTCACAGTGTTGCAAGTTTAATCCACTGTGTTCCAGGTCAGATCCACAGTGTTGCAGGTCAAATCCACAGTGTTGCAGATCGAATTCACAGTGTTGCAAGTTAATTCCACTGTGTTGCAAGTCAGATCCACAATGTTGCAGGTCAAGCCCACAGTGTTGCAGATAGAATTCACAGTGTTGCAGGTTAAATTCACAGTGTTGCAAGTTAATTCCACTGTGTTGCAAGTCAGATCCACAGTGTTGCAGATCCAATTCACACTGTTGCATGTCAAATTCACAGTGTTGCAAATGAGGTCTACATTGTTTCAGGTTAAATCCAGTGTGTTTCAGGTCAGAAGGAGAGTGTTGTGTATCAGATCCACAGTGTTGCAAGTGGCATCCAGTGTTGCAAGTCAGATCTACAGTGTTGCAAGTGAATTCAGCACTGTTGCAGTCCATATAGTCAGTATTGCAGATCAATTTCACAGTCAATTCATTCAGAGACCCTTACACTCATATAATATCACTATTTCATGTAGAGAATCAGAAGAACTTTAATTCATTATTTTATTTCGTGAGAAAATTCCTGATTCACCAGATCATATGATATGGATCACTTTAAGCTCAAAATTGTTGCAACAGATTTCTTAAGACTGCAGTAGAGAACCAAACAAAACCTCCTAGTTTAGTCACCAAGTTTCTCACAGTGCTGTTCTTATGGACGTCGAGAATTATTATCCGTCTCTTTCCTCAGAACTACATCACTGCTGTTTATGATTGCGCCTGAAGGTCCGCTAACTTTGCCAGCTGAAGGGTTTGGGTATTTAATTGAACCTGTAGTGTTAGTTATAGGAACAGGGCTGTGGCAAAACTCAATTCATCCAGGTAAAACTCTCAGATTTCACAAGTCAACACACTAATCAATGTCAAACTGCCTTTCCCCTGAGTTCCCAACCCACTCGAGGGAAAAAAGCCTCCAGACCACCACCGACCAGTCAGTCCAAATACACAATTAGTCCACAATTTGTGTAGGGTGAAACCATGTTTATTTTCATAGGCTCTCATTTTTGCTTTGGAAGAGGGAGTGATTGAGATCTCGAAAGGCCGACACATCTGTTTAACATAACCAAACAATGCATGCACTTGATCCTTTTAAATGGGAGTTTTAAACGTTTAGCCGTCCCGCAAGTATTAAGGGAATTGGCTTTTCGTCCAAGCCAAACACTTGGAAAAATGTAGTAGTCTGTTAGACCATTGAAAGAATCGTAGAACAGATGACCAGTGAAATTCCCCCTCTTGCTCAATTCGGAGAATTGTTTGATTTCTTGTCAGATGTATTTTTTTTCAAATCAGAGCCGCGGTCCAAAAACCCTTTTAATTCACTGATATTCTAACTGGTTGTTTTGAGGTAGGCCCCGTATATCCCAAAAATCCCAGGACACCGTTGCGTATCCAAATAATCAGTTCCAGGCCTTTTCAGGGCCGCTATAAGCTGATACGTATGGCATGTGTGCACGCTAATATTTACGTTCGCCAACATTAAGTAGTTCCGTTTGTGTTGATAATTAGATCTGCTGTTTGTCCTCTGGAGAACGATGGTTTTTACCGAGCAGCTGGACGGACGCAGATGGAATTACGTCGCCCAAATTCCCTTCCTCCTGCGCCACTGGGCTCTTTTTAGCAAACTGTGTGAAGTTCTGGAAGCTATTCTAATAGTTTTGCCTACTTGCTCGCGGTAATGTGATTGATGTTGGAGTACTAGATGTTGGAGGTTGTGTGGTTGGTGTATATATATGTGTGTGTGTGTGTGTGTGTGTGTGGGATGTGGTTGTGTCTGTGTGTATTTAAGGTGCTAAAATCTCACAGTGGATTCCTGGCAGGAATATACCAAGGCAGAATGTTTAAAGTAACATTTGTGTCCGCCTGTCACAGCATCAGCTGTCTATGTGAGCAGACCCTTCTTTACTTCTGTACACTCTGCCTACGTCACACGGGTATCAGTATGTTGTTATGTTTTCATGTGAATGACTAAAGGAGCGCTGCATCTGCCTGATACCCATTGAAGTATCAATGTATGCCAAATTATATATATATATATATATTACTTTAAAGGTATATATATATCATCGATCATCGCTGTTCAAGGAAAAACATTACATTGTGTGAAAAAAAATGTATATGTATATTTGGAGCATTTCTATTTGTCCATTCATCATGAAATAGAAAGAAAATAATCTGGTTTAGTTGACTTGCATTGAAAGTAAAGAACGGTTTTGGTACTTGTTTTTCTTTGGACAGCGACAATATATTTATTTTTATTTGGCCATACCACTCACTACAAGTTTACTAATTATATATATATATATATATATATATATATATATATATATATATATATATATATATATATATATATATATGATGGAACTAAGACAGTTCACTAAGAGTGGTGTCCTAATGAAAGACGTAACTTGTGTTTCCCACACCTTGTTGTTTTGAAAAAAAAAAATTGGAAAGGCCGTTTAGATTGGATAAAAGCTCTGGATCATTGCTCTGGTCATAGTGTGGCTCTGTTTACTTTGTGGCTGGCTATCTATTCTGATGTCATGTTGCTGACGCAGGACCATAAAAGCCTACGGCGCTGCAACATCTGTCAGCCAAAGGTTTTTGTTTGTTGTTTTTGCATGATCCTTGTCACCTGGACTATGAATCGAACTTCAGGCAGTGCCAGAAGAAACAGTTGCACGTTAAGTAGCCTGGTGTCAGTGCCAGGCTAAAGGCTATCCCCAACAGTTCTGTTCCTATTTCTCGATAATCTCATATGTCTAATCCTTTGAGGATTTTCTTTTCTTTTTTCTTTCAACCAATACACCAGATAATCTACACACAACCGCCTGTCCTGAGAACAAGTAGGTCCTTATTTTTCCTGCCCTGATTAGCACTTCTTGTAAAGCTTTGTTTCCTCTCTTTCTGCTTTTGCTCTCCTTGCCTTGCCCAGTGTGTGTATTCGAGTGTGTGGCGAAATGCGCCCTTGATGTCACTCAACGCCGAGTGACAAGACAGGACGGCAAACAAATGCTCCTTTTTCTGCTAGGAGATGCTAACCAGGCGCTGGACTGCAAACAAGCCGAAGTATTGTAGCAGAAACGGCTGGACGCTGTTGCAGGCTAACATGCTGGGCTGCGCTAGAAGGAGCCAGTAAAATGGTTGGGCAACAGAGTTTACATGCACACGCACACATGTGGTTATGATGTGCTGGAAACGAATTGCTGGCAGCAGCAGAGCAGTACGATGACAAGGCCATAGAAAATTCTCAAGTTCAGGTTGTGGCAGAGGAAAACAGCATTTCAGAGGTTTCCAAAAGTGTGTGTTTGCCTGTGGTTGTGTGTGTGTATAGAAAGTGAGGTCCAAAAATCAGAGAGTCAGAATGTTTATATTTTGTTTTTTGTTTGAATTTAGTACAGAGTGTTCATTGCAAGTGAGTATTACACAGTTTGAGAGTAGAATGGTCACTGGCACATGTGTATACAATACATTTAAATAGTTTAATACTTTTGACTCATTAGATATTATTATTATAGAGATGGACCGATCAGCGTTTTTCAACGAGGGCGGGGCTGTATGCCACGGCAGGGCTACATGTAGTTATTAGCGCAAGCAAGTCATGAAACATGGTCTAAACTGGTTTATTACCTTTTTTAATGAGCTCATATGAAACAGCACAATATTTTAAACAAAATTATCAGTAAATAAACAAAGTAAATCAACTGCAATCATTAAATTTAGACCCCTTAATTTAAAATGAAAAAAAGCTAATTAAATAAATGCAGCTAAAACTGCAGTCATTAAACGCAGACTGTTATTTTAAACTAAATCTGTAATCATTAAATGTAGATCTTAAATTGTACTGTTCTCGCGACAAACTGTTCTCGCGAGGCCGCCGCTTTAGTCAGTTCGTCGAAAATGAAAGGGTATTTATTTCCACCTAGCGGTTCAGATAGGAATTGCAGGGAGCTGGCCGGAGGGAGTTTTACGGAGAGGGTTTTAACAAAACACTAGCTGGAAATACAGAAATTAGGCTCATTTGTTTAACGCCATCGATTGGCTCTCAGGAACAGCTAAATTGGAGAAATATTGGCCAATCACCAATCACATATTTTGATTAAAAATCAGCCGATACGGATAAATAGCTGATTGATCCTTCCATCTCTAATTTTTAATATCAAATATTACTGATATTTGTTTCATAGCTTTTATAAAACAGTATAATCAACTGTATCACACAAGCAATGTCAGGTGGCACAACCACAAATTAAAAAGTTGTTTTTTTTTGTTGTTTTTAAAATACTACAAATGCATATATCTAGTATAGTTACTATTATAATTGTAGTAGTTCATTATTTCTTATAATAATATGATAATAACACACACCTGAACCAGTCTGACCATAATTAAAAAAAATATTTTTAAAGGATTTTTTAAAAGTATTATTTGTAAAAGACTTTGACATCATACCATGAATATCACTTCTTTATGATGTGATAGCCTAGCCACTGTTTTGTCAGAATCGTTGGTTTTGCTGTGTGACATTTTGAGGAAACCAGAGTTTAATACTTATGAAGTTGCCCTATTTTCGCAGCAAGTTATCATTTAAAACGTGTCAAACATGAAATGATATCCGACTTGTTTATTTACAGGTTTATTTGACTGAATAGTCTTTTTTAATTGTTTAGGTAATATGTATTAATGTTTGGATTTTCACATCAACTGAGATTATTAGACTTTAGAAGGAATAAAAGTCTTTTGATCAGTGCTTAATTTGTGAAACATCAGGTAATGGAACACTAAAGGTGGGGTGATCCAGCAAGTGGCAGTGAGAGAAAAGGTCCTGGAACGCATAGACACAACAGAGCTTCAAGTGTCCATCTAACATAGTACATTCTATACAATAAAATAATCCTAGCTTTAATGAATGCAGTAAGGAGCTGCAACCATAAAATCTCAGAGATGCCACTGGATGAATAGTTTTTGGTGTCCTACAAAAAAAAAGACGTCAAAGAGGTGGTGGATCCACATAAATAAGTTCTGGAACACAGGTACCTATACATATATATATATATATATATATATATATATATATATATATATATATATATATATATATATATATATAGTACTGTGTAAAAGTTTTAGGCACTAGGAGAAATCTGGAACTACACTTTGTTCTTCAAACTGGAGCACAAGATATGATCTACTTTCACAATAAGATATTCATGTTACATCTGTTCTAATGATATTTGCTGTTCTTACTGGTGAACAAACATTTTATTTGAGGCTAATGTAGACCTGCGTGTGCTCGTTGCAGGGTAGAGTTCATGCTTTCGCTTTATTGATATATTTCAAAATCGGCATTAGCAGATTGCATTTGTCCTTCCTTTACATCACGCTGGTGCTCGGCATAGTCAGCAGAGCTAATCACGCCCTTTGGCAGCAACAGGCCGCTTTGGGGGCGTGTCGATTAAACGTGTTTAGCTCTCTAGAGTGAAAGCAGATGCAGTTGCCTGCTAGTTTCGAGTCTTGATGATACGCAGGAGTCCACAGGCCCAGTGTTTTTTTTTTTTTAATTATTTTTATTTCAACTATAATAATAATCTAATTATTATTATATGTTTGTACATGTTTGGAGTAGATATTTGTTTCTGAATCACCATAATTATTTCTCCTCATCTCTTTAGTATTCCATCTGCTGACCACAAATGGTAATAGAAAGATTGGCCACCTGGGAAAGTCACGTTAGCCAGAACGAGAGTGCGCCAAGTGAGTGGTGGCTTCTTTATGAGTGACGTGTGTAGGGCTGTGCAGTGTTCTCCTTCTGCAGTACAGCAGTCATTATAAGCTGTTCAGGGGTCATCTGGTTCTGAAGATGTGCTTTGTTCAATGTAAATTATCCAAACTTTTAAAAGAGGAAAAACATACACTACCACTCAAAAGTTTGGGATCACAGTGAAATGTTCATGTTTTTAATAGAGTATCTTCTTCCTTAACACAACAATGGACTGACGGGTCTCTAAAGAAAGTTGTTTCTTTCTGGTCATTGTGAGCCGGTCAGCAAGCCATCAACTGCTGATGCTTCAGATACTAAACTAACCTAGAATGTTGTTCCCTTTTATACTCACTTATTAGTAGAATGTTTTTCAGCTGTGCATCACAATTGAGCAAGAATGTCCTAACAACCAGTTAGTCCAATAACATCCTTAACTTGGATTGGCGGCCGTACCAGGAGATTTAGACAGAGGACTGAGAATTGCTGATAATAGGACTATATGCTAAATAAGTCTCTATACAAAAATAGACTTTAATACAAACATTTTTATTCTTTAAAAATCATCTGATACACTTACATTCATTGTGTAATAGACAATATTGTTTGTGAATTGAATGAAAATTGCATGAAATGAAATTCTAAAGTGATCCTAAACTTTGGAGCGGTAGTGTACGTTGGCACAAAATTTTTGTTCGGACCAGCGATAATTTTAACAGCAAATTTTGATTTAGTTTTAGTCGTAGTCTTTTGACTAAAAGGTCATTTAGTTTTAGTCATAATTTAGTCATCTGAATTGTTTGTAGTTTAAGTCTAGTATTAGTTGACTAATTATCATAAGAATATAGTCTAGACTACATCTACAGTCGATTCAGTCGACTAAAATATAAAGGGTGTAAAATGTAAATGCTTTTTCTTCAGTTCCCTTCAATTATTTTCTATTATAAATCATTATATACTTACACAAAATGAAACATTTATTAACCAGTTATGGAATAATATTCATGTTTGAAAGACCAAAACACACACAAACAGATTTAACAAACAACATCTGAGCTCCTCCATAACTGCAAAGTGAAGAAGAGAAAACTATTATTTCATCCTAGTATCACCTTTTTATTTATCTTTTATTTATTTAATAATTGTTACTAGTGCTGTCAATCTTATTAAGTTACATGATCTGTCATTAGATTCAAGAGTTTTATTGTCATATGCACAGCAGAACAGACAGTTACTCTGTACAATGAAATTCTTACTTTGCTGCTCCTCCATTCACCAATACATAAAGATAACAAAAAAGAAATAATACAAATATATACAAATTATACAAAGTATAATAATATAATTTGAAGTAAATAATATATAATAATATATATTATATAAAATTATAATATATGTAATAATTATGTAAAAAAACAAAATAAATTAAAAATACAAAATAAAAGTTATGTGTGCTTTTATGTGCGTATGAAGAGAACTAAATGTTCCGGATGTATACTGTACATTTAAAATAAATACTAAAAACAAAATAAATAATCAATAACGTTGGCTACCGGAGGAACACACAAAGACGTCTGCCACGGTGGGCGCCATCTTGGCAGCTGAAAAAAACAAATCTACATTAATTGCTTTTATCAATTTTTGCTATGAAAGTATTTTTAATTGTGCAGTTCAAATACATTTTTGCATAACAGTAAATCAAGTCAGTAGTTATGATTGGGTGTTTTCCTAACTTGTCCCCGCCTTTCACAAAACTAAATCAGTTCTGATTGGATGTCGTCCCAGCCAAACATTTTTGTCTCGTTTTTATTCGTTGACTAAAGTGACGATTAATTTCGTCATAGTTTTTATCCTGTTATATAGTTTTTATTATCGTTATCGTCTCATTTTCGTCATGAAACAAAGGTTAACACTGGGCCGGACATCACTTTGCTTGTCAACTAATACGCCACTTAAAACTTCAGCACCTGCAACTCAAACCCACGGCTTCTCACGTCCCTCTGCTGTGCAGCTCCCTTGTTTAGGCCTCAGCGCAATGTCCATTTCTCTACAGTGGCCGAGAGTTTCGACTGAAGCAGTGTTGCGTTCATGGTGCTAGTGCAATAGACAAAGGTATTTTGGTATTCCAGCTATTTTGTGCAGAGGAAACAGATGAGACATTTTGATTTAGAAGCAAATGCTCCAGAAAAACCCGGCTAATCCCTTTATTATCTTTCCAACTGCAGATTCCAGGCAGCATTTGCAAGGCATGATCCCTCAGCATCCAACCATAACAGTCTCTCTCTCTCTCTCTCTCTCTCTCTCTCTCTCTTTCTCTCTGTTGCGTTCCCTCTCCCAGCTGGGCTGCATTTGTTTCAGGTGGCGCCTTGGCAGGAAAAAGTCATTATTCCAAACACGAGACACCCTCTGACTCTGATTTGTCACCGTCCATACCTGCCTGCTGCTGTTTTTTTGAAACACCACGCACGTAAAGACATAAAAACGCTGTTAAACAAAGCTCCCTGTAAAAAGTCTGAGAGTTTCTGCTTCACTCTCGTCCAATTAATGTTGGCCGTGGGCTGTTTCTGCGGTAGTCGGAGAGAACAGCTAAAAGGAAACAACATAATCTCACCGCAATATCCTGTTGTGTTTCATGCCTAATTCGAGTGTTGTTTTAGTTTATTACATTTTTTTTCTCCCTCCTGTCTGCATTAATATTAAAAATAAAATCCAGCGCCCGCTGCCCTGTCTCTCTCTCTCTCTCTCTCTCTCTCTCTCCTGCGGCTCCGGTATACGAGCGCCTTGCGTGCGTCTGCTCACGGATTTGACGTCTCAGCTCATCCATGAGCGCAAAACCTGAGATTTCTGTAAATATTCTTGAGTGCCGTGGTGTAGTTAACGATACCGCTCAGCTCGTTTTATTATTCATGTTTCATGAGCGGGCTTCACGTCGAGGCCTGGACGCTAATGAACATTCCTGTGCTGAATTTCCTCTGGAATTTATTGGTTTAATTCTATTACGCGAACAACTTGGCGCTGGCTCTTGGGTGGATGTATCAGGGCTGATTCATGTCTTTGTCTGGAGCTGGCTTTCCAACCAGACGTTCCTCACCTTTCAGCTTTTTCTCTGCAGTTGTACATGTAGGATCAGCAGTAACCACTGTGTTCTGTGTTGAATCTTTATAGTTAAAGTGACAGTTTGATAAAAATTGGATTTGCCTTACCTCAAATGCAGTCCATCAGACATATTTGGTGTCTAACGTTTGCTTTTTTTTAGTTTTTTGCTGGACTTAGCACAAAAACAAAGCTAACAGATATTGGTAGTAGCATTAAGTCAACTACATGCCAACTGCAAGCCATGGAGAACAGTCATTAAGATTCAAGATTCCAGAGTTTTATTGTTATATGCACAGCAGAACAGAAAGTTACACTCTACAATGAAATTCTTACTTTGCTGTTCCTCCATTCACCAATAGATAAAGATAACAAAAATAAATAATAATTAAAAATATATATAAATATACAAAATATACAAAGTATAATAATATAAGCTGAAGTAAATAAAAGTATTTTTTTTATAGTTAAAAATACAAAATAAAAGTTTTTTGTGCTTTTATATGCAAGTGTGAAGAGCAGCAAGTTGCAAGTAGCAAATGTAAACAATAATGTTTTTGTGTGAGTAGCGAATGTAAACAGTATTGTATATAAACACCAGTACAGTGAGTGTAAGGTGCAGACCAGTTAAAACCAATTCAGATAGGAGAGGTAGTGCGTGAGGTGTTCAGAAGTCTGATGGCCTGTGAGTAGAAACTGTTTGTCAGTCTTGTGGTCCTGGACTTCACACTCCTGTAGCATCTGCCTGAGGGTAAAAGTGTGAAGAGTGTGTGCTGGGGGTGTGTACTATCCCTGATTATGTTGTGGGCCCTCCTGGTGACCCTGGTGTGGTAGATGTTCTGTAGTGAGGGAAAGGCTGCTCCTGAGATAGACTGTGCGGTCACAGAGAGTACTTGTAAATGGAATCCATTCAAATATTACGTATACTTCCACTGGTTCACCTCAAGGGTGCGTATTGTCTCCGTTATTATTCATCCTGTACACTGATATTTGTAGGAGTGGTCATGAAAATCAGTATATTATAAAATTTTCAGATGATACAGTTCTGTTGTCCCTGCTCTCTGGTGAACATCAGTATCACGGCCCAGCTCTGCAGGATTTTGATTGGTGTGATCATTCATACTTAGTGATGAGTGTCTCGAAAACCAAGGAGATGATTATTGATTTGCCACCTTTGGATTCTGATACCAATATAAATGGACGAGCAGTAGAGAGAGTTAGCACTTACAAGTACTTGGGGACAATCTTTGATGATAAATTCAAATTTGAGGACAACACAGAGACCATTTTAAAAAAAGGTCTGTATTTTCTTCGGAAGCTTAAGTCTTTTTCTGTTGATACATCTGTGTTGTTTACATTTTATCGTTCCCTTATGAAGAGTGTTGTTTCATTTTCTTTAATTTGTTGGTTTTAGTCTCTGACTTTAAAAAATGAAAAACGGTTGCAGTATTTAATATCTGCGTGTTCAAAAATTGTTGGACTTCCACTTTGATCTATGAGTGCATTGCACTAACAAACAACACTGAAAAAAGGACGTTCTATTATTAATGATCCTTCACATGCTCTTTATTTTGATTTTGAACTTTTGCCTCATGGCCAAAGGTATCGTTGTCCTAGATATCGGACTGTTCGACGGAGAGTGACCTTTGTTCCTGAAGCCATTAGATTGCTAAATAAACATTGATATTAATTTGCTTGGATACTGGACTCATCGCTTGTGATTGGTATTTTTTATGTCTATTATGTTTGTTTGTTGTTGTCTTGTGATGCTGTGCCCAATATTAATTCCCTCTTGGGGATAAATAAAGTTGATTAAATTCAATTCAATTATGCAAGTTACGCTATGCTGATCTTTCCGTAATGGTATATGTATGATGGTGAAAATGATGGTGTGATGCTTTCTGGAAATGCCTCGTATAAGTGATAGCTTCGATAGCTTGTTGGCTACATTAGCCTCATTGCTCTAGTGCAAACTAAAGAAGTGAACCTCAGACACTAATGTACTGGCTGATTGATTGCACTTGAGAAAAAAAAATTGTGTATAGTTGATCTAAAAAAATATTCCTCCATCTGGATTTTCACATCATTATATTCCAATATATCGCTACGACTGTTTATTGGCTTCTCTGATCCTTGAATTCGTTTATGTCTGGATCTCCAACAGTAATATTACATACCATTTGGCTTTGCTACAATACTGGACCAGCACTTCTCCTACATACCTTATAAAACTCCTTATACATATTTCAGATGTCGGAGAAGGTAATGAAAAAAGTCATGGAGAACAGTTCACTGCAAGTACGTTGGTGTTGGTGAAGGAGTGGGGGCTGGTATCTGGAGCCAGAAACATACAGAAACATATTTAAGTCATTATGTAGGTTACGCTATGCTGATCTTTCCGTAAGGGATATGATTCCGTATGATGGTGAAAAGCTGTGATGCTTTCTGGAAATGCCTCGTATAAGTGATGCGTTACACAGTGATGCCTTTGGAATCTGAGTTTGATTCCCTATGAATATAGTGCAGAAGCACCACTGTAGGTGTTTTGGGAAATCAGTTATTAATGAACTGGGGTCATGTAATATAGTTTAAAGGTATAATCTGGCAAAGAAAGTCACAAAATTCTTACTCCAGATGTACACTACCACTCAAAAGTTTGGGATCACAGTGAAGTGTTCTTGTTTTCAATGGATTATCTTCCTTCCTTAACACAACAATGAACTGACGGGTCTCTAAAGAAAGTTGTTTCTTTCTGGTCATTGTGAGTCGGTCAGCAAGCCATCAACTGCTGATCTTCAGATACTAAACTAACCTAGAATGTTGTTCTCCCTTTTATGCTCACTTATTAGTAGAATGTTTTTCAGCTGTGCATCACAATTGAGCAAGAGTGTCCTAGCAACCAATTAGCCCAATAACATCCTTAACTTGGATTGGCGGCCGTACCAGGAGATTTAGACAGAGGACTGAGAATTACTGATAATAGTACTATATGCAACATAAGCCTCTATACAAAATTAGACTTTAATACGAACATTTATGTTCTTTAAAAATCATCTGATACACTTAAATGAATTGTGAAATAAACAATATTGTTTGTGAATTGCATGAAAATTGCATGAAATTAAATTCTAAAGTGATGCTAAACTTTTGAGCGGTAGTGTAGTTAATCACACAAGATATGTTTAATGTCTGAGGTTCAAACTGATGTCCCAAGTTGCACATTATACTTACGCTGGCCTTACACCAAGCGATTTCACTGTCGCAGACAAATTTCCAATGTCAGAATAAGATCATGAGAGTCTTGCTAGAGTTGAGTTGCGCCTGCGTCCTCCCAATCGTTTAGTGTGAGGTAGTCAAGACTGCAGGTTTAAGTCAGTCTTGTTCTTGTCCTAGCATTCTGATAAAATCAACCGTGTTTAATATCATCATGAGTCTGAGGTCTTGGCTCACGCAAATAGTGATGTCAACCAATAGGAGAGCTCCTTTCACCACCCAACAAGAAGCCGCAAGACGAAATTAGACATGGCGGGGAGTCTGGCAAGGGTTCGGAAACTGCGGTTCTCCTGGACTGTACCAAAGGAGGAGAACCTGGTTGAGCTGTGGAGTGAGCTGTGGAGTGAGCAAGAGTGTCTCTTTGACCTGTCTTCACCTTTATAAACACGACAGAGTGGAAAAGGAAAATCCCAGCCAAACTGGGCTGGGATTAGCCTAGCAGCTAAACGTACAGTTTAGCTGAATATCGCTAGCTTCAATCATATAAATGGGAAATAATCTTAAAGCAGTCTTGCTAATAGTGACTCCAGTCTTTGCCAACTCATAGCCTGTGACTAGTCTCTGACTAAAAGTCTTTACTAGTCTTCAGATGTGAGAGGGAGTCAGATTTTAG
Organism: Megaleporinus macrocephalus; assembly: GCA_021613375.1. Taxonomy (NCBI): domain Eukaryota; kingdom Metazoa; phylum Chordata; class Actinopteri; order Characiformes; family Anostomidae; genus Megaleporinus; species Megaleporinus macrocephalus. Next base: position 43,051,175 of record CM038710.1, on the reverse strand, counting down.
TCTATTAAACGTCTTTACAGAGTCTTTTAAAAGTCTCCTAGTGTTTAGTCAGCATTAGTTGTCTGTCATTAATCCTAGCCTGTTTACAGAAGTGGTTATTTTGTCACTAGTCCAATACAACTATATATGATGTGTGTTCAGTATGTTTCCCACTGTACCACTGTTCACTGCTATAATAGCTTTTTAAATCATTGGATCAGTCAATGGAATTTGATTATGAGCCACGCTACGAAATCAACTACACATATTAGTCCAAAATGTCATGTTACACATACATCAACTACAATAAAGTGATGTTACTGTAGTATTAACAAAAGTAGCAAATCTTAAATCTCTTAATCTTAAATGGTTTTACCCCATTAGCCAGGAAAACACAAGCCATGGATCTGACTCTATCTGTATCAGCTCGTACTAGGGGTTGCGCAGACTAGACAATTTCACTACCAACTGATGATGCTTTTAGGCTTGATGTTGACAAGTCATTTATCACAGGACATCTTTAGAGTAGACAGGCGTGGAGTTTTGTGATTTGGGGGTTTGTGTTGACGGTTTTCTGAGGGCTAGCAGCCTGATCGTTGGAAAGGGCACATCACACTCTACTGACTTTGTTCTAAGATATCTCCGCCGAGCTACAGTGCTTCAAAGAACAGAAATGTAGGTTTTCCAAGTCAGGTGTCGTTGGAGAGAGAGCATAACGACCCATGACCTGGTACAGTCTGAAGTCACACAGTATAGTTTGCTACTCATGTGTACAGAGTAATGAGTTCTAAATTTCTCTGCATAGGGTGTGCCTAAGCGCAAGAGTCTGAGACCCATTTCGGTTTAGCAATGTGATCCATGACTCGTTGGAAAGGACCCATCACACTTTACTGAGTTTGGCTTTGCCACAGATTTTTAAAGTCATTACTCAACATTCACTCTCCTTGACTTCCGTTGCGTAACCGTCAGCACAGCCCCAAGCTTACACTCGGATCAGGGACAAAAACTCCAATCAGGACAGCCCTAATTGAACTGTATAGACATACTCATGTTGTAGAGCAGGGGTCTTTAATTAGAATTCAGTAAGATCCAGTTGGTGGAAATTTCTTTAGGCCGGTCCGGACCACCATCATTTCTAACGTGTGTTATGATTCAGTGGTGTATCCTGTTTACTGAAGTAGCCTAGTATCAGCATCTTATACCATCAGCTACTGAAACACCAACACATGACGCATACTGTTCAGTATATTTTAGTATATTTACTGTTTAAATGCTGAACTGAATTAATTATTTATAAACTTCTAATAAATGTTTTTTTCATCACTTGAAGTAAATACAAGGGCTGTATTAAAAAAAGAATGCAAAGTGAAAGTGAGAAAAAATCAATTAAAATTTTCGTCTTCTTGTTAACTCGATTTAACATCTTAACAGTTTATCTCTCTTTTGTATTCTTCTCTCAGACTTTCTCTTGTTCAGTGAGAGAAGTGAGCTCTTGGTTGTCGAGCCAGGATTGGGCTGAAATGGTGTCAGGGCCATTCTCACACACATAAGAGATATACATGACTATTTTTAATTCTCCACGGTCTCAGAACATAGGAGCCATGTTGATTTGGAGCTGTCTGTGGGAAGAATAAACATGTCTCGCTCTATTCCTGATTGAAAAGTCGTTTTTCGGTGCCGAGTTTCCTTTTTATAGCAAGCAGTCTGAATGAGCCTTTCTCCGACTGCTGCTTCCCGCTTCGTACCTCGCCTGTGTGTGCGCCGCGCGCCCGAATCTGCACAGATCTGATTGGCTGAGGAGCCTTTGGTGATCTTACAACGCACGCGATTGGTTAGTGAGTTTACTACACCGCAAAGCCTGTATACCGTAAAGACAAGAAACATTTCTCCGCTTCAAATAAACACTGTCGAAACACTGTTTGGGTCTGCATTGGACAATGTCTGGGTCCAGACCGCAGTCCACCTATTAGTGACCGCTGTTGTAGTGTAAAAAATTGACCATAGATGAAGGACTAGAGGATAAGAGAACTGATAACGAATTGAAACACTCTGAAAAGACTGTGTAAGGCTTGTGCAGTATAAATGCTTCATTCATAGAAAGATGGTGGCACGGTGGTTTAGTGGTCAGTATGGTGGTTTAGTGGTCAACACTGTCGCCTTACAGCAAGACGATCCAGGTTGGATTCCCGGTCCGGGTGGTTCTGTGTGGAGGGTGTATGTTCTCCTCGTGCTTGAGTGGGTTCCTCCGGGTACTCCGGTTTCCTCCCACAGTCCAAACACATGCATGTTAGGTGTAAGTGAGTGTGTGAGTGTCTGTTGGCCATGTGATGGACTGTCGACCTGTTCATGGTGTACCCTGCCTTCACCTGATGACTCTGGGATTGGCTCCAGCCCCCCAGTGACCCCCCAGTCATTCACGACTGACTGTGACTTGTGTTTTCATTATTTGTTAGCTTTATTAGCTTAACAGTTCCTGTACACGTCCAGAATCTGTACACGTTTACAAAACGATTCCCTGCTGACATTCGACGAAGAAGGAAGCCCATCTGGTTTGTGTGAAAAGGTACACAGTCACAGTCATCCAACTGATAATGATGAGCGCCTAGGCATAGCGCAGTGAGGACATAAAAAATCTGTAAAGCCTGCGAGGCTATAATATCCACAAAGCCTGGCTGACTTTTGGGAGTGACTTCCCAAGCACTGCGGTCTATATCATCGCTTATTAAATTAGCTGACTATGTCGTAATTGCTGGACGTGTTAGCGGCCTGTTAGTAATTCTTTATTCTGCGTATGTGACCTAAGTTTACAATGAGCAATGAATCTGTTATGGGACAGTTTTATTTCCATTTTTTCTTCATCATCACCGTCATCCTTTCTCCATAATGGCGTATTCCCACATGAGAAAGCTGTGTAATGAAAGTGTCAGAGTTATTTCAGTGGGCAGTGCAGCGTGACTCAGCACAGCGGCGCTGTAAATATGAAACATTCTGGCAACGGAGAGAAAGCAGACGGAGGAAAATACCTCAGGGAAGAGATCTAATCACTGTGCCTTGGGTCATTTATTAGCAAGAGCTCAATTTGTAATAGCGGCGTGTGTTTTTCTTTTCCTGAGTTCTGTCGCTCCTTTCCTAAATCACACCCAGCCTACCACATTTTTGACACATTTTAATAACTGATTTCACTTCTTCAGCATTGCTTTGCTTTTTTTTTACGTCCCCCCTTCTTCATTAGGCTGCCTCTCGAAATGCGGACCCACCCATTAGCGCGTGTTCGTTTTCTGAGGGCCAAACTCACAGAGCTCTCGCTTGAAGGAAAATTGGAGCGGTGAACCTGCTGGAGAAGGCATAGATCATGGAATTTCCTCTTTTTTTTTTCTCCCCCTCGTGCCGTTAGTGCGAAAGCAGCAAGCGCAAACGTATATAAAGATTTATTAGACTGATTTTTGGACGCGCTCGCTCAGCAATCCCCGGCAGCAGACGTTGAGACATACAGGCTCGGCCGCTGCCAAGATGCCGTGTTTGGAGTTGAAGGGAGGCTTTTGTGAGCAATCAACACAGCTAGCGGAAGATGAAACGGCCAGCGCCATTAGCTAATTAAAAAAGCGCGGCCCGGAGCATGAGGCGACTTTTTCCCCCCAAACGCACGTCGAAACCCGATCCGTCTGGGCCCCAGCTCGGCAGGGAGCGGAGAGTGACGTTGATATTAATGTGTTTGTACCAGAACTGGCCGCTGACGTCCCCGGCCTGTCTGCTCTACTTAGCGGTCGCCATGCTGCAGCCGGGCGCTAAACAGGTAGCACCGAGCTACCTGCACTCAGGCACCGGCTTTCAAACACAGCTCTGTTTGCACAGAGAGCTTTCTGCCAGCCCTGAGCGTTAGCACTGAACTACAGAGACCACAGCTTTATTTGGGAAGCCGTGTTTGCGCTTGCGCCAGATTTGTGGTAAATTCTATTAATTTGATGAGAATATAAGCCTCTTAGATCCTGAATTAGATGCTTTTTCAGATGCTGACCAAGTGTCCAAGTAGGCCTACAACTGTTCTACACTGTCAGCAAAAGTAAAGCTAGGTGTTTTTGTAATTTACACACAAAAGCAAATTTCCATGTTAATGAATGACGTTTGTGCATATTTAAATCAAGTCAATTCAAAATGCACCATCTTGGTGTAGAGGTCTGCATTTGACTCTCCTGGGACCCCCGGGTTACATGTTGCAGTGTTGGATGAATCAAACCAATCCAGTGTCGCCCAGCAGTTGAACTTCATCAAATATATATATATATATATATATATATATATATATATATATATATATATATATATATACACTACCGCATTTAGGATCACTTTAGAATTTCATTTCATGCAATTTTCATGCAATTCACAAACAATATTGTCCATTTTACAATTTAAGTGTATCAGATGGTTTTTAAAGAATAAAAATGTTTGTATTAAAGTCTATTTTTGTATAGAGACTTATTTAGCATATAGTTCTATTATCAGTAATTCTCAGTCCTCTGTCTAAATCTCCTGGTACGACCACCAATCCAAGTTAAGGATGTTATTGGACTAATTGGTTGTTAGGACACTCTTGCTCAATTGTGATGCACAGCTGAAAAACATTCTACTAATAAGTGAGTATAAAAGGGAACAACATTCTAGGTTAGTTTAGTATCTGAAGCATCAGCAGTTGTTGGCTTGCTGACCGGCTCACAATGACCAGAAAGAAACAACTTTCTTTAGAGACCCGTCAGTCCATTGTTGTGTTAAGGAAGAAGATACTCCATTAAAACAAGAACATTTCACTGTGATCCCAAACTTTTGAGCGGTAGTGTATGTATATATGCTACTGTGCACTTGTTTTAGACACTTGGGGACATTGTTATATTTAAAAAGCTTTTTTTCCAGACAATAAGCTTTTATTTACTCAGGAAAATACTTTTTTTTATATTAAACAGTATTAATTGAGTAAGTAGAGCTTTTACATACGTCAGTGTGTTTATTTAACCCTTTCCAAGCTTCTCCTTGTGGAAAAAACCCAGTATTATTATCAGTTCTCATCTAATACCTGCTTTGACTGCTCAGTACTTCATTAAGCTAAATCAAGATTGCTGCTGAAGGAACTGAATACATTCATACAATGTCTGGGGAGAAATCTGGAACTACACTTTGTTCTTCAAACTTTTCACAGCCCTCATTGTTTAATTTAGTGAATGTTCAAATTGAATTTCTGGGGTATATTTGATTAACAAATTTCATTCTCTCTCTCTCTCTCTCTCTCTCTCTCGTTTTTTTTTCTTTTAAGTTCTGGCAGATCTAACATGATGCTTGATTGTGTCTTGGTCATGCTAATAGCCAAGCAACAGAGGCCATATGTGATCCATATATTAGTGGGATGGAACTGCTGGCAGATGACAGCGCAGGGTTTGTCAGGAGACTGATGTTTTGGCCTCAGTGTGAAAGTCCTGGGAAAGGCTCATGCTTGTTTTTCTTGTCGACTACGCCAGGCCAAGTTCTTGTCAAGTCATAAAAGGCTTCCAGTCAATCTGTACAGTAATGCAATCCAGCCTGGCTTTCTCTCCCTCTCCCTCATTCTTCTCTCTTTTTCTCTCATTCTGCTACTTGTTCACAAACTTTAATGCTGTCCAATCATTGTCAGATCCCGGCTCATTACACAGGCTAATAATCTCTGTTTTTCTCCTTGCGTGCCTTTTTTTTCTTTTTTTTTCTGACCATTGGATTATGTGGATCAGAAGCAGGGCTGTAAAATCAAATCCGCTTCATGGCTGTTGAGCGAGTAACCAGACATCAACACGTTCTAAATCCGTATGTATTTTGCGCTAATTACATTTGCCCTGGAATGCGACATTTAGAATCGGTAATTTCCCAGCATCTAATCATGGTCCCGAAACCGAAACTTGAGAGTTGTAACGGAGGCCGACGGCAACATTGCTCTGGCGTTGTGTCATAACTGTCTCCAATCCAAAAGCTTAATCAGTTTAACTTTCTGAGTGGGCTGTATCGGTTTACTAATACATTGCGGGGACTGGACATGGCTAATGTTCAAGGTTTCACTCAGCTTTTCAGGGTCTTTAAAGGCTTAACCCCTTGAATCCCTTAGACTAATTGTTCAGTTGCTAAGACTTGTTTTTTGATAAGCGGCATTAATGGCATGCTGTAAAACTAGTCTAATAAAACTGGAGCTTTAAAGCGCTTTTCTGATTAATTTTACATTTGCTTATCATTTCTTATTATTTAAAGACAAACCTACACAGATTACATAGATGTAAACATCAAATGGATATTAATAAAGCAATACCTGAGTATTTATGAGCATCTTTTGCCAGTAATTGCAAGACAGGATGAGACGTTTAATACAATAAACAACAATATTGTCTCATAAGAAACCCAAAACTACAGGTTTCAATTATAACACTGCTGTAATTATATTAACAAAACAGAATCCTAAGAAGAACATCATTTAATAGAAACATTTCATTCTGTTAATATTGATATGTAAGTATGTTTAAATGCAAGCCCTTTTAACCAAGAGTATATCTGCTTCAGGACTTGTTTTACCACTTGTATAGAAAAAATAGATAAGAATATGATCACATCCAAAGTTTAAAGGATTAAATATGTATGAATTCTCAACATAAAATCTAGAGATGGACCAATCAGCGTTTTTGAGTCCGATTCCGATCGCCGATCACCTTTCAGCACGATCTGCCGATAGTCGATACCGATCGAGGGCGGGGCTGTATGCCACGGCAGGGCTACAAGTAGTTATTAGTGCTAGCAAGTCATGAAACATGATCTAAACTGGTTTATTACCATTTTAACGAGCTTATGTGAAACAGTATAATATTTGTAACTAAATTAGAAGCTGGTCTATGTGGGAGTAAACCGCTTGATAAGCTCCGGAAGAGCCACATCTGATAACTATCTCTACTAGGAACAGCAGAGCGTGAATCCAGGTGGAACATTAAGCAGCAGAATGAACGTCTTCTACAGCCGAGAAGAGCTGCTTATCTAGAACTATAAACTCAATCACTCTGGCTGTGGTTCTTTAGCTCTCTGGCTGTTTCTGCTGCTGTTCTGTTTGTACCGGTCAGATCTGGTCTGTAGGTGTTCTGGGTTGTTTGTTTTGTGTTAGCTGTGTGTGCTAGCTCTGCTGTTTACTGATACTCACTGTATTTACCTGTGTGGTGTCTCTGAAGTGCTGTATCAGATTATTAGTATTAAATGTCTTTGTCTTGGTTTCCCCACAAGACACGTTAATTTCACTAATTTTACAGATGTTACAAACTGCCCTGAATGAGAGTCACAAACACAGACAGACGTGATCGCCGATCACATATTTTGATTAAAAATCGGCCGATACTGATACATAGCCGATCTATCCTTCCATCTCTAATAAAATCCATTATTTCATCTTCACTACAGTGTAATAAATTAAACATTAACTATTGAATGGCATTCACTTCATTGAACATCTAACATCAGCTTAATATTAATATTTTCTTAAGTTCTTATTTTCTTATGTTGGTTCTTATGTTGGTAACCTTCATATTACTGTGGCAGTCTGGGGCCATTAGCCAGTGCCTGAGTTCCTGTGCTTGTACCGAATTACCCCAGTCTTCCTGCTACTCATTATTTAATAACAGCTCAATTTTTTGTTTTGAAAATTGAATTGACCCAAAGAAAGATCCTTACAGCTTAAGAGTTAACGTCTCCGGCCTCTGAATACACCGGGGGCTGCCGAACTGCATGTGCTCAGAGATCCCCGCGCACAGTAATGACCCTAATTTAGCCTCATCATACGAAACATGGACAAAGAAACACGTCTCCCTGTGGTCAGTTAATAATGGACTTTCCTGCAGCCATGTCAAGGGCAATTTAGAACACGATCCTCGTTAAGCCAGTATTTACCCAACTAACAATGGCCGTCCTGCACGTCAGTGACTCCTGTGATCTGTTTGATTTTACTTTAGTAACTACTGCATTACTTTTCCATTTCTATTCTTGCTGCGTACAACATACGAATACAAGCAAGCCCAGTGTTTTTATCTCAGCGCGTGTGTTTTTTTTGCCATTGTTAGTGTTTGTTTGTACAGAGCATCTGTCCGAGTCACTTCTCTGGTAAACAGAGTTCGGCACCATTTGCATCATGGCCAGCCTTTCCACAAACATTTACCGTCCGCCAGAGCGAGCAAACACACCTAGCTGCGATTGAATCTGCCTATGTTCTCAAGCTGGACGTGCTGAGGCGCGGATCAAGCCGTGTACACTCAGAGCACAGAGTGCACCCTGCTAATAAACACAAATAACAAACGCTTTCTTTATGTTCCTGTGCCCGTAGCTCAGGGCAGAGTGGCCGTGTGTTTAATAGTGAGCGTGGGAGTGTTGCGACAGGCTGGCCCAGAGAAGTGCTGTCTGAATTTTACTGGCTGTGGCACCATCCTGTCTGGTTTGTCCGCTAGACTTACTCTAATACGCACAGTTAGAGCAACGGGTATTTTTTACAAAGCGTTTTAAATCAGTTTTAATCAGCATTGGTTGTTTCAGACAGCTGCTGGTGGGACGGTTGAGAATTGGAAGGGGGGTTAAGACTGTAATTTGTGTTTTGTGATAGCGTGTGTATGTCTGTTTAAAAAAAGTACAAAAAAAGTATTAAAAAAAAGTACAAAAAGTATAAAGGTTTGATATTTGGTTTTAGTATATGAACCTTTTTGCTTTCATTAATCATTTACAAACTGGAGAAACCCTTTCTTCCGTCATGGGTGATGATGGAATGGTAGGTTTTTTAGTTTACTTCCAGGATAATTTTAACAGGCAGTAAAACAGATTATAGCAAAAACCACAGACTCAGTTCTTCATCTGGGAGAAGTAGATCAGGTTCAGTATCTAACCTTCTGAAGCGATCCTCAGTGAAATGTACTCTACATACACTACCAGTCAAACGTTTTAGAACACTACATGTCAAACGTTTTTTAAAAAAGTTCTAAAATGTTTGGCAGCTAATGTACTAAAACTTTGGCTGGTAGTGTATCTAAAACGTTTGACTGGTAGTGTATCTAAAACGTTTGGCTGGTAGTGTACTAAAACGTTTGACTGGTAGTGTACTAAAACGTTTGACTGGTAGTGTACTAAAACGTTTGACTGGTAGTGATCTCAAACGTTTGGCTGGTAGTGTACTAAAACGTTTGACTGGTAGTGTACTAAAACGTTTGGCTGATAGTGATCTAAAACGTTTGACTGGTAGTGTACTAAAACGTTTGGCTGATAGTGATCTAAAACGTTTGACTGGTAGTGTATCTAAAACTTTTGACTGGTAGTGATCTAAAACGTTTGGCTGGTAGTGTACTAAAACGTTTGACTGGTAGTGTACTAAAACGTTTGGCTGGTAGTGTACTAAAACGTTTGACTGGTAGTGTACTAAACGTTTGGCTGGTAGTGTATCTAAAACTTTTGACTGGTAGTGTACTAAAACGTTTGACTGGTAGTGTACTAAAACGTTTGGCTGGTAGTGTACTAAAACGTTTGACTGGTAGTGATCTAAAACGTTTGGCTGGTAGTGTACTAAAACGTTTGACTGGTAGTGTACTAAAACGTCTGACTGGTAGTGTACTAAAACGTTTGGCTGGTAGTGTACTAAAACGTTTGACTGGTAGTGATCTAAAACGTTTGGCTGGTAGTGTACTAAAACGTTTGACTGGTAGTGTACTAAAACGTTTGGTTGGTAGTGTATCTAAAACGTTTGACTGGTAGTGTATCTAAAACGTTTGGCTGGTAGTGTACTAAAACGTTTGACTGGTAGTGTACTAACACGTTTGACTGGTAGTGTACTAAAACGTTTGGCTGGTAGTGTATCTAAAACGTTTGGCTGGTAGTGTACTAAAACGTTTGACTGGTAGTGATCTAAAACGTTTGACTGGTAGTTTACTAAAACGTTTGGCTGGTAGTGTACTAAAACGTTTGACTGGTAGTGATCTAAAACGTTTGACTGGTAGTGTACTAAAACGTTTGACTGGTAGTGATCTAAAACGTTTGACTGGTAGTGTACTAAAACGTTTGACTGGTAGTGTACTAAAACGTTTGGCTCGTAGTGTTCTAAAACGTTTGACTGGTAGTGTACTAAAACGTTTAACTGGTAGTGTTATAAAACGTTTGACTGGTAGTGTATCTAAAACGTTTGACTGGTAGTGTACTAAAACGTTTGACTGGTAGTGTATCTAAAACGTTTGACTGGTAGTGTACTAAAACGTTTGACTGGTAGTGTACTAAACGTTTGGCTGGTAGTGTACTAAAACGTTTGGCTGGTAGTGTACTAAAACGTTTGGCTGGTAGTGTATCTAAAACGCTTGACTGGTAGTGTACTAAACGTTTGGCTGGTAGTGTACTAAACGTTTGGCTGGTAGTGTACTAAAACGTTTGACTGGTAGTGTATCTAAAACGTTTGGCTGGTAGTGTACTAAAACGTTTGACTGGTAGTGTACTAAAACGTTTGTCTGGTAGTGTAGTAAAACGTTTGACTGGTAGTGTACTAAACGTTTGGCTGGTAGTGTACTAAAACGTTTGGCTGGTAGTGTACTAAAACGTTTGACTGGTAGTGTACTAAACGTTTGGCTGGTAGTGTACTAAACGTTTGGCTGGTAGTGTACTAAAACGTTTGACTGGTAGTGTACTAAAACGTTTGTCTGGTAGTGTAGTAAAACGTTTGACTGGTAGTGTACTAAACGTTTAGCTGGTAGTGTACTAAAACGTTTGACTGGTAGTGTTCTAAAACGTTTGACTGGTAGTGTACTAAAACGTTTGACTGGTAGTGTACTAACACGTTTGGCTGGTAGTGTACTAAAACGTTTAGCTGGTAGTGTACTAACACGTTTGGCTGGTAGTGTACTAACACGTTTGTCTGGTAGTGTACTAACACGTTTAGCTGGTAGTGTACTAACACGTTTGGCTGGTAGTGTACTAACACGTTTGTCTGGTAGTGTACTAACACGTTTGTCTGGTAGTGTACTAACACGTTTGGCTGGTAGTGTACTAACACGTTTGTCTGGTAGTGTACTAACACGTTTGGCTGGTAGTGTACTAACACGTTTGTCTGGTAGTGTACTAACACGTTTGGCTGGTAGTGTACTAACACGTTTGTCTGGTAGTGTACTAACACGTTTAGCTGGTAGTGTACTAACACGTTTAGCTGGTAGTGTACTAACACGTTTGGCTGGTAGTGTACTAACACGTTTGTCTGGTAGTGTACTAACACGTTTGTCTGGTAGTGTACTAACACGTTTGGCTGGTAGTGTACTAACACGTTTGGCTGGTAGTGTACTAACACGTTTGGCTGGTAGTGTACTAACACGTTTAGCTGGTAGTGTACTAACACGTTTAGCTGGTAGTGTACTAACACGTTTGGCTGGTAGTGTACTAAAACGTTTGGCTGGTAGTGTACTAACACGTTTGGCTGGTAGTGTACTAAAACGTTTGGCTGGTAGTGTACTAACACGTTTAGCTGGTAGTGTACTAAAACGTTTAGCTGGTAGTGTACTAACACGTTTGGCTGGTAGTGTACTAAAACGTTTGGCTGGTAGTGTACTAACACGTTTGGCTGGTAGTGTACTAAAACGTTTGGCTGGTAGTGTACTAACACGTTTAGCTGGTAGCGTACTAACACGTTTGGCTGGTAGCGTACTAAAACGTTTGGCTGGTAGTGTACTAACACGTTTAGCTGGTAGTGTACTAAAACGTTTGGCTGGTAGTGTACTAACACGTTTGGCTGGTAGTGTACTAACACGTTTGGCTGGTAGTGTACTAAAACGTTTGGCTGGTAGTGTACTAACACGTTTGGCTGGTAGTGTACTAAAACGTTTGGCTGGTAGTGTACTAACACGTTTAGCTGGTAGTGTACTAAAACGTTTGGCTGGTAGTGTACTAACACGTTTAGCTGGTAGTGTACTAAAACGTTTGGCTGGTAGTGTACTAAAACGTTTAGCTGGTAGTGTACTAACACGTTTGGCTGGTAGTGTACTAACACGTTTGGCTGGTAGTGTACTAACACGTTTGGCTGGTAGTGTACTAACACGTTTGGCTGGTAGTGTACTAAAACTGTAGCAAGATTTGAGTGGCACACATAAACTGAACTTCTTTGAGTTATATATAACCGTTCCCTGTACTAGAGCATGGTTCAGTTAGTGTGGGTAGTATGGAGTGTACATTGTGTTGGGCATGTGGAGAGAAGTGCTGTGTTTGGATGAGTGTACAGTGTGTGAAGTTCTGCTAGTACGACGCTCCAGCTGGAGTCCAGTAGGGTAATTAGAGCTCCTCAGAGCTGCCAGAAACGCTGTTCTCCTGCTCCAGAGCCGTGTGTCTGTTTACACTGTCAAATCTTCACGTTCATCTTGGAGTTTGGTGTGGAAGTGCAGCTCCAAAAAAAGCCTTCACCATGGTTACACACAGAGTGGCAGTGGAATTTGTGGTCAGGAACATCTCTCTCCATTTCATCATCCCCAGCGATACAGCGTTCCCAGAGCAACATTCCAAATCAAATTCCTTTTGGCATTCCTGGCCTTGTTTGAAATTTCCTCACTGTTTTTTTCTTAATTTTTCTGCAGCAGTCGCAACATCTTTGGTTACATTAACTTCAGTCAGGCTGAATGTTTTGCGAGTTTTACAGTCAGAGGGTTTCTCAGTGTCCATATTAAACTGAATCTGCAGACAGAGAGCTGGAGAGCGTGCATGTCCATGTTGGTCATAGTAAAATGGATCAGCATGTGGATTTGGAGCTTGCTGTGTCCTCTCGGTCGTTGTGTAAAAAATGTTCCCTGCTGCCTTTCTTTTTGGATAAACTGGAATTTTTTCAGACATTGAGATTAGAGATGGAGGGATCGATCAGCTATGTATCGGTATTGGCCGATTTTTAATCAAAATAAATTAACAAATTAATATTTCTCCCGAGAGCTGATTGATGGCATTAAACAAATGAGCCTAATTTCTGTATTTCCAGCTAGCGTTTCATCTAGGAAGAGGAGAACCCCCTCCGGCCAGCTCCCTGCAATTCCTATCTGAACCGCTAGGTGGAAATAAACACCCTTTCGTTTACCACAGACAGCCTCGCGAGAAACGTCTGGCAGTGTTTACCGTATGTGACGCAGACTCATCCAGGACATTTTTAAATTTGTAAAATCAGCGTCTCGTGGGAACCAAAGACATTTAACTCTACTAATCTGATACAGCACTGCACGCAGCTGAATACAGTAAGTACCAGCAAACAACAGAGCTAGCACGCGCAGCTAGCACAAAACTAATAACCCAGAACACCATACAGACCAGATCTGACCGGTACAAACAGAACAGCAGCAACAATTCAAGATCTACATTTAATGATTACAGTTTTTTGTTTAAAATAATCAGAGTCTGTGTTTAATGACTGCAGTTCTGACTGTATTTATTTAATTAACTTTTCATTTTAAATTAAGGGTCTAAATGTATTGATTACAGTATTGGTGATATTTGTTTGATTTACTTTGTTTATTTACTGTTAATTTAGTTAAAAATATGATGCTGTTTCACATGAGCTCGTTAAAAATGGTAATAAACAGTTTAGATCATGTTTCATGACTTGCTTGCACTAATAAGTACATGTAGCCCTGCCGTAGCGTATACTCCGCCCTTTATCGGTATTGGCTATCGGCCGATCGCGCTGAAAGGTGGTCGGTGATCGGAATCGGCCTCAAAAACACTAATCGGTCCATCTCTAATTGAGATTATGTTTCATATCGCTATGGAAATGTTTATTATTGATATTTTTTATCAGGATAACAATAAAAGTTGGCTTTTAGTCCAGTTTATGTATTTTCAATTGGTAAACTTAAAGGTCAAACAAGTTCATATATATATGTATATATATATATATATATATATATATATATATATATATATATATATATATATATGTATATATATATCTTTTGTAAATAAGCATAAATACAGTATAAAGTAATGTGAATAAGGCAAAAGTGAAGAGAAAAACTTCTGACCCTCTCTTGTTTTCTCCCTGTGTCTCTATAAATGTCACACACATTATAAAAGTCTTTATCTTAATCAATACGTGTATGTTCACCTGTAGGAACAGCAGATCTGATTAGAACAGATGTAAATAATCATACATACAATACAAAGTAACATGAATATGTTATTGTGAAAGAAGTAGATCAGATCTTGATCCAGTTTGAAGAACAAAGTGATTCTTGATTTAGCTTAATGAAGTACTAAGCAGTCAAAGCAGGTATTAGATGAGAACTGTTAATAATACTGGGTTGTTTCCACAAGGAGAAGCTTGAAAAGGGTTATATACACACTGACACACAGACACACACACAACAGTGCTATATAATTTTTTTTCAATCTTTAACATTGTTTTGCTTTGTAAACACTGTTGTTTTGTTTATAAAGCGTATGTAGGTATTACTGTAGGGTTTTTGGCACCACACACTATTTTCAATCTTCCAACTTATGAAATATATTGTGACACATATTGTGTATCAGTATCATAATATGATATTTTTTAACTGCAACACACATGCGTAATTTGTACCACAAAATAAATGTTAAATTCAGATATATTCTGTAAAGCTACATACATGAAAAAAATTCCACAGTTCCTAATTTTAGGACACGCCTGATCACTACATAGCTGCCCTAATCCATTCCTGTTGCATCCAACTGACATGTTGTTTTCTAAATCTAGTAAATAAATATAAAACATCATGTTTTTGGTTACCACTTAGAGGCCACACATTTATTGTCCCCGAATTGTAAAAATATGCAAAAAGCGTGAGTTACGCAGATGAGTCAGTTTCATAGCGAGGCCAGGAATGAGATTAGGTCATGCGTAATTTAACACACAGATGGAAAGGGGATATTAGAATTGGAGTAAGCGCTTGGCTGATGCGGTGAGCAAATCGTGCTACGCAATCAAGTGCCAGCCTCGTACTCGCATTACGGCTAAAGTAAACAAGTGCTTGAGGAGAAATTTTGAGTGAAAAACTCCATAAATATGAAAACGTTTACTGTGAAATGTCATTGGACAGTGGGGCCTTCAGTTTTCCCCTTCGTCCAGCGGTGGAGGTATTTAAATGAAAGCAGAAATGTATGAAGGCTTCTATTGGGGCGTGAATATTGCCAAAGCAGGCCAAGCAGGATGGACCCTCAGCGGAATTTGACTTCGATGTCCTCTCTGCATGATCAGACACATAAGACTAAAGTAAAAGAGTAAAACATAAGGTCAGTAAAAAAAGAAAAGAAGAAGTTTTAAAAATAAAGAAGTATAATAGTACAGACATGCCTTCAGCTTGTGGTCAGATGTTCTGCTTTGGCTGTTTCCATGCTTGTGTGATGCTATATATATATATATATATATATATATATATATATATATATATATATATATATATATATATATATATATATATATATATATAATATTAAACATCCACCAAAGCTTGAATAGAAAAATCTGATATATAGCGTCACGGTCCAAAGAAAAATTTTTCTTTTTTTTTATTTATATTCTACTTTTTTTTTGCTTTTTATATTGTGTGATTATTTGATGATGAATGAATCAGTAGAAATGTTCCATTGACTTACATTGAAAGTGAAAAAGGTTTTTTGGCCTCTCCTGTAAAGTTGCCATTTTGCGGATATGTTTTTTTTTGTGACACCAGTGGGGAACCGTCATGGCTCTCTACGGCCTCTCAGAGGGCCTAAAATATTCTTAACACACACACACACACACACACACACACACACACACACACACACATATATATATATAGAATTTTATTTTATCTACTTACAGTTTGACAATCAACATTTAAACAATTATTAAAATATAGATAAATAAATGATTCAAAGTGTCTATTCAATCTGTGTTGGAGTGTGAGGGGTTAAGTGGAAGCCTGTGAGTCTGTGTCTCCCCCTATAAGGACTGTGATGACTCCGCAGAATGTTGGTGATTTGTGGTCCCGCTGTTCATGTACGGAGGGGGCCAGTTATAGTTATAGCGCGTTACTAATTTCAAATGACAGTAAAACTGACCAATCATATCTTCCCTCTAAGTGGGCGGGCTTAACTGTATGATCATTTCCACCCGCTGTGGCAACGCTAGCTGGAGAAACAGTTAGCTAGCGCTAGGCTCCCAACGCTAGCTTGTTCGCTGACTAACGATGGAAGCCAAAGCTTTAGCGTTATCGCTACAGAGCTGGACACCTTTGCAAATTGGTTAACTTTTAATGAGAAGTTGGAGTTATTCGGCAAAGGGCCAAGGCTTAAGGGTCACGGTTCTCTACTGAGTGACACTAACAATTTAATAAATTCAGACTTAAAAACTGCTGATCAGTTTGATTGACAGCTCTCTGTCCCTCATACAGAACTAACATCACTATACAGCTTTTTATGTGATGCTAAGTGGAACACAGTGGAACGAACAGTGGTGGTATACGGATGAAGGAATAAATAGGCGGCGAAAGACAGGTGGTGTAATTGAAAGGTCTGTGAAGCAGCACTACAATAATGAAAATGATTCATGAGTCTGTATAAAATAGTAATAATCACAGAAGAATTAGCATGCCTCATTAACATAAGAGGAAAACTTCTAAACGGTCCACACTGCAGACGGGAGCTGGACAAATGTTGTTGATTTTTGGCGGGAGCAGTCCACTAGACTAGCTTGTTATGTTTTGGTTATGCTGGTTAGTTCTAGCTCACTAAGAGTGTTTTCACACCTGTAGTTAGTTTCTCTGGTCCGGATCAGTTAATAAGTTTGTTTACTTGGAGCGTTTCCTCCTCGGTTAAGTTTGTTTTCACACAGTCAAAAATCTAAATGCACCAAAATGCGCCCCAACAAACCACGTGAGCACGTTGTCTCCTCTGATTGGTCAGAGTTATCTGGCGCAGGAGCAAGAAAGTAAACACAGAGAAGATCTGGTTTTCCCAAACTACTGCACATTTCTTGTAGAGCGTATCACAGAGCAGCGGCAGAGACAGCATCTGTTCATAGCTGTAATAATAATCTGATAATATACCAAACTACAGTCCACCTGCAGAACAAACTACAGTCCACCTGCAGAACAAACTACAGTCCACCTGCAGAACAAACTACAGTACACCTGCAGAACAAACTACAGTACACCTGCAGAACAAACTACAGTCCACCTGCAGAACAAACTACAGTCCACCTGCAGAACAAACTACAGTCCACCTGCAGAACAAACTACAGTCCACCTGCAGAACAAACTACAGTCCACCTGCAGAACAAACTATAGTACACCTGCAGAACAAACTATAGTACACCTGCAGAACAAACTACAGTCCACCTGCAGAACAAACTATAGTACACCTGCAGAACAAACTACAGTCCACCTGTAGAACAAACTACAGTCCACCTGCAGAACAAACTATAGTACACCTGCAGAACAAACTATAGTACACCTGCAGAACAAACTACAGTACACCTGCAGAACAAACTACAGTCCACCTGCAGAACAAACTACAGTCCACCTGCAGAACAAACTATAGTACACCTGCAGAACAAACTACAGTCCACCTGTAGAACAAACTACAGTCCACCTGCAGAACAAACTATAGTACACCTGCAGAACAAACTATAGTACACCTGCAGAACAAACTACAGTACACCTGCAGAACAAACTACAGTCCACCTGCAGAACAAACTACAGTACACCTGCAGAACAAACTACAGTCCACCTGCAGAACAAACTACAGTACACCTGCAGAACAAACTACAGTACACCTGCAGAACAAACTACAGTCCACCTGCAGAACAAACTACAGTACACCTGCAGAACAAACTACAGTCCACCTGCAGAACAAACTACAGTACACCTGCAGAACAAACTACAGTCCACCTGCAGAACAAACTACAGTACACCTGCAGAACAAACTATAGTCCACCTGCAGAACAAACTACAGTCCACCTGCAGAACAAACTACAGTCCACCTGCAGAACAAACTATAGTACACCTGCAGAACAAACTACAGTCCACCTGCAGAACAAACTACAGTCCACCTGCAGAACAAACTACAGTACACCTGCAGAACAAACTACAGTACACCTGCAGAACAAACTACAGTACACCTGCAGAACAAACTACAGTCCACCTGCAGAACAAACTACAGTCCACCTGCAGAACAAACTACAGTCCACCTGCAGAACAAACTACAGTCCACCTGCAGAACAAACTACAGTACACCTGCAGAACAAACTATAGTCCACCTGCAGAACAAACTACAGTCCACCTGCAGAACAAACTACAGTCCACCTGCAGAACAAACTACAGTCCACCTGCAGAACAAACTACAGTACACCTGCAGAACAAACTACAGTACACCTGCAGAACAAACTACAGTCCACCTGCAGAACAAACTACAGTCCACCTGCAGAACAAACTACAGTACACCTGCAGAACAAACTACAGTACACCTGCAGAACAAACTATAGTACACCTGCAGAACAAACTATAGTACACCTGCAGAACAAACTACAGTACACCTGCAGAACAAACTACAGTACACCTGCAGAACAAACTACAGTCCACCTGCAGAACAAACTACAGTCCACCTGCAGAACAAACTACAGTACACCTGCAGAACAAACTATAGTACACCTGCAGAACAAACTACAGTACACCTGCAGAACAAACTATAGTACACCTGCAGAACAAACTACAGTCCACCTGCAGAACAAACTACAGTCCACCTGCAGAACAAACTACAGTCCACCTGCAGAACAAACTACAGTCCACCTGCAGAACAAACTACAGTCCACCTGCAGAACAAACTACAGTACACCTGCAGAACAAACTACAGTACACCTGCAGAACAAACTACAGTACACCTGCAGAACAAACTACAGTCCACCTGCAGAACAAACTACAGTCCACCTGCAGAACAAACTACAGTACACCTGCAGAACAAACTACAGTACACCTGCAGAACAAACTATAGTACACCTGCAGAACAAACTATAGTACACCTGCAGAACAAACTACAGTACACCTGCAGAACAAACTACAGTACACCTGCAGAACAAACTACAGTCCACCTGCAGAACAAACTACAGTCCACCTGCAGAACAAACTACAGTACACCTGCAGAACAAACTATAGTACACCTGCAGAACAAACTACAGTACACCTGCAGAACAAACTATAGTACACCTGCAGAACAAACTACAGTCCACCTGCAGAACAAACTACAGTCCACCTGCAGAACAAACTACAGTCCACCTGCAGAACAAACTACAGTCCACCTGCAGAACAAACTACAGTCCACCTGCAGAACAAACTACAGTACACCTGCAGAACAAACTACAGTACACCTGCAGAACAAACTACAGTACACCTGCAGAACAAACTACAGTCCACCTGCAGAACACCCAGCTCACTCCAAACATCAAGTAGACAACGTCCCTCACTGCTAGTCCAAGAGAGACCTCGCTTCATTGTCCTCGCCCTGTTAGCTGCTACAGTTCTCCAGTTCTCTGTTTACGCCATCTGCCGCATCCCATAATGCAAAGCACACCTGGCTGCAGGAGATGTTAAGATCAAACTTGTGGAGCACACCTAATACTTGGGTCAGATTGAGGTCGGATCATGTTCTCACCACAAACGAACCGCTCCGGAGTTTGTTTGGAACCGGACCGAGCCCACCTCCTCTCGAGGGTCTCGTGTGGTTGTTTTGGTCCTCACCTCAGTGCGATTACTGTTTTCACACCTGCCAAAACAAACCGCACCAAGGGTGCCAACGAACCAGAGTACGTTTTAACCGGACTAACTAGTGCTGGTGTGAAAACACCCTTAGTTTCGGTGATTCTGAAACTGGTTTGTGTGGATGGGACTAGAGAGGCATCAACCCTGTGATTGGTTCAGTTTACATGGAGAGGAGAGAAATGTTTTAGATTTCAGATTCTGATGTATTTTGGCTGATGTAGATTCATAGGTGGTGTTTTAAAGGCAACTGTTGATTAAACTCTTATTTATAAAATGACAGTAAAACATCTAGAGGTTACACTCTGAGAACAGCTTCAGTGTCAATGTTTGAAGCACAGCGTTAATTCACATAGGTGTGTGTGTGTGTTAGGGGTGTAAGAAAATATCAAAATATCGAATATCGGGATATTATGTTTTGTGGTACTGTATCGATTCTTAAAAACACAGTATCAATACACAGATTCCTGGTGTGCTCCATTCCAACATTAACAAGCAGCACAAGGGCGCAATGCGATTGTAAGCATTAGCAAACCTGTTCATATAGTGGTGTGTTTTAATAGTAGGATTTAAAAAATCAATATATCACTTTGCTGCAGTATCACAATATATCGCGATATACTGAATCGTAACCGCTGTATCACGTTACGTACTGTGCCGCCAGGTTTTTGCCGATACACAGCCCTAGTGTGTTTGTGTGTGTGAAGACCCTGTAAAACAACCTCCACCTACAGTAAAGATTCTGCCCATCAGCAGTTATTCCCTGGATAAGGTTTAGCTCAAACCCTCAAGATTTCTTATTTTTGGGAGTAAAAGTGGGCACGAGTGAGTCTCTGTCTCTTCTTTGTCTGCCCTTGTTGTTCTCTTTATCTCACTTTCTGATATTTTATTTTTTTCTCACTCCCTATCGCAACACTAATATTTCACAAAAATAAGGAGTATTAAAAAATAATCCTTATTAATATCCCATTCATTTCTACTAATATCTTTTTGTTGACCCCTTTGTCCGACCTACAATACTGCACAAAAGTTTTAGGACACTTGGGGACATTATTATATTTAAAAAGCTCTTTCCTGAGAGGAAGCTTTTATTTTCTCAGCAAAACACTGTATGTTCTATTAATAGAGTAAGTAGTGCTTTTCCATTCGTCAGTGTGATTATTTAACCCTTTCCAAGCTTCTCCTTGTGGAAACAACCCAGTATTATTTACAGTTCTCATCTAATACCTGCTTTGACTGCTCAGTACTTCATTAAGCTAAATCAAGATTACTGCTGAAGAAACTGAATACATTCATACAATGTCTGGGGCGTCCAGGAGAAATCTGGAACTACACTTTGTTCTTCAAACTGGAGCTCAAGATATGATCTACTTCTCTCACAATAAGATATTCATGTTACTTTGTATTGTATGTATGATTACTTACATCTGTTCTAATTATATTTGGTGTTCTTACTGGTGTACATACACTTATTGATTAAGATAAAGACTTATATAATGTGTGTGACATTTATAGAGACAGACAGGGAGAAAACAAGAGAGGGTCAGAAGTTTCTCTTCACTTTTGCCTTCTTCACAAATTGGATACTGCTTGAAGCCTAAATTGTTTACATGGGAAACTCCCACATTAGGATTTTTTTTGAGTAGGCCTTAATTACCGATGTTCTTGGCTGGTCCAGGATAGCGCACACTCCGTTTAGTTTGCAGTGTGTGTATTTTGGGCACCATATTAAAAAAACAGTTCAACTCCTTCCAATAGCAACTTTCTTAAAGCAGCAAGTCGATTACTAATGGAGCCTGGTATTATGACATGTTACTTCTCAGCAATATCGAGAGAGCTGTGCGTCACAGTGTAGGATTCGTTTGGCAGAACAGTCTGATTTCCTAATTTTCCCTCTTAACCCAATTGTAGCCAAGACGTGTCTAAAGTCTGCTTCTTTAATTTCATTACTGAGTTACATTAGACTTGGGGCTGCAAGCCTAATGTAACTAACGAGTACTGGAAGCTTATACTTCATCAATACTTCACTGCACCAACTGCATGTCTGGAGTTACTGAAAAATAATAAATAAACTTGTTTAAGTGGTTTAAGTGTATAAGGCCGTTAACATAATCGATGGCCGCACCCACTAACAGCATGGATTTATTCGGAGCGCAAGCTACAACTACAAACAATCACTCACGTGAATCTAAAGTTGTGGGAGTGTTTCACACAGAAACACAACAGTGTGGTGCTCTGTCAGCTCTGCACAGTGGAGATGATCACAACAGTACAACTGCTATACACGAGACCTTGAAGCTCAAACATCCCGTAGAGCTTCATCAACACAGCAGCAGGACATCACCTGTTTACCTGTTTATCTTATCTTATAGATTATTTTAAGATTATTAACACGTGTAACATGTTTCTTTCAGTAGTGTCTCTTGAAAAGTCTCATTGTTAACTGTTTCTTAATCATCCAGTGTAGAACCTAAGACTGTTCTAGATACCGCGGGAGCTTTAAAACACACGTAGCTGCTTCTCAAACGACTTTCTGCCAAAATATATAGTCCACAAACTGTCCAGGTTCTTGTGCGTAAGGCATGTAGGCTATGTGTCATTTGTGCCTCTAAAGGTCGAGTCAAAGAGTAGACTCTTAGCCTTTAACCATTTATAGATCACAAGCGTTTAAGGTACCCTTTAATACATTAAGCCTAGAATGGACATGTGTTTTCCTTGTGCTTCTGAGCACCTACACAAATCAGCCAATCAGCCAATTGGTTACAAATCCATAACAAAATAATAATAATTATGCTATGGATCATTTATAACAAACTCACATTAGAGTAATCTAACATCAGTCGTTAGATCGAAACTAATTGAACAAATGACCGTTAGATTAATCAATTGAGAAATTAATCATTAGGTGCAGCCCTAAAGTGTATGGCATACTGTTTACCATAAAAACTGATATTCATGGTTTTACCTACATCACTGTACAAAAATCATTGACCACCTTACATTTATTTGATTTCGAAATTATTCTGTTTCAATGTGATATACACTACCACTCAAAAGTTTGGGATCACAGTGAAATGTTCTTGTTTTAATGGAGTATCTTCTTCCTTAACACAACAATGGACTGACGGGTCTCTAAAGAAAGTTGTTTCTTTCTGGTCATTTTGAGTCGGTCAGCAAGCCATCAACTGCTGATCTTCAGATACTAAACTAACCTAGAATGTTGTTCTCCCTTTTATACTCACTTATTAGTAGAATGATTTTCAGCTGTGCATCACAATTGAGCAAGAGTGTCCTAACAACCAATTAGTCCAATAACATCCTTAACTTGGATTGGTGGTCGTACCAGGAGATTTAGACAGAGGACTGAGAATTACTGATAATAGGACTATATGTAAAATAAGCCTCTATACAAAAATAGACTTTAATACAAACATTTTTATTTTTTAATAATCATCTGATACACTTACATTAATTGTGAAATAGACAATATTGTTTGTGAATTGCTTGAAAATTGCATGAAATGAAATACTAAACTTTTGAGCGGTAGTGTAGTCCACTGACATAGAGAGGGAGAATTTAAAACCAGGAGTTTAAAACTCAATTACAAGCTATCTAATAGGACTTCTACCGACTAGCTGGAAGACCACCAAAACTGTCACCTTAGATAAGCAGCACTGAAAGCTTTTATCTTTAAAAACTAGAGGAGAACATCAAACTGCTTCAGATCTGAACACATCTGCAGGGGTTTCTGTCCATCCGTTCACTGTGAGAAGACACCTCACGTCTTTCAGAGTCTAAAAGAATGTGCAGCTGTTTAAGAAGTGCCAAACACTTTAAACATTGTTTTTTCAAACAATGGACTGACCACCCCAGAGTCCAGAACCGCAACATCACCCATGTTGTTTGGAAGTATTTGAATAGTGAGAGGCAGATTGAGCTTTGAGGGTGTGGAAAAAATACTACAGGTACTACAGTGATTTAACCCTTTGATGTTATGTCTATGTATTTTCTGCTGGGACTGAACTATAAAGAAGTTTACTTAGTGACCATTCTGACCCTGTATCCTGCGTTTGGCTGACGTTTGAGTTAAACTGATCAGATTTCACTGTTACTGTGAGATTTTTGGCCAGGCTGTTTCTATAAGGAGAGAGTTTGCGTGTGTGTTATATGGAACGTAAGCAGGTGTCAGCAGACACGGGAGGACAGACAGACTACAGTGAAGCTTTAACGGATCCACACAGTGCTCGCTGCGTTTCCTCACACCGCTCAGATCATGTTCGGTATTTTCTTTGCGCTTTCTCTTTTCCGCCGCAGCTCATGTTGCCTGAGCCAGGTGGATAATTAATGCCATGGCTGAAGTCCTGCTGTAATACAGTCTAATTAGCCATTAGAAATACTTAGACCACTCGGAGTGACAGGCCGCTTAGGGCAGCGATAGATTCCCCCTGCCGTCCGTCAACGGGGTCAGAAACTTCAACAGCAAAGCCGTGAAACCGGATCTATGGTCTAGTCTCTACCGTGTGCGGTTTTACTTCTCGATAAAGAAAGGCAGCAATCAAATAAAGTCCACACAATGCTAACAACGCTGTAGCCCTCAATAACAACGGTTTATAATGCCCATCAAAAACATCCAGGGACACCCTGGTAGTTAAAAAATATATTTTTTCTTTGTCAGTTTGCAGTAGCTGGTCATGTAACACTGAAGGACCAACTTATAAAATCCTTATACTGGGAATAAAACCTAAGGCCACACTTTGTATCCCTTTGTTGTGATGCCAGCTCTCAAACCTTTCCAGTATACACTACCACTCAAAAGTTTAGGATCACTTCACAATTTCATTTCATGCAATTAATGCAATTTTCATGCAATTCACAAACAATATTTTCCATTTTACAATTAATGTAAGTGAATCAGTCCTCTGTCTAAATCTCCTGGTACGGCCGCCAATCCAAGTTAAGGATGTTATTGGACTAATTGGTTGTTAGGACACTCTTGATCAATTGTGATGCACAGCTGAAAAACATTCTACTAATAAGTGAGTATAAAAGGGAACAACATTCTAGGTTAGTTTAGTATCTGAAGATCAGCAGTTGATGGCTTGCTAACCGACTCACAATGACCAGAAAGAAACAACTTTCCTTAGAGACCCGTCAGTCCATTGTTGTGTTAAAGAAGAAGATACTCCATTGAAAACAAGAACATTTCACTGTGATCCCAAACTTTTGAGCAGTAGTGTATGTCAAAAATGTAATATCATGATGTTTTCACAATACACAGTAAGCCACAATATTTATTTCTCCGACATCCAGTATGTTAAAAAAGACAAACTAGAGCCTTTTTAATTACTATCAAAAACAATGAATCCAATGATGTGTTTTAGTTAACCCCTTAACATCCCCACCAGGGAAAAATTTTATACATTTTTTTCTTTTTGTATTTGTAATATTTCTAATAACTAATATAATTCTAATTACATTAGTTTAACATAGACTACTTTAGCATTACAAAACTAGACCGCTTGTAAACACCTGTTTTTCAAAAATGACCTTACCCTCATTAGACTTATTTTTGGTGTATAAATTTATATAATTTTGTTTATCAAAACATCTGAAACTATAATATGCTGAGAAAAATATATGCTTACCTTCCAAAATTTCACCAGAAAAAAATTTGCGTGTAAAGAATGATTTATTGTTGCTTGCTTAGTGACATCTAGCAGATTTTTTTAGATGTTTAGCCTAACATGCCTCTGCTGATTGGTAGAGATGCACATTTAGGTTTAGTTAAGTTCAACACCTTCTTCATTAAGATATAATAGCTCACAAAGTTGAGAAGAACGTTAAAAGGCTAAATGCACTACAGTTTCTCTTTTAAACGAGAGGTTGGGAAGTGTTTTTGGGCTTCGGTTAAAACGGACTCTGGTTCGTTTGGTGCGGTTCGTTTTGGCAGGTGTGAAAACAGTAATCACATTCGGGTGCGGACCAAAACAACCGCACCGAGACCCTCCAGAGGAGGTGGTCCCAGTCTGGTTCTAAACGAACTCCGGAGCGGTTCGTTTGTGGTGAGAACATGATCCAGCCTTGACTCAAGTGTTAGGTGTTCTCCACTTTGATCTAAACATCTCCTGCAGCCAGGTGTGCTTTGCATTATGGGATGCGGCAGATGGCGTAAACAGAGAACTGGAGAACTGGAGCAGCTAACAGGGCGAGGACAATGAAGCGAGGTCTCTCTTGGACTAGCAGTGAGGGACGTTGTCTACTTGATGTTTGGAGTGAGCTGGGTGTTCTGCAGGTGGACTGTAGTTTGGTATATTATCAGATTATTATTACAGATATGAACAGATGCTGTCTCTGCCGCTGCTCCGTGATACACTGTACAAGAAGTGTGCAGTAGTTTGGGAAAACCGGATCTTCTCCCTGTGTTTACTTTCTTGCTCCCGCGCCAGATAGCTCTGACCAATCAGAGGAGAGAACGTGCTCACATGGTTTGTTGGGACGCATTTTGGTGTGTTTAGGTTTTTGCTTGTGTGAAAACAAACCAAAATCGAGGAGGAAACGCTCCAAGTAAACAAACTCATAAACCGATTCGGACCAGTGAGACGAACTACAGGTGTGAAAACGACCAATGTTTACAAGTAGCACAAGGGCGCATCTCTAATGTTAGCGCCAGTTAGATGAATAGTTAACATGACGTTGCACTACAACAATTTTCCTAAAATAAATAAAAATATATTTACACCATATTAAATCATAACCCCCTGATGTTGCCACGTTCTTGCCAGTACACAGCCCACATCCACAATATGCTCAAAAAAGTTTATTGTGACATCTTGTGACGTAATTTATCATGATAATGATAAATATTGTCATATAGCCCGGACCTCCTTTCAAATATTTACACTACCTTTAGTCCAAAAGAGTTTCAATATGTTCTTTTGACAACAGTTTAGAAAAGAAAACCGTCAACTCATTATTTACTTATCTTCATACGCAGCATCTGTGTGTTGTTTCAGTTTTCTCAGGCAGATATTCCCCAAGCTGGTTAGAGAGAGCTGCCGAGAACATTCGCCAAAGCCTGGATTTTATTCCCTGTTTTCCACATTGCATGTAATTTAGCCTTCTAATGTAATCAGACATTAAATAACGATTGGAGATTTGTGAGCTTGCAGTTTGCAGGGCGACTTTGATCCGTATTCTGGGTCACTCTCATGAGGGAAAGGCTTCAGATTCAGTTGGAGGTTGCTGAATGATTGATTGATTGGGAAAAGAAATAGATCATGTTTCAGATAAATGTGTAAAAGTATTTCTGGAATACGTGTGTCTGGAACGATGAGTAGAGCTGATTGTGATGCGGAAAACAACTGAGAAATCTCTTTACCCTCAACAGTGGAGTTCTAATATCATTAACATCCAGACACAGTCAATTAATAATGAAGAATAAAATATATTGCAGGTTCTAAAACGATTTAGTCATTTTTAGACTATTTACTGAGTACAGTGTAACATGTAAACTGTATGTGTTATTGTTGAATATAAATAACAGAAATTATTTATATGAAAAGTGATTCCAAACACTCGAGCCATAGTGTAGTATAAACACATATCCTGTAAAACACTGGTTTACTACTGTCACGTCTCCCGTCGGCTCCCAAGACCAAACCAGCACTACGAACTTCATTTCCCAGAACTCTCCTATAATGGTGTGTTTAAAAAATAGATTTTTCGATTAAAATCGATCTTCATTTGAATAATCCGATATCGATTCGTATAAACCCGAGATCGACCTTTATAATTAGCATTCCAGGTGCCCCAGAACTTGAAAGCAGATGTCTGGCTACATTTTGGATTCAGAAACCAGGACAGTATATAAACATATAAACACTAATGTTTTTAGTAATGGTAGGTTGAGTGTTCCTTGTACATTTACCACATTAGTTCTCTGAAAATCTCTTTTCATACTCAAACAAAACATATTATTGTAACTGAAATATCCCTAAATGGATCCATATTGAATTGAATCGAATCAAATCGGAAATCAAATGGAATTGGGACCTTGTGAATCGGGATCAAATCGATCCGGGAAATCAGTGGCGATACCCAGCCCTACTCTCCTACCAGTCATATGACTCCCGAGCAGAGTCATGTGACATACTACCGGTCTGGGTCACCTGACTATTGATCATCATCACCTGTTACCTGTGTATATAAGCTCAGTCCTGTTGTATGCTCACTGCCAAGGTTTGACTGTTTACAGCACTATGAAGCGTTCTATTATTTCTCTTTACCGTATTACTTGTTTCCAGACTCTGTCTTTTGCCCTGCTCTATATTATTGGATACCGTCTATGACCTTGTTCTGTTTTTTCGACTCCGTCTTGGCCTTGACCTGTTTATTGGATTTTATGGTTTTTGGACTCTGTTACACCCTCTCGTCTCTTTGGTATGTCCTTCTGTACTTGTTTGGTTACTCTGGTTTTGACTTGGACTGTTTTTGCCAAGTGCCTTAGATTAAAGCTTGTAGACTTTTTACTCTGTGCGTGTCTCAGTTCTGTTGCGTTCTGACAACTAGCAAATATTGTTTTTTGACTGGATGAACTGCAACATTGGCAGAGCTGGTATTGCCAAGAGGGCTTTCTGAATGATAAAGACTGCATGTTGTTGCTGTCCAATGAAAAATAAGTATCTCGAAAATTGCAACTTTGCCATTAGAGACCAAAAACATACTTTACTTTCAATGTAATTCAATGGAACCAGAATTTTTCCAAGTCTCATTTAGGCCATGACATTTTCACACGATGTAAATTGCTATAGGTGTTTTCAAATGATGGAGAAAACTTAAAATCAACAAAAATGGAGGTAGATATTTTTCATTGGGCAGCGATGATATTATAAGTTAGTTAGCTAGCTAATGGCAGTGCTGCCTTGTTGCTTCCTGCTGTGAAGTGTAACATTTTCTTTTTTGAAATACATTCAGTCTTGATCAGCCATTTTTCAATGGTGTTGAACATACTAGAGTGCTTCATGGGGTTGGGGATAGTGGGAACAATGCAGGTATGGGGACCAAGTGAAAAAAAGGCTCTGGGATTATGAATAGACGTTACAGTATTCCTGACACATATGTCCTTTGAGTAATAGCGTGATTCATAATGCAAACAGTTTTCATTAGTTTCAAATTGAAGTTTATTTGTCACATACATGGTCAAACATTTTAGATACACTACCAGCCAAACGTTTTAGATACACTACCAGCCAAACGCTTTAGATACACTACCAGCCAAACGCTTTAGATACACTACCAGTCAAACGCTTTAGATACACTACCAGCCAAACGCTTTAGATACACTACCAGTCAAACGCTTTAGATACACTACCAGCCAAATGTTTTAGTACACTACCAGCCAAACGTTTTAGTACACTACCAGCCAAACGTTTTAGATACACTACCAGCCAAACGCTTTAGATACACTACCAGCCAAACGTTTTAGTACACTACCAGCCAAACGTTTTAAAACAGTTCGAAAACTTTTGATCAGTAGTGTATTGAAAGTACAGAATGTTTTTGAGCTCTCTGGTTAGGTTACTTCTTGGAGGTTTTGGACAACAATAATATAATAAAGCATTTGTCCAGATTATTTTTTAGGTCAGTGAAATTGTGTGATGACCCCCCTCTCCCCACCTTATCTTCACACAGTGCGAGGACTGTGGTCATTGAACAGAGAGATGGAGCTGCTCCAGTTCAGTTACTGACACGCTCAAGTTGACGTTCAGTAGCCTAACGCGCACCGAGCTGTTTCCCTTAAACAAAGCTCCTGTTCGGTTTATTTAGACTTGGTCTCCTCGTCATTTACCGCCAGCGCTGCAGCACATATACCTTCTTTATTGTCCTCTGAGGGAACATTCCAGCACGCATCAGACGCTACGACCCGTTACATAGAGTACACTTGAACACCGCCTCGCTCACTCACGCTTTCTTCCTTTTCTCCCCTCCGTCACCCCAACCAATCCGTTTTCTCTCGTAGTGGTGCTACCAATCAGATTGTCATCAGCTGCTGGGTCAGAAGGGAAATCATGTCTCGTGTTTTAGTGGGCACAAGTGTCTCTCTTTGGCTGGAACCAATTTAAGCACGGGCCCTGGGTTAAGTGCTGCCGTAAAGCTCCACACGCTTCCTGCATGTTCCCCATTCAAACCACTCATGTGGAGCGCCGGCACTAAAAGACACATTTCCAAGTCGGAGCCCATCATACAAGCTCAATTTCAGGAGGATGCACTCGGCCCATAGTGATTACGCGGGACGCCCAATTTAGTCATCATAGGTTGCTTCCTGTTGCGGTCGCATCCATACAGGCTTCGTTCTCCTCTAGCCCGGCTCGCATGAGAACAAGATGGGTTGTTCGGAGCAATTTCGTTAGTCATTTACATGACTACTTCCTCCGCTAGAGCGCTCGGCCCGCATCTGGACAACATTCATCGGCCCGAGATTTGTGTACACATCACATCGCGTATAAATCAACTGTTTGGAAATTTGGGAGGGAAAAAAAAAGATATCCATAAGACAAAACAATGTATGAATTCATCTCGTTCCAAAGAAGAAAAAAAGAAAAAAATGGGAAGAATAGCCCAAATGGGGAAAAAAAGAGAGATCTCTGATCTTCCATTCAAATTAGGCCCGCGATTTGCAGCAGATGAAGCTGGCCGCTAAAAAGGGTGGCGTTTTTTTCTTGGACGTGGAACCGATACGTGTAAACGATGTAATGCGAATGTTTTAGCCGAGGCTGGCTTTAATTTGGTGCCCTGACGAAGTGCATGAGAAACCTGTCTCCTCTTAGCTGTCTCGTTGAATCATATGGATATAATTTCATCCATTTGCGTTTCTCTGCTCTTTTGCTGCGGGGCATTTGGAGACGGACAGATTAAAGTCACATGTTCGCTCCAGAGTCCTGCAGAGGCTCTTAGCGTTCTGTAGCGGATGGACGTGTGGCGGTTTTCTCTTT
Organism: Megaleporinus macrocephalus; assembly: GCA_021613375.1. Classification (NCBI taxonomy): domain Eukaryota; kingdom Metazoa; phylum Chordata; class Actinopteri; order Characiformes; family Anostomidae; genus Megaleporinus; species Megaleporinus macrocephalus. The sequence goes on along the minus strand of CM038710.1, from coordinate 43,020,418 downwards.
CCGCAGGTCACTGGCGTTGGCCCTTCCAGCAGGAAGCCTCTCCGCACCTCTCTCCTTCGCCAGCAGGAACCAGAATTAATTTTATAACCATTTATACACACGGCGCTCTGATCACGGGGACGAGTTACAACCCGGAGGAGAAGCTGTGCTCTGTGTTCGAGAGTGCCGAACCAATTTGGACGTCCGAAGGCATTACAGGACGTCCATCAAACTCCCCAGGAGCAAACCCATGGCTCTTGTTAAGAAGCCGCACGCCTGTCGCCTGTTACTCGACTAATTACGAGTAATAATCGTTTTTAATGGCAGACCGAGCGTGAGCCTGAGGCGCTTTCTCAGCGGCGAGAGAACTGTGGGAATTTTAAGAAGGAGCCAGGAGGTTTAATCAGAAGCAACTACGGCCTAAATTATCACAAGCTTGCCTCAGATCATGTCAAGCAATCACAGATAGACTCGCTGAGATGCTTTCTGACCATGGATCTACACTGATCTACTTTTCTTTGGGTCTGCAGTACCGTGCAAAAGTCAGAGACCACCCTTCATTTATTTCATTCGTAGTCAAGACCCTTATTTCTCTGGACATCTGAGATGTGAAGATTTATAGATTGAAAACGTTTGGGAATGGGATTACTTTGATAAAGGCAGATCGTTAGAGGCAGAATATGCAGCCCACTTCTAAAAGCTCATTCATGCTTAGAGCTAAGTACGGAAGCGGATATGGACGCGGGCAGCAACTTCATCTTGTCTATATTCGTGCCCTCCTCTCGAATAAGCTAACGGATACGGACAGAATGGAGTAGTACCACTAGTGAAATAGTGAAACACATTCATATGGACGAAAAAGAAAAACAAACGGGGGTTATGGTGGAGCTTTCTAAAGTGAGGCTACCACTGTTATGAGTCGTGAGAATTTTTTGACTCTAAGCTGCCCTCTAGTGGATGTAACATCCATGCCAATGTGAAGGACTCACAAAAGATCTGAAGCTGAACGTTTAAAGGCCTTCATCTTATCAATATGTGTATGTTCACTAGTAAGAACACCAGATCTGATTAGAACAGATGTAAATAATCATAAATACAATACAAAGTAACATAAATATCTTATTGTGAAGTCAATACATTTATTTATATAGTGCTTTTTACTACAATGTTGTCTCAAAGCAGCTTTACAGAGTTTTGAAAACTGACAGTTACAACATATATCCCCCAGTGAGCGAGGCAGAGGCAACAGTGGTGAGGTAACAGTCCCTCAGACTGGAGGAAGAAAGCTTGGGAGGAACCAAGACTCACAAGGGGAGACCCATCCTCCTCTGATCAAACAGTATTTAGAGTTTAATAAACTAAACACCAAAGAAAAGAGTCCCTGTTTGAAATCTGGATAGCAAAGCTTTAGAAGCTGTACAGGTAGAGGCAGTCTCTGACTGAGGCAGTCGCTGACTGAGGCAGTCTCTGACTGAGTCTTTATGTAAAGTGGGCGTGAACTGAAACAGTCCCATCCTATCTCAATGCTGGTGCATCTGGATTGCACAGTGATGTAACTGAGACTGTAGCAGTTCACACAAATGGGCAGGAGAGCTGGCTGGTGATGGTGGGGAGGAGGCCCTGATGGTCAGTCCTCCAACAGCAGAAAGAAGTAGATCATATCTTGAGCTCCAGTTTGAAGAACAAAGTGAAGTTCCAGATTTCTCCTGGACGCCCCAGACATTGTATGAATGTGTTCAGCTCCTTCAGCAGCAATCTTGATTTAGCTTAATGAAGTACTGAGCAGTCAAAGCAGGTACTAGATGAGAACTGTAAATAATACTGGGTTGTTTAGGAGAAGCTTGGAAAGGGTTAAATAAACACACTGATGTATGTAAAAGCACTACTTACTCTATTAATACTGTTTAATATTTAATAATAAAGTGTTTTGCTGAGCAGATAAAAGCTTTCTGTCTGGAAGGCAGACACACTGAACACAGAACAGTTAGATGTATTTAGTTGTTTCCTGCTTCCCTCTTTTATAGGAGGATTAGTTTATTATAGATCACAATCTAATTTTATATATATCGTTTAAGCAAGTGCACAATGATTTAGACAATCTACAGTAAGCACATTGAGGTAAGGACTTCAGGAGTTCAGCACGTTCTTGTGAAGCGTCTCTCTGAGCTTCTGCGGTGAGCAGACGTTTCTCACATGCTCTGTGTTCTCTTTGAATCCGTGTTTTTTGTTTTTTCCACGCGGTGTCACTCCATCAGAGCGCTGTCTGAGATGTCATCAATGAACAGGACCCGCCCCGCCCTCCCTCCTCTCCACAGCGACCCATAAAAGGAGGTCTGTTTGAGGCGCCTAACGTGTGGTGCGAGGCATTTATGGACTGTGTTTTTTTCCAACCGGCTGTCCACACTGTGGCCTTTTAGTCCTCCAGAAGACCATCAGGGCACCTCTGAGCTGGTCAGGTCTCATTTCCGCTGCGGCCGTGCAGGTCAGAGCCGCCGCCGCCTGTAATCAGCCCCCCGCCCCCTCGCCCCGACACACAGCTCAGACCCTACTGTCAATCTGAATGTTTGCTGAAGACCACGAGATCCAGCTTTACAGCGGCGCGTAGTCGGAGCGCCTCTCCTTCAGCCCCTTCGCCGACCATCAGCAGCTTACCGGCGTTTTAGAGAGGAAAGCAAAACACCTCTGCAGCTATTAGCATCATTAGCACTAAACTGTTTTCAGAAATAATATCAGAAAGTATGGAGCGCTGTCTCTCAGCCACCGAACACTTGTTCACCTCATCAGAGTTTGGATTATTAATAATAAGAGATGGACCGAACAGCGTTTTTGAGGCCGATTCCGATCACCTTTCAGCGCAATCGACTGATAGCCAATACCGATTGAGGGCGGGGCTATATGCCACATTAGCAGTAAATAAACAAAGTAAATCAAACAAATTTCCCCAATACTGTAATTATTCAATTTAGACCCTTAATTTAAAACAAAAAAGTACATTAAATAAATGCAGTAAAAACTGCAGTCATTAAACGCAGACTCTGTTATTTTAAACTAAATCTGTAATCATTAAATGTAGAATATTGAATTGTTGCTGCTGTTCTGTTGGTACCGGTCAGATCTGGTCTGTATGGTGTTCTGGGTTGTTTGTTTTGTGTTAGCTGTGTGTGCTAGCTCTGCTGTTTGCTGATACTCACTGTATTCAGTTGTGTGGTGTCTCTGAAGTGCCGTATCAGATTAGTAGTGTTAAATGTCTTTGTCTTGGTTCCCCAATCAGACATGCTGATTTTACAAATGTTACAACCCGCCCTGGAGTCTGAGTCACATACGGTAACAAACTGCCAGACGGACGACATGTTTTCTATCAGCACAAGCCGTGAACGCCATAACCTGTTCTTGTGAGGCCGCTGCTTTAGTCAGTCTGTGGAAAAAGAAAGGGGAAGGAATTTCCACATATTGGTTCAGATAGGAATTGCAAAGACCTGGCCGGAGGGGGTTTCAACGAAATGCTAGCTGTAAATACAGAAATTAGGCTCATTTGTTTAACACTATCGATCGGCTCTCGTGATCGGCTAAATTGGAGAAATATCGGCCGATCACATATTTTGATTACAAATCGGCTGATACCGATACATAGCCGATTGATCTTTCCATCTCTAATTTTTAATAATTAGACTATATCTACCTGTTCATTCTCACAGCAAACTGATTTCTTTTGCATTCAGAATATGTTTTTGCTTGAAAACATTTAAAAAACCCAACACAAAGTTAATACTTAATTATTTTTTTTATACGTTTCTCAATCATCATGGCATTGAGGTGTGTTATGGAAGCGCTGTCGCCTTACAGCAAGAGGGCCAATTCAGAGTCCATCCAGGGTGTCTATGGAGCCAAATCAGGGACAAATGTGAATAATTTTTGCTTTTACTTAACCAGTTCCCTCTGTAATATCACTTCATCCTCATACCCTGAGTACATGAGAGAGTGTTCTTCAGGAGTATGCTGGTCTGATTTAATAACATGATCTTATGATTTGCCTGTTTTATAGGATTTTTAGAGTGTGGTCTGAATAGAACCGAATATACAATGTATATACAATGTTTAATAACAGTGAACGTCTTCATATCAAAGGTGTTTGACTGCTCCAAATACAGGTTTTAACATATGTTTTATTTCTGGTGCATGTGTGTGTATTAGACTTGGTTTATTTGTGTTTATTAGGCTGTAAGACTTGTTTGTTTCCCATTTTAAATATCTGTACCGAAAGTGTGAGCTGCTCTCCTCTCCAGGCTGCACATGGGCCTCCGTAAATCTATGTAAAAGTCAAAAACCTGTGGTCTGACATCGTTTACAAGATCAAAAGTCTTAAACTGAAGATCTAACTAGATCTAGATCTAAACCTAAAATTAGCAACTGAAAAATACAAGGCCCTGCTGCTCAACCAGCACTGCTCCCAGCTGACCACATATACACAGTGGACTACATACACACACACCTAAACGCTGCACACTTACAGAAAATAGAATTTTTTCAGTGTAACATAATGTGCAATATTTTTTCATTACCCCTGTGCATGCAATTATTTGTAAATACAATCTCAAGAGTTCTTGCTTTTTATTATTTATATTGTATATACTATACAAGTAACCCAGGTCACTATACCGTTCCCCCACTGAACAATGAAAATAAACTATTCATTCAAAAGAATTTCAGTATTGAATCCAAATTATGCATATACTTAAAAAACCATCTTACATCTTATTTTTATTTTGAATATATTGCTGTATTTTTCAGAGCTCAAGTTAAAACATTCAGTTTAGGTTCTTATTTTCAAATCAACCAAACTTTTGTCCCTGATTTGGCCTCAGTTCTAATTTGGAATTTGCAAGTTCTTCCCGTATCTACGTGGGTCTCCTACAGGTGCTCTGGTTGGAGATGCTAAATTACCCCCTAGGTGTGAGTGTTTGCGCGTGTATGAGTGTACGCCCTGTGATGGGCTGGCGGCCTATCCAGGGTGTTTCCTGACTTCTGCCCAATGAGCACTGGGATTGGCTGCAGCATCCCCCAACAACCCAGAAGGATAAGCAGCTTGGAAAATAAATAAATGAATGAATATGTGTTATGAAAAGCGTGTTTATCTCTAAATATGAAGAATTTAATAAATATTTGATAAATGACAGTGATAACCTCATCAAACCAAACCGCATGACCAGTACTGAAACTTTGAAACTTCATATCGACCATTACAAAATCCTACATGTGTTTCCTCTTAAAGAGCTTCAAAGTCTTAAAATGACTTATGCTGAGACTTTTTTCTAAGACATTCATACCACAATTATAATTAACCAAAAATATACTGTTTCTATCTGTGAGTGTGTGTGTGAGAAAGAGAAAGAGAGAGAGAGAGAGAGAGAGAGAGGTAGAGAGAGTAAAAAAAGTGGAATTCCTCTCTGACATTTAGATTAAAGTAGGGTGCAGTGTTGTATTTGTAAGGTGTCCCAGAATGCAGTGGTGCATGCACAGATTGAGAAGCGAACGATGCGTTGGAGGGCTGAAGGTGGCTCCTCTCTCAGCGGACTCGTAAATTCAATTTAGCCTGAAATCTGTATTACGTTAAAGAAAGCAATAAAAGAGTGATTATTTCCTCTTACGCATAAATACACGCACGTCTGGGCACATCTGAAAGCTCAGTGTTTGTTTTGAAAACTCAGATTTGCAGGCCGTGTTTGGGCGGTCATCAGGGGGTGGGTTGGTGCGGATGGGTTGGTTTGAGACTTTGTTAGGGGAAAGTTGAATTTCTGTGGAAGAACAGCGGCCGGTGTGGGGTCTGAAGTGTTTTCTGAAATGCTTTAGACAAGTGGACACATTTTTATCTGTCTGCTGACCCTGCACGGTGTACGATCGGATTATTATTTTATGTATTAAGAATACGACTCAGTGTATGTTATATACGGTATTAGGGAGGCACTGATATCACTTTTTCTTTACCAGATACCGAACAGATATCATCGTTTTCCAATGAAAAGTTTTTTTCTGAAATTGCAACTTTACAGGAGAGACCAAAAACATAATTGACGTCAATGGAACCAGAATTTTTTCCAAGCTATTTCAGAGCACTTCTATTGGTCCACTCGTCATAAAATTTAAACAAAATGTAAACGACCATTGGCGTGTTCAAATGATGTAGAGAACTCAAAATCGACAAAAATGGAGGTGCATGTTTTTCATTGGACAGCAACAATATGTGGATGTCGTGGTGACTGAACAGAAAAAAAATCATTCATGAACACTGTGTACAGTGTGGCCAGCACCCTCCAGCGTGATACCGTTGCCATGAAGAGGTGTGCCTGGTCTGCAACCACGTACATCTGTTCCCTGACTCATTATTGACCAACAGTTATAAAGCTGCAGGAACATGTACAAATATAGAGTTTTACTGTTTCCTAATAATACTATATAACAGTTTCATTCAATGGATTAATTAAGAATATAGAAAACATGTGTTACTGAAATGAGAACACCCAGGGTGGAGTCGGAGTGGAGTGATTGTAGAACACTTTAAACAAGATGAGGAAATTGCTGCAACTCCACTCACATACTAGGACAATATTGGGAATTTTGGGAAGTACTAACAGAGTGATAATAAGCAGGTAATTATATTGTAATAAGTTGTGTTTACCAAATTAGAAATGCTACTTTTGCTTTATTGCTTTAGTGGCAATAAATAATATGTTTGTAATTGTATATATATATATATATATATATATATATATATATATATATATAGAGCGTGCCGTACCAGATAAGCTGTAAATGGTAAATTAATAATAACCTGAAAACTACATGCAAATATTCTAGTTATTTATAAATCATAAGTTTAAATAAAGACACATAAACATGTATGTAGAAATATGTGGCATGCTTTGAGTGGTAAACTCATTTTAGAGTCACTTCATTTCAGTATTACAAATATGTGTTTATTATAGAGTGGCAGTGTTTTGTTAGGTAGTAACAGAAAAGGAACATGTTGCACTTTCCAGCCCTGGATCTCAGTATAAAAAAATAATAGAACAATAATGGAACAACCATGAGTGATTATAATAGTTATTTTCATAATACAATAATACAAAGAAGAACTGACCATAGCATGTGATGTGAGATGCAGTAACTGTGAAACAGGATAAAAAGAAGTTTGTATATTTTACTGATCTAATATCATTTAGTTTCGCTGTAATTACAGCCTGTAACTTTGTCTGTGGATCACACTGCACCAGATCTTTTCATTTCTTAACATCACCGTTTATTTATTTATTTATTTATTTATTTAACCTTTAATTTAACCAGGCAAGTCATTAAGAACATATTCTTAGTCTTTACAATAACAGCCTGGAAAGTAGCAGAAGCTACTTAAAGGAAAAGGATACATCAATAACAAAAACAGACATGGATAAAAAGATAAAACAAGACAAAGAGAGAACAAGGAAAGGGAGTAAGGGCAAAAAATAAATAAATAAATAAATAAATAATAATAATAAAATAAAACATTCAATAGCAAAACAGTTGCAAGTATTAGTAGAAATATTACTGATGCATTTCTTAAATTCTGGAATAAATTGGAATAAATGTCTCTAATTTGAATGTTTTCTGGAGTGTGTTCTTTAGCAGCAGATGTCTGAAAGGATGAGGAGCTGAAAGTGGTGTTTAATGGTGTATAATTATCTTCTTATTTCTGAACTGATGCACTTTCTGAGCCAATTTTTGGAAACCTATGCTTGATGTTAATCTCAAAAAACAGTAGTGTGAAATAAAAACATTCAGCTATCCTTAAAAATATTTTTAAACAACTTAGGGTTTAGCTGACCTCACCTGCTGCCCTTTAATTGCTCTTTAATTGTTGCAGTTGTTGCAGAATGTTCTGTCTTTCTCTGTTTTCCCTACATAGTATGCACACACACACACACACACACACACACACACACACACACACACACACACACACACACACACACAGTAACCCAGGTCACTCAATCTGCCCTGTCCGTGTCAGTGTAGAGTTTCAGGCTGTATTGAATAGCCTCAATAGCGAGCCACTCTGAGTGAAGGAGGGCAGAGCGTTCTGAAGGTTCATTAGAAGAGAGAGAGAGAGAGTGAGAGAGAGTGAGAGAGAGAGAGAGAGAGAGGGGAAGAGAAAGAGAGAGTCAGTTTTATTTATGGAAGAATAGAAGCCTCTCTCTCTCCTTCAGTGAAAACGAACCTGGGGCCTCACGCTCAAACTGATCTCGCACTGGACAATGAGGGGGCGGAGCTTGGGGATAAAATATCCGCTAAGTGATTGGACAGGAAGATCCTAATAGGTGCCAAAGGTGGCCATTGTTCACGATCTGAGGGAAGAGAGAGAGTCAGTATTGATGTCAAGCTAATATGGCTACTTTAAGACCCATTATATAGATGAGTTAGAGATATGTTTCACGGTACAGTTAGCTGTAGGTGTTGGTCAGGCTTAGGCTACACGAGCACAGGCCGGCGGTTAAATGTTTAAGTGGGTGAAGAGCAAGAGGGCCGTGACCCAGCAGAGCTCTTATAAATAATGAGATGGGTTAATAAAGCTTAGAGTGCACGAAGACACCGTAGAGCAGGACACGACTTAAACACTGTCTGTCTGTTTGTATCTCACGTACACGCATATGCAAGTACATGGGTGTGTATGTTGACTTTCAGCTTAAACAAATAAATCATTATTTAAATTGCATAAATCATTTTTTTAAAAAGGCCTTCCATTTTCAAAGGCTCAAAAGCAATTAGACAGGCTAGCGTCATATAATAACTATAAATACAAGGATAAACATCACTGTCTAAATTAGAGATGGACCGATCAGCGATTTTGAGGCCAACGTTTTTGATACAGATCGAGGGCGGGGCTATTAGACACGGCAGGGCTACATATTATTAGCACAAGCAAGTCATGAAACAAGGTGGAAACTGGTTTATTACCATTTTTAACAAGTTCATGTGGAACAGCATTATATTTTTAACTAAATTAGAAGTTGGTCTATGTGGGAGTAAACCGCTTAATACGTCTGAAAAGTATCTCTACTAGGAACAGCAGAGCGTAGATCCAGGTGGAATATTAAGCAGAAGAATGAACGTCTTCTACAGCCGAGAAGAGCTGCTTATCTAGAACTATAAACTCAATCACTCTGGCTGTGGTTCTTTAGCTCTCTGGCTGTTTCTGCTGCTGTTCTGTTTGTACCGGTCAGATCTGGTCTGTATGGTGTTCTGGGTTGTTTGTTTTGTGTTAGCTGTGTGTTCTAGCTCTGCTGTTTACTGATACTCACTGTGTTCAGCTGTGTGGTGTCTCTGAAGTGTTGTATCAGATTAGTAGTGTTAAATGTCTTTGCCTCACACAATCAAACACAGATCAGATGAACAAGTGAATGAACCACAGAAAATGAAATGAAGGTGTTTTATGTATATACTTGTTTCCAGGCTGACAACGTTGCACATATAACCTCTTTACATGAGCTTACTATTACTGTTTTAAGATCCTTGTTTTGAACAGCGATGATGGATGATATGCTTCTGTTTAATAGAAAATTTGTTTCTGCAGATTTTAGTGTAAAGTTTCTATTTATTAACTAATCACTAAATCTAACGTAACATAACATTTATAAACATGGGCTCATTTTATATTTGAATCTATTCTCCATGTTCAGTTCAGTAAATAAATAATAAGTGTGTATTAAGATGTGCAGACGTTTCTCTGTAGAGAATCTGTAGCGTATTTGCTCCTAGACGATCACCAACAACACGTCATTTAATCAGAGACGAACAAACGTTATTTCTTTCTCTTTTTATCTTCTTTTATTTGTATTGTCTGTTCTCTCTCTTTTTCTCTATTCACTTTTCTCTCTCTCTCTCTCTCTCTCTCTCTCTCACTCTCTCTACACAAATTGGTACGAATGCGAGAAGGGTTGTTTACTAAGTGGTTTGAGTACATTGGCACAATAAAGATATGTTAAATTCTCTCTCTCTCTCTCTATTTCTCTCTCTCTCTCTCTCTCTCTCTCTCTCTCTCTCTCTCTCTCTCGCTCTCTACACAAATTGGTACGAATAAGAGAAGGGTTGTTTACTAAGTGGTTTGAGTACATTGGCACAATAAAAATGTGTTAAATTGTCTCTCTCTCTCTCTCTCTCACTCTCTCTCTCACTCTCTCTCTCTCTCTCACTCTCTCTCTCACTCTCTCTCTGTCTCTCTCTCTCTCACTCTCTCTCTGTCTCTCTCTCTCTCTCTCTCTCTCTCTCTCTCTCTCTCTCTCTCAGTTTGAAGGCTGTAATAAGGCTTTTTCTCGTTTGGAGAATCTGAAGATTCATCTGCGGAGTCACACTGGAGAGAAGCCGTACCTGTGCCAGCACCCGGGCTGCCAGAAGGCTTTCAGCAACTCCAGCGACAGAGCCAAGCACCAGCGCACTCACCTGGACACTGTAAGAGCTCAGCACACGCAAGTGTATGTGTGTGTGAGTGTTTGTGAGTGTTTAAGTGTGTGTGTGTGTCTGTGAGTGTTTAAGTGAGTGTGAGTGTGTGTGTGTGTGTGTGAGTGTTTAAGTGTGTGTGTGTGTCTGTGAGTGTTTAAGTGAGTGTGAGTGTGTGTGAGAGTGTGTGTGAGAGTTTAAGTGTGTGTGTGTGTGTGTGTGTGTGTGAGTGTGTGTTTGTGTGATAGTTTAAGCGTCTGTGTGAGTGTTTAAGTGTGTGTGAGTGTATGTGTGTGTGTGTGTGTGTTTAAGTGTGTATGTGTGTGTTGAAGTGAGTGTGTGTGTGTGTGTGAGTGTTTAAGTGTGTGAGTGTGTGTGTGTGTGTGAGTGTTTAAGTGTGTGAGTGTGTTTGTGTGTGTGTGTGTGTGTGAGTGTGTGTGTGTGAGTGTTTAAGTGTGTGTGTGTGTGTGTGTGTGTGTGTGTGTGAGTGTTTAAGTGTGTGAGTGTGTGTGTGTGTGTGTGAGTGTTTAAGTGTGTGAGTGTGTTTGTGTGTGTGTGTGTGAGTGTGTGTGTGAGTGTTTAAGTGAGTGTGTGTGTGTGAGTGTTTAAGTGAGTGTGTGTGTGTGAGTGTTTAAGTGTGTGTGTGTGTGTGTGTGTGTGGGTGTGTGAGTGTGTGTGTGAGTGTTTAAGTGAGTGTGTGTGTGTGTGAGTGTGTGTGTGAGTGTTTAAGTGAGTGTGTGTGTGTGAGTGTTTAAGTGAGTGTGTGTGTGTGTGAGTGTTTAAGTGTGTGTGTGTGTGTGTGGGGGTGTGTGAGTGTAGGCCTGGCAGCTGCGAGTCAGAGCTCCTGTATAAAAGTATGAATACACTGTTCTGTGTCTGTTGTTTGGCTGTAATTCAGTTTTCTTTTTTTCTGTCATCTTTTGACATAAACAGTCAGCTTTAATATGTACTAAGTAATAGGTGTTAAGTTTAGGTTTAAGGTTAAGGTAAGTGTTAGAGTGAGTGTTAGGTTTAGGTTTAAGGTTAAGGTTATTCTTAGAATGAGTGTTAAATTTAGGTTTAAGGTTAAGGTTAGTGTAAGAGTGAGTGTTAAGTTTAAGGATAAAGTTAGTGTTAGAGTGAGTGTTAAGTTTAAGTCTAAGGTGGAGGTTAGTGTTAGAGTGAGTGTTAAGTTTATGTTTGAGGTTAAGATTACTGTCATATTGAGAGTCAATTTAGGTTTAAGGTTAGGGTTTGTGTTAGAGTAAGTGTTAGGTTTAAGGTTAAGATTACTGTCAAATTGAGTGTAAGTTTAGGTTTAAGGTTAAGATTACTGTCAAATTAAGTGTAAATTTAGGTTTAAGGTTAAGATTACTGTCAAATTAAGTGTAAATTTAGGTTTAAGGTTAGGGTTTGTGTTAGAGTAAGTGTTAGGTTTAAGGTTAAGATTACTGTCAAATTGAGTGTAAGTTTAGGTTTAAGGTTAAGATTACTGTCAAATTGAGTGTAAGTTTAGGTTTAAGGTTAAGATTACTGTCAAATTGAGTGTAAGTTTAGGTTTAAGGTTAAGATTACTTTCAAATTGAGTGTAAGTTTAGGTTTAAGGTTAAGATTACTGTCAAATTAAGTGTAAATTTAAGTTTAAGGTTAAGATTACTGTCAAATTGAGTGTAAGTTTAGGTTTAAGGTTTAGGTTTGTGTTAAAGTGAACTTAACAGTGTCTGGTTATCTCCGCGGTCCTGTGACCCCTGAAGTATTTTCATTTTTAGGGGGAGCCGAGTTTGAAATAGGCTGTTGGGGTTTATGGCTTATGGCTCAGAGCGACGACGGCCGAAGAAAGATTAAGTTATTGATTTTGCACAAAGCTAAAGCTCACTGCTTACACAGTCAGTTACTGTGATGGCGCCCTCTGTGCTGATGAGGGGGAACCGCAGATACAGATCATTTAACACTGCGCTCCGTTAGAGAGAGTAACGGCACATAGAAAACACAGAGAGTGAGACATGCAAGTGTTTGGGAGAAAAAGAGAGGTAAATGTAAAGAAAGGGAATTACTTTGAGAGAAAGACAGACAGGGAAAGAGAGTGAGAGAGAACAGGAATGAAGGAAGGAGAGAGATAAAGAATGAGAGAGACACATAAAGATAGCTGGGGAGAGATCACAAAAGAAAGGGCAAGAGAGAAAAGATAGAGATAGAAAGAGAGGAAGTGAAAGTCTGCTAAATGCCGTAAATGTAAATGTAAATGAAAGAGAGAGGGAGGAGAAGAAAGGTAGAGAGAACGAGTGAAAGTTTGAAAGGGAGAGACAGAAAAAGATGGGAAGACATGTAAGAAAGAATGTAAGAAAGGAAAAAAGAGACAGAGCGAAGGAGCCGTATAGGAAGAAAAACACTGTAGGCTCGTATACAGATTACATTAAAGGAGGATTTTAATTTTTAGACTTTTTCAAAACACAGAACGGTTCACAGTGGTGGTGAATGGAACCAGACGTCCACCTCTGAAAGCTTCATTACAGAAATTTATTACATAAAGTGGTAATGAAGTCACAGCCTGATATCTGAGACATTGTATTATACCTGTTTTGTGATAGGCTGAAAATGTATTTTAATCCATTTATTGTGATTCAGTGATGACGGGGGTAATATGCAGGGCGATGTGAAGCCAAATAGTTCTCAAAGAAAATGTATTTGTTCAGATTTTTAGCTTTTTATCATAGTCTCCATTATATATAAACTCATGAAGGTTCACTGGTGGTTTTGATAGTAAATAAAATGTCTGTATTTGTGCTGTGCTATAGACGTGGAGACCACTGGTTCCCATCACCACCACTGTAAAACAGTCTCTACAGTCAACTAATTTACACCAAACCACTCTGAAGGACACTGTTTACACTGTTTACAACTTTTAAACTAAATTCTTCTTTATTAAGCGATCTTGGTGACAGCATCACATCAAGATTTCACTTGGCAGCTTGACGATCCATTGGTAAACACCCACAGGACACTTTCAGTCTGGTCAGAGTTTATCCAGATAAGATCTGGACACAGAAGCATGCTGCGTGTCAGTGACTGGTGCAAAGCTGATGTGTGGAGCTCCTGTGCGGTGCTACGGCTAATTAGGCCATCGCCTCCACACACACCCAGCACATACGCCTCATATACAGCGTAAAAATCACTCGGACTGCACTGAAACGAAACTTATCCTCCACACAGCTCTTTTTCCTTCTCTCTCCTTTTTTCCATCCTTCTTTCGCACTCTGTGTTCGGCCTGTTTAACTGCACGGAGGGAAAACAAACAGCAGCACACAGGCTAGTAAAAATAGTTATTAACAGAGAGGTAGAAGGAAGGAAAGGAGAGCTCGTAAAGGAAAGCTATCCACTTTCACTTTAATGACTACTGTGTTTTTTTCTGTGTGAGAAAAAATAAAAAACCTGAAACAGATCCAGGAGAAAAGCGGCGCATGTTTGAGCCCGTCCTACCAAAGCACACAACACTGAAGCTTGTTTTAGTTTAGTTGACGTGTAGAGCCTCAGGTCAGTTCTGCCAATGTGAAGGTCAGCTGGTAGGTCTGCATTTTACTGGGATTTTATTCCTAAGAGCCATTCAGAGTCTGGATGTTTGTTTGTACTCCTTAAAACTATTATATGTAAATGGGATGTGTTGTGATTGGCTGCTCTGTATTGCACCCCAGTGAGTGTGTTTACATGCACTTAATAGTCAGATTTCTACAGTTGGTCTGATTATTGGTGGTCATGTTAACAGCATTAAGATAAATGAGAGCTGGATTTTAACTCAGCGAATAGGTTTCTCAGTGCATGTAAGCCCATTACTCTGATTTCTTTCATTCACCTCAGTCTGCACATGCGCAAAGACTGTGCGGTGTTAGAAACGAGCACGCAGCATTTAAACACAGCAGCCGCCACACACTTCTGGAGCTATGCTAAAACAGCATGCTTAGTAAAATCTTCTAGATCAGAGGTGTCCAAAGTCCAGCCCCCTCAGGTGAATGGAAAAGTGTATTCTCACAAGTGATGCCGCATTCCAAAAAATAAATAAATAAATCTGCGGGCCGTGACGTTTTTGCATTCACCTGAGGGGGGCAGCAGTGCATATACATGTATAGTACACTTCACCGCTGTGTTAGCAATCGAAGTTCTGTAAACAACAGATTCAATCAGTCAGGACATGCCTAACCGTTATCATGAAACCACACGAGTCTGTTTGAGATTACTTAATAACTCGGGTCAAGTGGGGAAATTATATCCATTAGATTTTTTTTTCCCAGGTAGCTCACAGATACACTAGTTTCTGCCCCAGGAGCCCACAAAATAGATATATAAACAGTACAGTATATACAATATAAATAATAAAAAGTCAAGAACTCTTAAGATTGTATTTACAAATAATAGCATGTGGCTTGTTAATTGCACAGGGTAATGGAAAAATATTGCACATTATGTTACACTGAAAAAAAAAATCTGCGGGCCATGACATTTTTGCATTCACCTGAGGGGGGCAGCAGTGCATATACATGTATAGTACACTTCACCGCTGTGTATAGCAATCGAAGTTATCTAAAATTAAGAGCTGTTATTTTTCTAACTGGGCCTGAATTTATGGAACGGCTGCAAAAACCTGTGTCTCTTTTATCAAGAGTTTTTTGCAGTAATAAAAGAGTTAAAAATGAGAAGACATTGTGAAACAAGCCTGGACATTGTAGTAAATATATTTAGGGGACGAGAGGACAGAGAAACCTGGGTTCGCAGCAGCAACTGTTCTTTACATAGGGGAACCTGACCAGAGATTGTTATGAGGTGGCTATGCTAATCGCTAAGCAGTGACAGCTGATCCACTCACACTAGCACAACTCACACTAACACACCACCAACCACATTAGTGTCACTGCAGAGAAACTCACCATCAGAGAAAGGTATATAAACACATAGACTATGATTACTTACAGAATCAGATTTTCTGCAGTTATCAGATTATTAATTACATGTTTACACACTCAGTGAAAACAATCCAGGCTAAACCACTTGAGCATGAGTATGTGTTATTCATTAGGGTGTGTATTGGCAAAAACCTGACGATACAATACGTATTGTGATACAGCAGTCACGATTCAATATATCACGATGTACTGCAATACTGCAAACTAAGTGATATTTTCTGATTTTTCAAATCCTACTATCAAAACACACCACTGTATAAACAGGTTTGTCAATGCTTATAATAGCATTGCGCCCTTGTGCTGCTTGTTAATGTTGGAGTGGAGCTGAAAATGAAACACAACACTGCCATCTAGGTTTAAACACAACACACAATGATTCACTGTCTGCCAGGAATCAGTGTATCGAAACTGCGTTTTTGAGAATCAATACAGTATCACTAAACATAATATCCCGATATTCAATATTTTCTTACACCCCTAATACAGTTACAGTTACTAATACTGTTTTTTTTTGTGACATCACAAAGACAGTTCATATGGATTGTACAGATAATAAGACATAAGGATTGTATAATAGTGAGCGTACTTCATGCTATGTAATCCGCAGCTGGCTGTTAAGCTCTGGCCCTCGTTCAGACTCCTTTCCGAGGGCCTGAAGCGAATCAGTAAAGAAAATGTTTTGCTAATGCATGACTTTTCAAAAGATACTGAAATGTCTGTCCTCTCTTCTCTCGTTTCTCCTCTATAAAAACACTCAGCCGACAGGTATGTTTTCCTTCCTTTTCCACTTCATTTCACATTTTTCCTCTTAACCCTCATAGTAAACCAAATAAGCCCTGCATGTTCTGTACGTGCTTCATTATTCAGTAGAAACTAAATGTGCACGAGTCGTTTGAATCCGAGGTGTTTGTTTTCAGCTCTCGTTCTCCATTTTGTGTTGTAGAAACCGTACGCATGTCAGATCCCCGGCTGCACCAAGCGCTACACGGACCCCAGCTCCCTCCGCAAGCACGTCAAGATCCACTCCGCCAAAGAGCAGCAGGTGCGTAGAAAGGTAAGCTCTCCAGCACTTTAAAGTAACGGTCCGGTGAAAAATCTGCCTCCCATTCTGTAAACAATAGATTCAATCAGCCAGGACATGCCTAACCGTTATCATGAAACCACACGAGTCTGTTTGAGATTACTTAATAACTCGGGTCAATTCCATTCCAAATTCTTTTTCCCAGGTAGCTCTCAGATACACTAGTTTCTGCCCCAGGAGCACACAAAATGGATAAATACACAGTACAGTTTATACAATATAAGTAATAAAACGTCAAGAACTCTTGAAATTGTATTTACAAATAATTGCACGTTGCTTCTTAATTGCACAGGGTAATGGAAAAATATTGCACATTATGTTACACTGAAAAAAATATATTTTCTATAAGTGTGTAGGGTTTAAGTGTGTGTTTATGTGGTCTGCTGGGAGCAGTGTGTAGAGTTTAAGTGTGTGTGTGTGTATGTGGTCTGCTGGGAGCAGTGTGTAGGGTTTAAGTGTGTGTATATGTAGTCTGCTGGGAGCAGTGTGTAGAGTTTAAGTGTGTGTTTATGTGGTCTGCTGGGAGCAGTGTGTAGAGTTTAAGTGTGTGTTTATGTGGTCTGCTGGGAGCAGTGTGTAGAGTTTAAGTGTGTGTGTGTGTATGTGGTCTGCTGGGAGCAGTGTGTAGAGTTTAAGTGTGTATATGTGGTCTGCTGGGAGCAGTGTGTAGAGTTTAAGTGTGTGTTTATGTGGTCTGCTGGGAGCAGTGTGTAGAGTTTAAGTGTGTGTTTATGTGGTCTGCTGGGAGCAGTGTGTAGAGTTTAAGTGTGTGTGTGTGTATGTGGTCTGCTGGGAGCAGTGTGTAGAGTTTAAGTGTGTATATGTGGTCTGCTGGGAGCAGTGTGTAGAGTTTAAGTGTGTGTGTATGTGGTCTGCTGGGAGCGGTGTGTAGAGTTTAAGTGTGTGTGTGTATGTGGTCTGCTGGGAGCAGTGTGTAGAGTTTAAGTGTGTGTGTATGTGGTCTGCTGGGAGCAGTGTGTAGAGTTTAAGTGTGTGTTCATGTGGTCTGCTGGGAGCAGTGTGTATAGTTTAAGTGTGTGTTTATGTGGTCTACTGGGAGCAGTGTGTAGAGTTTAAGTGTGTGTGTATGTGGTCTGCTGGGAGCAGTGTGTAGTGTTTAAGTGTGTGTGTATGTGGTCTGCTGGGAGCAGTGTGTAGAGTTTAAGTGTGTGTTTATGAGGTCTGCTGGGAGCAGTGTGTAGAGTTTAAGTGTGTGTATGTAGTGTGTGTGTGTGTGCGTATGGGGTCTCAGTGCTGGGTGTAGAGTCTAACAGCAGCAGGAAGGAAGGACCTGCGATGCTGCTCCTTCACACACTTGGGGTGAAGCAGTCTGTCGCTGAAGGAGCTGCCCAGTGCTGAGTCTTATGCATGGGGTGGGAGTCAATCTCCAACACAGATGCCAGCTTGGCTAACATCCTCCTGTCTCCCAGCACCTGCACTGGGTCTAGTGGGCTTCACAGGACAGAGCTGGCCCTCTTAATGAGTTGGTCCAGTCTCTTCTTGTCTACCATTGAGATTTCTATTAGAATAACAGTGAACCCACCCAAATTTATACTGTTATGTCACAGGATCCACCCCAGCAGGTGCATAGAAAGGTAAGCCCTCCAGTGAGAGAGCACTTTAAAGTAACGGTCTGGTGAAAAATCAGCTTCCCATTGTGTGAAGGTCAGGACATGCCTAACCGTTATCATGCAGAAACCACACGAGTCTGTTTGAGATTATTTAATAACTCGGGTCAAGTGGGGAAATTATATCCATTCGAATTTTTTTTTTCCAGGTAGCTCTTAGATACACTAGTTTCTGCCCCAGGAGCCCACATTTCCAGTAGGTATCCTTCATGGTCAATTGCATCCTTTTCACGGCTTAGCGCAGTTGGTTTTTATTTAAGTCAGTCTTTGAAAATCAACCCCACCCCCCCCAACAATACATCAGCGCTGACCGCATTTCTGCGTTCTACACGGCGGAGAGCGCATTCCTCATTAAAGCACGTAAATATGAACAGAATGGCCTCATTGTTGTGCGCGGCTAAGTGGCGGCTGGACGGTGATGCGTTCCTTTCGCCGAGCAGCGCAAAGCGGAAACACATGTGATGTTAATAAGCCGCTGAGCGCGGAACCCCGCCGGCCAGATGTGGCGGACAAACGTCAAACAAAGCCTCTCTGCCCGTCTACCGCGCCGCGCCGTGCTGAGGAGAGATGAAACGCACTCATCCGCCTGATGAATGGATGGAAAGTATGCGACTCCGGGCCCGTGGAAGGTGCGCCACTCTCTGATGAGCCTCCATCGTTCCCGAGGTCCTCTCTGTAACCCACCGCATAGCCAACAACAAATATGCCCGGTCTTCACTTTCATCTCGCGGAGTATTCAGATGGCGATCAGCATCTTGTGTTTTGAAAGCGTGACATCTGCTCAAATTTATTTCGGAATTGCATAAATGAAAATAACTTCTTAACGTTTGTGTCACGCCTCATTTAAAGCATCTTCTGTTCAGAGGAATCGTGGCCAGATGTACCGTCAGCCTGAATTCATTCTAGAAGCGGATCGTTTCTGTTCAGATTCTCATGCCCATGCTAAAGTGTGAGCTTTCAAAGGCAATCAGGGCTGGGCCAAAAATAAATAAATAAATAAATAAATAAAACACACACACACACACACGCCACTCCAGCTTCTAAACAATTGTCATCCGTCACTCAAACGTCTGTTCTGGGTCTCCATTGGGTTGCGTTACGGAGGAAGCGCTGAACAAAGCTGGCAAGCGAAGATGCCTGACCGTAGTGATGGAGGTTTCCCAACTTGTAAGCAATGTGTCACCACCAGCTGGGAATTTTAGGAGATGTGGAAGTGGAAGCACACTGCTCATCAAACGTTTGCTTTCTTTTCAGAGAAGTAAAAAAAGGCGGCACTACTTCAGACTAAGACTACCTTTATAAAAAGTTCATGAGTAAAGTGAGTTTATTAATGGTTATTAATTAGATCGTAGACTCCTTAACATCATTAATAAACTGTTACAACACATGAATGAAAAGGACAACACTGACCTGATAAGATCAGAAAAGATAATCCTTTATTAGTCCCACAGTAGAGGAAATTCACAGAGTTACAGCAGCAAAGGGACAGCAAGCACTTAGTACAAAAAAATAAACAACTACAGGTGTAGTGGTTAGTATGGTGGTGTAGTGGTTAGTACGGTGGTGTAGTGGTTAGTATGGTGGTGTAGTGGTTAGTATGGTGGTGTAGTAGTTAGTATGGTGGTGTAGTGGTTAATATGGTGGTGTAGTGGTTAATATGATGGTGTAGTGGTCAGTATGGTGGTGTAATGGTTAGTATGGTGGTGTAGTAGTTAGTATGGTGGTGTAGTGGTTAATATGGTGGTGTAGTGGTCAGTATGGTGGTGTAGTAGTTAGTATGGTGGTGTAGTGGTTAATATGGTGGTGTAGTGGTCAGTATGGTGGTGTAATGGTTAGTATGGTGGTGTAGTGGTTAATATGGTGGTGTAGTGGTTAGTACGGTGGTGTAATGGTTAGTACGGTGGTGTAGTAGTTAGTATGGTGGTGTAATGGTTAGTATGGTGGTGTAATGGTTAGTATGGTGGTGTAATGGTTAGTACGGTGGTGTAGTAGTTATTATGGTGGTGTAGGGGTTAGTACGGTGGTGTAGTGGTTAGTACGGTGGTGTAGTGGTTAGTACGGTGGTGTAGTGGTTAGTATGGTGGTGTAGTGGTTAGTATGGTGGTGTAGTGGTTAGTATGGTGGTGTAGTGGTTAGTACGGTGGTGTAGTGGTTAGTATGGTGGTGTAGTGGTTAGTACGGTGGTGTAGTGGTTAGTATGGTGGTGTAGTGGTTAGTATGGTGGTGTAGTGGTTAGTATGGTGGTGTAGTGGTTAGTACGGTGGTGTAGTGGTTAGTACGGTGGTGTAGTGGTTAGTACGGTGGTGTAGTGGTTAGTATGGTGGTGTAGTGGTTAGTATGGTGGTGTAGTGGTTAGTACGGTGGTGTAGTGGTTAGTATGGTGGTGTAGTGGTTAGTATGGTGGTGTAGTGGTTAGTACGGTGGTGTAGTGGTTAGTATGGTGGTGTAGTGGTTAGTATGGTGGTGTAGTGGTTAGTAAGGTGGTGTAGTGGTTAGTATGGTGGTGTAGTGGTTAGTAAGGTGGTGTAGTGGTTAGTATGGTGGTGTAGTGGTTAGTATGGTGGTGTAGTGGTTAGTAAGGTGGTGTAGTGGTTAGTACGGTGGTGTAGTGGTTAGTATGGTGGTGTAGTGGTTAGTATGGTGGTGTAGTGGTTAGTATGGTGGTGTAGTGGTTAGTACGGTGGTGTAGTGGTTAGTATGGTGGTGTAGTGGTTAGTACGGTGGTGTAGTGGTTAGTATGGTGGTGTAGTGGTTAGTATGGTGGTGTAGTGGTTAGTACGGTGGTGTAGTGGTTAGTACGGTGGTGTAGTGGTTAGTACGGTGGTGTAGTGGTTAGTACGGTGGTGTAGTGGTTAGTACGGTGGTGTAGTGGTTAGTATGGTGGTGTAGTGGTTAGTACGGTGGTGTAGTGGTTAGTACGGTGGTGTAGTGGTTAGTATGGTGGTGTAGTGGTTAGTATGGTGGTGTAGTGGTTAGTACGGTGGTGTAGTGGTTAGTATGGTGGTGTAGTGGTTAGTATGGTGGTGTAGTGGTTAGTACGGTGGTGTAGTGGTTAGTATGGTGGTGTAGTGGTTAGTATGGTGGTGTAGTGGTTAGTACGGTGGTGTAGTGGTTAGTATGGTGGTGTAGTGGTTAGTATGGTGGTGTAGTGGTTAGTAAGGTGGTGTAGTGGTTAGTACGGTGGTGTAGTGGTTAGTATGGTGGTGTAGCGGTTAGTACGGTGGTGTAGCGGTTAGTATGGTGGTGTAGTGGTTAGTAAGGTGGTGTAGTGGTTAGTATGGTGGTGTAGTGGTTAGTATGGTGGTGTAGTGGTTAGTAAGGTGGTGTAGTGGTTAGTATGGTGGTGTAGTGGTTAGTAAGGTGGTGTAGTGGTTAGTATGGTGGTGTAGTGGTTAGTATGGTGGTGTAGTGGTTAGTATGGTGGTGTAGTGGTTAGTATGGTGGTGTAGTGGTTAGTAAGGTGGTGTAGTGGTTAGTATGGTGGTGTAGTGGTCAGTATGGTGGTGTAGTGGTTAGTATGGTGGTGTAGTGGTTAGTATGGTGGTGTAGTGGTTAGTACGGTGGTGTAGTGGTTAGTATGGTGGTGTAGTGGTTAGTATGGTGGTGTAGTGGTCAGTATGGTGGTGTAGTGGTTAGTATGGTGGTATAGTAGTTAGTATGGTGGTGTAGTGGTCAGTATGGTGGTGTAGTGGTTAGTATGGTGGTGTAGTGGTTAGTATGGTGGTGTAGTGGTTAGTATGGTGGTGTAGTGGTCAGCACTGTCTCCTCACAGTAAGATGATCTGGGTTGGATTCTCAGTCCGGGTGGTTCTGTGTGGAGTGTGTATGTCCAGGTACTCCAGGGTCCTCCCACAGTCCAAATACATGCGTGATAGGTTGATTGCTCACTCTAACTTGCCCGTAGGTGTGATTATGTGTGAGTGTGTGTTGGCCATGTGTTGAACTGGCGACCTGTCCATGGTGTACCCCGCCTTCGCCCGATGATGCTGAATGGATGGGTTGGTAACATGAGTGTGAGCAAATACTCATTTAAGGTACGATGTACAGTAGTGATAGTTATTCTCTCTGTTAATAGTTTTGATTCTGAGCTGTGAGTTTAGTCTTTAATCCAACACTTCTTCAAGCTTCAAAGTATAACAGCTCCGCCCTCCAGATGATCAGGACACAGTGCATCAGACATCACAATATTAAATGTGATGTTTTCTTTCAAATAGAGTTGCTTAGGCTTGTTTACAATTAATGGTCAGTGTGTCGTTGATTAACCAGAGAAGAGCCTCCTGCAAACCCTAATCCAAACCTTAATGAAACCATCACTGGTTAAATTTGCAGAGGTATCAAGTAACGAAGTATAAATACTTGGTTACCTTGCTTAAGTAGAAATTTTGGTTATTTATACTTTACTGGAGTAATTACTTTTCAGATTACTTTTATTTCTACTCCTTACATTTACACTCCATTATCAGTACTTTCTACTCCTTACATTTACACTTCATTATCAGTACTTTCTACTCCTTACATTTACACTCCATTATCTGTACTTTCTACTACTTACATTTACACTTCATTATCAGTACTTTCTACTCCTTACATTTACACTCCATTATCAGTACTTTCTACTCCTTACATTTACACTCCATTATCTGTACTTTCTACTCCTTACATTTACACTCCATTATCAGTACTTTCTACTCCTTACATTTACACTCCATTATCAGTACTTTCTACTCCTTACATTTGCACTCCATTATCTGTACTTTCTACTCCTTACATTTACACTCCATTATCTGTACTTTCTACTCCTTACATTTACACTCCATTATCAGTACTTTCTACTCCTTACATTTACACTCCATTATCAGTACTTTCTACTCCTTACAATTACACTCCATTATCAGTACTACTTTATACTCCTTACATTTACACTCCATTATCAGTACTTTCTACTCCTTACATTTACACTCCATTATCTGTACTTTCTACTCCTAACATTTACACTCCATTATCAGTACTACTTTATACTCCTTACATTTACACTCCATTATCAGTACTTTCTACTCCTTACATTTACACTCCATTATCAGTACTTTCTACTCCTTACATTTACACTCCATTATCAGTACTTTCTACTCCTTACATTTATACTCCATTATCAGTACTTTCTACTCCTTACATTTACACTCCATTATCAGTACTTTCTACTTCTTACATTTACACTCCATTATCAGTACTTTCTACTCCTTACATTTACACTCCATTATCAGTACTTTCTACTCCTTACATTTACACTCCATTATCAGTACTTTCTACTACTTACATTTACACTCCATTATCAGTACTTTCTACTCTTTTCATTTACACTCCATTATCAGTACTTTCTACTCCTTACATTTACACTCCATTATCTGTACTTTCTACTCCTTACATTTACACTCCATTATCAGTACTTTCTACTCCTTACATTTACACTCCAT
This sequence comes from Megaleporinus macrocephalus, assembly GCA_021613375.1. Taxonomy (NCBI): domain Eukaryota; kingdom Metazoa; phylum Chordata; class Actinopteri; order Characiformes; family Anostomidae; genus Megaleporinus; species Megaleporinus macrocephalus. The sequence continues at coordinate 42,996,865 of CM038710.1, read as the reverse complement.
TAATCAGTACTTTCTACTCCTTACATTTACACTCCATTATCTGTACTTTCTACTCCTTACAATTACACTCCATTATCTGTACTTTCTACTCCTTACAATTACACTCCATGGTCAGTACTTTCTACTCCTTACATTTTAAACATAGTCTCGTTACTCCTATTTCATTTACAGCTTGTTTTCATTCATGTACATTTACATTCCAGTAAAGATTATTTATATCATGTCTTTGAAGTTTGACTTCATTACAATACTTATAAACAACTAGTCATCATATCTTCTGCTCCATGAAACACATGTTAATGTTCAGTAGTAACAGATATGCTTCTTTATTATATTTACATTGTACTAAACTACATTCATGTTCAATGGGTGTATATGCGGCTGAAACAGGAAGCCTAGCGCATCCCAAATTTATCAACATTAACATTTTAATATAACATTATAATCATTATGGCTTTTAGAAGAATAGGGTTTTTTGGGGAGGTGGGCTAGTGCACTATAGACCCCTGTGGTGTGGCCTAAGCTTTTGTTCCTAATGGCATTTGTCCCATTACATTACTTTTACTTTTATACTTTAAGTAGATCTGAAAGCAGTACTTTTACACTTTTACTGGAGTAAAAAGCTTGAGTTGATACTTCAACTTGTACAGAGGTATTTTTAAACTCTAGTATCTATACTTCTACCTGAGTAATGAATATGAATACTTTTGATACCTTAGTAAATTTGTAAACCCCATGCACTGTGGGCCACTTGTGCAGTGTGAGCAGCTTGGAGGGCCGCTGTGTGCGTGGGTTTTTCCCTTTTCCTCTTTCTGCATGTTTCCAATAAGAGGTTCCCGACCGTGGTGGAGAGTAATTCCTCTCCAAAGCCGTCATTTCCTACACCAAGCTGTGGTGAAGTGTCGCCGCAAAACTTGACGTGTTTCTTTATTGAAGACTTTTGTTTGGTTCCCCTCCAGTTTACACAAAAGTGTCTCCATTTGTCCTGTCCTTCATTTCTCCGCCTCTTGTGTCCTCCCTGCCTCGAAATGGAAGCCGTGTTGTGATGGGATCGCACCGCTTCCACGCGAATTCGAAGCCTTATTGGAAATAAAGACGGGCGGCATTGACGTCAGCGCGGCGTACAGGACAGTCGAGCGTGTCAGTGGAAAGAAAGTTGCCAGGGAAACCAAAATTTCTAATACAAAAATGCTGACATCATCTTCTTCCTATGTTAGTTAGTTACTGTATCCTGGTCCTGGACAACCTCTGCTCTTTGTGTTTCACCTGATTCACACTGTAGATCAAGGGTGTCTAATTAGAGTCGGTAAGGTCCAGTTAGAGGAAATTTCCTCAGACCAAGGTCCGGACCCTCATCATTTCTAACTTGTGTTATGATTCAGTGCCATCTTGTTAACCTGTTGGTTTGGAACAACTTGTGGGAAGAATAAACATCTCTCGGTTCATGCCTGGTTGAACAGATGGCATCGCTTTATTCTCTGACTCGCTTTATTCTCTGACTCACTTTATTCTCTGACTTGCTTTATTCTCTCACTTGCTTTATTCTCTGACTCGCTTTATTCTCTGACTCACTTTATTCTCTGACTTGCTTTATTCTCTGACTCACTTTATTCTCTGACTCGCTTTATTCTCTCACTTGCTTTATTCTCTGACTTGCTTTATTCTCTGAATCGCTTTATTCTCTGACTCACTTTATTCTCTGACTCGCTTTATTCTCTGACTCGCTTTATTCTCTCACTTGCTTTATTCTCCGACTCGCTTTAATCTCTGACTCGCTTTATTCTCTGACTTGCTTTATTCTCTGACTCACTTTATTCTCTCACTTGCTTTATTCTCTCACTTGCTTTATTCTCCGACTCGCTTTATTCTCCGACTCGCTTTATTCTCTCACTTGCTTTATTCTCTGACTCACTTTATTCTCTGACTTGCTTTATTCTCTTACTCACTTTATTCTCTGACTCGCTTTATTCTCTGACTCGCTTTATTCTCTGACTTGCTTTATTCTCTGACTCACTTTATTCTCTGACTTGCTTTATTCTCTGACTCACTTTATTCTCTCACTTGCTTTATTCTCTGACTCACTTTATTCTCTGACTTGCTTTATTCTCTGACTCACTTTATTCTCTGACTTGCTTTATTCTCTGACTCGCTTTATTCTCTCACTTGCTTTATTCTCTGACTCACTTTATTCTCTGACTTGCTTTATTCTCTTACTCACTTTATTCTCTTACTCACTTTATTCTCTGACTCGCTTTATTCTCTGACTTGCTTTATTCTCTGACTCACTTTATTTTCTGACTTGCTTTATTCTCTGACTTGCTTTATTCTCTGACTTGCTTTATTCTCTGACTTGCTTTATTCTCTCACTTGCTTTATTCTCTGACTTGCTTTATTCTCTCACTTGCTTTATTCTCTGACTCACTTTATTCTCTGACTCGCTTTATTCTCTGACTCGCTTTATTCTCTGACTTGCTTTGTTCTCTCACTCGCTTTATTCTCTGACTCACTTTATTCTCTGAATCGCTTTATTCTCTGACTCACTTTATTCTCTGACTCGCTTTATTCTCTGAATCGCTTTATTCTCTGACTCACTTTATTCTCTGACTCGCTTTATTCTCTGACTTGCTTTATTCTCTGACTTGCTTTATTCTCTGAATCGCTTTATTCTCTGACTCGCTTTATTCTCTGACTTGCTTTATTCTCTGACTTGCTTTATTCTCTGAATCGCTTTATTCTCTGAATCGCTTTATTCTCCGACTGACTTTATTCTCTGACTTGCTTTATTCTCTGAATCGCTTTATTCTCTGAATCGCTTTATTCTCCGACTGACTTTATTCTCTGAATTGCTTTATTCTCTGACTCACTTTATTCTCTGAATCGCTTTATTCTCTCACTTGCTTTATTCTCTCACTTGCTTTATTCTCTCACTTGCTTTATTCTCTGACTCGCTTTATTCTCTGACTCACTTTATTCTCTGACTGGCGTCATTCTGCGGCTGCTGCTTCTCGCTCTATAGCTTGCCTGTGTGTGCGCTGCAAAGCCCGTAAACCATAAAGATAAGAAAAGTTCTGCCTCTTAAAATACACTGTCAGAATTAAATTGTAAATAGTTTTATAAGTTTGGGTCCACATTGGACTTATTGTGCTATATTTTTGTTTGGTTCAATTTAGAGAAATAATTAAATCTCTAAAATGTGTATCGTAGCTGTCAGAAGGAAAAAATAGTAACTTTACAGGAGAGAACAAAAACAGTCTTTACCTTTAATGTAAGTTAATGTAAAGAGGTTCTGTTCTGAGTGATTTTGGAGCATTTCTATTGGTCCATTCATCATGAAACTTTCACAGGATGTAAAGAGCAGCTGTTGTGTTAAAGTAATACAGAAAAATTAAAATCAATAAAAATGGAGATGGAGCATGTTTGTCATTGGACAGCAAAGATATGCTCTTCAGCATGAGTGTGTACATTGCGTCAGCCACGCCCCTCTCTGTCTACTTTAGTCTGATGGACTACATCCATACGCTTGTAACACTTGGAGAGTGTTGGAGCATATTTGGAGGGTTGTTATGCATTTGCATACAGTTTCCATATATCATCGCTGTCCAATTGCAACTTTACAGGAGAGACCAAAAACATACTTTACTTTCAGTGTAAGTCAATGGAACCAGAATTCTTTCCAAGCTATTTTGGAGCATTTCTATTGGTCCATTCATTATAAAATTTCCACACAATGTAAACGACCATTGGCGTGTTCAAATGATGTAGAAAACTCAAAATCATTTATTGGACAGCGACGATATGAAGTTATGAAATAACTTAATTTTGGGAGAAGGACCACGCCCGAGCTCCTCCTCTCCATCATTACACACTCTACATAAACCACTCCTCTATCCTCTATCTTGTGATGAAATTCGTACCCCACCACCTCCCCAGCTCCTACATCTCTTCCAAAATCTTACTCACTGTTCGCTTGGCAAGGGCGGCCTGGCCTGGCCCAGCAGCCAAAGCCTCCCAGAACTCCAGCCCCAAGTTTTCCAGAGTTCCCCCTCCTCCTTGCCCTGCCTTAGTGGTCCACACTTCACAAACCTTTTTTTTATACCACCTTAATATTGTGTCTATATTTTCAACCCCTAGCTACTGTGTACTTGTTGAGTTGATCGAGCAGGCATAGGCAGGAGAGGCAGATATAAACACAGGTTTTCATTATGCTCTATACTTGACACAGAAACAAAACAAAGAACTTGGGTAACACCAACACCACGTCCACAGTGAAACAATAGCGCAGCAAGACAGAGGGGTTTAAGTGGACAGGGACAACAAGAACACCTGAAACGGAGGGGGCGGAGGGCGGAGACACGAGGAGCACATGACCAAAATAGATACACATGGCTGAGGACAGGGGGACGTAACTAAGACAGACAGGTTGTTTACCCAGTTCAGTTTTCATTTTCATTTCTGCTCGTTATTGGCTAATGTTGTTTGTCTGTATCTCTGATTGACAGTTGAGGGCTTGTCCCCACCTGGAGCCGGACACTCTGAGCGAATGTCTGTCCGTCCAGCACCTGCATGGCCCCGCACACTCTCAGCACACACTTAATGGAAAGGATGGACGGTCACCTGCACTGGGCCAGGACATTTTCACAGGTACAGTTTCCCCCTTGCAGTTCATCAGCCATTAGTTTTGAATGTCTTCTTCATGTGGTTTCTCATGTGACCTGTATGACATAACATGGACAGTAGAGTGATGTTTTCTTCAGAGTCATTAAATGACTTGAAATTACTGCAAGTTATTATTGTTATTATTAGTATTATATTGTGAGTACCACTGCTGTACAGTCACATCAGCAGGTGTTCTAACAGAGACGCTAACAGTACCAGTACTTGTATGACGTCTGAAATCTGACGATGTGATTTGAAAATGTGCCATACCTTCAACACTGGGCACAGTCAACCAGCGCACCAGCCATGTTTACAGAACAATCTCTCTAATGATGGGTGCAGTAATATGGCATTAATGAGGAGTATCATATTTCTTAATATGTTTAAAAGTTCATGACGTGTAGGAATGCGTACTGTCAGTGTACTGTCTCTCAGGTCGAGTTGTGGAAGAGCACAGAAGAGCATGCAAGAGCATAGAAGTTAGTTGGCTTTAAAAAAAAAAATTTCAGTTAAATCAACAAATTAATGATTTTACCAGCTCTAAATGAGGTGCATGGCCACATATCTATCTGCTAATGCTGCTTTCAGCTGTCCATTACTTGTTAGCTACATAAGCTTCATAGCTCAAGTGCTAAACTAAAGTAGAACCTTCTTTTTGAAGTGGTGGGTAAAGTGTTCAGTGGCCAGTTAGTGGAAGTATAAAGTAGGTGTTTTTGACTGTGATCATTAAGTGGATGTTCAACATGGTGTTTCTAATAAAGTGGCCAGTGAGTGGAAGTACAAGATGGTTGTTTCTAATAAAGTGGCCAGTGGGTGGAAGCAAAAGATAGGTGTTTCTAATAATGTGGCCAGTTAGTGGAAGTACAAGATGGTTGTTTCTAATAAAGTGGCCAGTTAGTGGAAGTACAAGGTGGATGTTTCTAATAAAGTGGCCAGTAAGTGGAAGTACAAGATGGTTGTTTCTAATAAAGTGGCCAGTTAGTGGAAGTACAAGGTGAATGTTTCTAATAAAGTGGCCAGTAAGTGGAAGTACAAGTTGGTTGTTTCTAATAAAGTGGCCAGTGAATGGAAGTACAAGATGGGTGATTCTACTAATGTGGCCAGTTAGTGGAAGAACAAGGTAGGTGTTTCTAATAAAGTGGCCAGTGAGTGGAAGTACAAACTGGATGTTTCTAATAAAGTGGCCAGTGAGTGGAAGTACAAACTGGATGTTTCTAATAAAGTGGTCAGTAAGTGGAAGTACAAACTGGATGTTTTTAATAAAGTGCCCAGTGTGTGGAAATACAAATTGGATGTTTCTAATAAAGTGGCCAGGGGGTGGAAGTACAAGATGGTTGTTTCTAATAATGTGGCCAGTGGGTGGAAGTACAAGGTTGATGTTTTTAATAATGTGGCCAATTAGTGGAAGTACAAGATGGGTGTTTCTAATAATCTGGCCAGTTAGTGGAAGTACAAGGTAAGTGTTTCTAATAATGTGGCCAGTTAGTGGAAGCACAAGGTAGGTGTTTCTAATAATGTGGCCAGTGAGTGGAAGTACAAACTGGATGTTTCTAATAAAGTGGCCAGTGGGTGGAAGTACAAGATGGTTGTTTCTAATAATGTGGCCTGTGAGTGGAAGTACAAGGTGGATGTTTCTAATAATGTGGCCAGTGAGTGGAAGTACAAACTGGGTGTTTCTAATAAAGTGGCCAGTGGGTGAAAGTACAAGATGGTTGTTTCTAATAATGTGGCCAGTGGGTGGAAGTACAAGATGGTTGTTTCTAATAATGTGGCGAGGGGGTAAAAGTACAAGGTGGGTGTTTCTAATAAAGTGGTCAGTTAGTGGAAGTATAAGGTGGGTGTTTCTAATAAAGTGGCCAGTGGGTAAAAGTACACGGTATGCAAGTGGATGGTGAATGTGTTTTTTGTCCAGAGCTCATCTGTAAACAAGTGTATGTTTAATTTCAGGGCACTTCACGAGCTCCTACCCCAATAAGCAGAGTTTTAACAGCTCAAACGGACATAGCAGAATAAAAAGGTTTTTAATGTTATGAAGACCATATGCTGTCTTGATATTGCAACCATCTGCAGTGGGCAGCTGCATGCAAATCTTCCCATGATGCCTCCTCTGGTCTGTGTTGAGTTACACTCAAATAGCACATGCCTAACCTTAAAGTACCTGAAGTTATGACCTAACACGCCACGCAGCATCAGGACCAGGCGTCAGAAGTTGATTTCTGCTTTGACTTTTGCTTTATCTCTTCTAAACAATAGTAATAATCCAACATTTTTTCCCCACACAACACTTTCCTGTTTATTGATTCCGGCAAAGGCCTGTTTAAAATTGAGTGCGGTGCCAGGACCACTGCTACAGTGAATGGTGCATTTTAATGGTGATTATAATTGGACAGTAATAACTTACATGTGTACGAGCTTGAAGTGAGAGAATTACCTGAAGCTACATGTGCAGTAGTGCTATCTGTGCAATTAACAGGACAATTGCAGCTTTCTGGAGCATTAAAGCAGAGCAGGGCACGATTCCCTCAGCCCAATCGCCTTCGTTCCTCCGCGTGCCAGCAAGGAGTGTCTTTTAAAAAGTCTTGGCTCAGACTCTCCCTCTGTTTCCCTCAGTTCAAAGAGGACAGCTTGCTGCTTCTATGTGCAAATGGCTTTAGCCCGGAGCAGCTGTTGTGTTCTTCTGACTGTTTGTTCTCATTTGGTTTGTTCTTGCTGTGGTCAAAGCTAGCCAAGACGCTGCATGTAATGGCATTCAGGATGACTCTACCCACTACACGCAGCTTTGTTCCACAGCCAGCAGAGAGAGAGAGAGAGAGAGAGAGAGAGAGATTTCTGTGCTTGTGCATCTACATTCAACATCCACTAGAAATCTTCTGCTTCCATTCGCTGGCCACTTTATGAGCTCCACCTGCTTTATAGGTTCTCTATGTATACATCTGCAGCTGTGTTAATGGTGCCATGGAAATAGTGAGGTTTCTGCCCTCGCTCTTCTGCCCTAATGTGCAAAGCAGTGATCTATTATTTTAGTGTGCTTTTGGGTTTTATGTATGTGAACAGCTAATTCAGATTCAAACTTTCAGTGCCTGTGTTCCAGAGATAATCAACACCGTACTGACCACCGTACTGACCACTACACCACCATACTAACCACTACACCACCATACTAACCACTACACCACCGTACTGACCACTACACCACCGTACTGACCACTACACCATACTAACCACTACACCACCATACTAACCACTACACCACCGTACTAACCACTACACCACCGTACTAACCACTACACCACCACACTAACCACTACACCATCATACTAACCACTACACCACCGTACTAACCACTACACCACTATACTAACCACTACACCACCTTACCTACCACTACACCACCGTACTAACCACTACACCACCATACTAACCACTACTCCACCATACTAACCACTACACCATCATACTAACCACTACACCACCGTACTAACCACTACACCACTATACTAACCACTACACCACCTTACCTACCACTACACCACCGTACTAACCACTACACCACCATACTAACCACTACTCCACCATACTAACCACTACACCATCATACTAACCACTACACCACCGTACTAACCACTACACCACCATACTAACCACTACACCACCATACTAACCACTACACCACCGTACTAACCACTACACCACCGTACTAACCACTACACCACCATACTAACCACTACACCACCGTACTAACAACTACACCACCATACTAACCTCTACACCACCATACTAACCACTACACCACCTTACTAACCACTACACCACCGTACTAACCACTACACCACCATACTAACCACTACACCACCATACTAACCACTACACCACCATACTAACCACTACACCACCGTACTAACCACTACACCACCGTACTAACCACTACACCACCGTACTAACCACTACACCACCGTACTAACTACTACACCACTATACTAACCACTACACCACCATACTAACCACTACACCACCGTACTAACCACTACACCACCATACTGACCACTACACCACCATACTAACCACTACACCACCGTACTAACCACTACACCACCATACTAACCACTACACCACCATACTAACCACTACACCACCGTACTAACCACTACACCACCACACTAACCACTACACCACCATACTAACCACTACACCACCGTACTAACCACTACACCACCGTACTAACCACTACACCACCATACTAACCACTACACCACTGTACTAACCACTACACCACTATACTAACCACTACACCACTGTACTAACTACTACACCACTATACTAACCACTACACCACCATACTAACCACTACACCACCGTACTGACCACTACACCACCATACTAACCACTACACCACCATACTAACCACTACACCACCATACTAACCACTACACCACCGTACTAACCACTACACCACCGTACTAACCACTACACCACCATACTAACCACTACACCACCATACTAACCACTACACCACCGTACTAACCACTACACCACCGTACTAACCACTACACCACCATACTAACCACTACACCACCATACTAACCACTACACCACCGTACTAACCACTACACCACCATACTAACCACTACACCACCATACTAACCACTACACCACCGTACTAACCACTACACCACCATACTAACCACTACACCCCCATACTAACCACTACACCACCATACTAACCACTACACCACCATACTAACCACTACACCACCGTGCCACCTTATCTGTGGCTTGATTATTGAAATAAGCATGATGATATCATATATAAGTAAAAATCACTAATGTATATATATATATATGAACTGTGATACTATATCTACTATAACTGTATCCAATCTAACATCAAGAGTATAGTATCCAATCTAACATCAAGAGATAGCTCAGAGACCTTCACCCATACATTTCACTGAAAGTATGCCATAAAGAAAATTCCTAATGTTTTACCATTCATGCTTACTTTAAACCATAAGAGTGGCAGGGGTGACTGTGGCGGCTTAAACAAGTCTATGTTATATAATCTAAAATTTCTGAATTTAATTCTTGCTGTTCCTTCAGTAACATATGTACAAAACTGAGAACAAAGATATAACCACATAAGCAAGTCTATATGAGATGGTGGGCCATGTGCCAATCGGTGGGTGTGGCCTGCCATTACTTGCTGCATTAGCCTCGTAGCTCCAGTGCAGAACTAAAGAAACAAGATGCGGACAGCGAACCTGATCGAGTACATTTGGCACACGGAGGGCTGGCTGATTACTTTTTTGCTGAACTGTCGCTTTAATGACTACAGTTTTGTAGATGGCCTCCATTGTCAGTGTGATTGACCTCTCTCCGAGGTATCACTCCCCTCTCTCTCTCTCTCTCTCTCTCGTCTCCTCCGCCGGAGCGGTGCGTAAAAGCTGAGGCAATCTTAGCCATTACCCGCTGAGTGTTTCCCGTTGTAGTAGCAGATGTTGGGGCTAAAGGGGAGAGCATTTAAAGGCCTTTGATGGATGATTTCGAGGTAATGAATCAGGCGTGTAACCAGTTCAGAAAGCTGTCAGATAGGCCCGGAGCAGCTGGAGCCAAACGGGAAAACCAGGAGCCGCTCCATGCTGGACAGCCAGCGCTAGGCCGTCCGCCCCCAGGGGCTTCTGGGAAAATAATCACAGGGCCGAATCGCAGGAGCAGATTAGCAGAAGGAGAAACAGGGGAACAACTCTAGCGATTCAGTGTCTCAGGCTGCACAAGAAGCCGAGGGAGCGGAGAATCCTCTTTACGGGGCAGTCGGCCGTGATTTGGCACCGCGCTCGTACAGTAGTATATAATCTGTGGACGGGTGGTGCACTTGTGTGCTTCACTGTTATTTCCATTATAAAGTCTGGGGTTCGTGCCTCCTTCGTTTTTGCGTCTAAAGGTTCAATCTTCACAGCTTTGTGTTACAACATAAAAGTTAAGTAACGCACCCTCTCCACCCTGATAGTGCCACCTTGCTGTTGTACAGTTAGACACTGAGCACTGTGGCAGTTTGTTTTGGGTGTCCTTTAGTCCAGAGGGTTAAAGTCCAGACCATAAATCTATTTTTTGGACATGGTTTTTCATAATGCCAGGTAGGTATGACACTAGATGGCCAGTCGCCTGCATCATATTTTCAATTCATTTCACTGCTACAGCTATCAGTAATTACGAAATATAGCACCAGGAACTGGCTTTGGGGCCCACATTCAGTCCTGTGCTCTAGCTACTCACTGATGATGGTCAGTTTCATATTGTACACATTACTAGCCAATGGAGAGTGAGAACGGACCACCTCCCAAACAATATCTGAATACCAGCTTTCCTGTCATTAGAAATATATGGTGAAGCGGCCACTAAGTGGAAGTACAAGGTGGATGTTTCTAATAAAGTGGCCACTGAGTGAAAGCACAAGGTACGTTTTTATAATAATGTGGATAGGTGTTTCTAATAATGTGGCCAGTTATTGGGAGTACAAGGTAGGTGTTTTCTAATAAAGTGGCCAATTATTGGAAGTACAAGGTAGATGTTTCTAATAATGTGGCCAGTTATTAGAAGTACAAGGTAGGTGTTTCTAATAATGTGACCAATTATTGGAAGTAAAAGGCAGGTGTTTCTAATAATGTGGTCAGTTATTGGAAGTACAAGGTAGGTGTTTCTAATAATGTGGTCAGTTATTGGAAGTAAAAGCTAGGTGTTTCTAATAATGTGGCCAGTTATTGGAAGTAAAAGCTAGGTGTTTCTAATAATGTGGCCAGTTATTCCAAGTACAAGGTAGGTGTTTCTAATAATGTGGCCAGCTATTCCAAGTACAAGGTAGGTGTTTCTAATAATGCGAACAGTTTTTGGGAGAATGGTAGGTGTTTCTAATAATGTGGCCAGTGAGTGGAAGTAAAAGGCAGGTGTTTCTAATAATGTGACCAGTGAGTGGAAGTAAAAGGCAGGTGTTTCTAATAAAGTGGCCAGTTTTTAGAAGTACAATATAGGTGTTTCTAATAATGTGACCAGTGAGTGGAAGTACAAGCTAGGCATTTCTAATAAAGGGGTCAGTTATTGAAAGTAAAAGGTAGGTGTTTCTAATTAAGTGGCCAGTTAGCAGAAGTACAAGGTAGATGTTTCTAATAAAGGGTTAACTTAAGGGAAATACAAGGTGGGTGCTTCTGAGGGTCCAGTGAGTGTGTCATCGGTAACCCTCCTGAATTAAACTTCTCTGAAAGATCATGTAGCGTACGCTGAATTACAAACAGTGCATGACAGGAACGCTTTATTTTTTCCAAAAGGTCTCCGATTGGGCTCGTGTTGTCAAAACAACTGCTTGTTGCCATGAAATCCTGTTTCATGAGTAGAGAGTGAGGGGAGAGGGGGAGGAGGGTTAATTTGGTCAATGTGGCGGTGTGGGGACTCCTCGAGGTTGATTCGGCCCGTTTTGCGTATTAGTATTGTTTGTCTTTCAGGCCTGTTCACTGGCTCCAGCGCCACGTCAAATGGAGCCCCAGCAGAGCTGCACTCCAACAGCACTCACCTGCCCCCACGACATCCCCGCCTGGACCGGGACAGTGACGGGTGAGTATCAGATGCGTTCGGACTTACTCTGCAACGAAAGGTTTGGGATTTACATGGTTAATATCAATCCCTTAAAATCTAAGGTTCTAACTCTAGGAATCTACAGGTGAAAATTAAATGTAATTCCACTTTAATAACTGAATAATGCGTTTAGGGTACGACAGGGTTAACACAAACGTGAAGATTAAGTCAGATAGGAATGTCCCTGAGCTGTTTTCCTATTGGACAGTTCTGACTATTGGCTTGCATTAACTGAGAAATCCTGAGCATTGTGAAATACCCCCCACCATCTGACTCCTACACACACACCCACCCACACACTGGTGACAGCAGTTGGGATGATGTCAGGATCATGACGGCCGCAGTTTGGAGAAAATGATACAGTCATGGTTATGGAAGGACTGTGGTCATGGATGTCTCTGTGGGATATTAAGTACTAAATTGGATGTTCTTGAGTCATGTGATGTTTTGAGATATTTTGAGTTTCGGTGCATCATGCTAGATGCTCTGTGTATGTGACCTTTCTTCTGAGAAGGGGATTAGGATGTCATTGTTGCCTTGTGTAACACTAAAGTTGTACATCCCAGTGTGGGGGGCTTCAGAGTAATATGCTTCTAAGAATGAGTTCTATGGCTTCAAATCCCTTTGAGATACTTTTTCCTGTCAGTCTTTCAAAGAAAAGCTTCAGTGCCCTTAAATTAAAATGGAATGTAGTAATATTTACAACACTGCCCTCTATAGGCAGTACCATAAAACAGCAACTGCCTCTCTGTGCACAACTAGAGGTGTGAATGGATCAATGTTACCGGCAAAATAAAGAAAAACAAAATTTTCTAGTTTCAAGTATGGTCTCTTTAGACTGTACAGTAGCCCCACTAATATCTAACAAAACCCAACACTGGCTTAGTGTGCCAAATCAATGTGTGATTTTTGGGAGTGTCTGTGATGTTCACTCTATTCACTTTGGTCCATTTGGCTTCTTTTACTGGTAAAATATTAGAAACATATTATGGTGTTTGGTGGAGAATGATATTTGTTGAGGGTGAATAGTGGTGTTGGTATTAGTTAGTATTGCTGAAATTGGCTGGGGAGTTCGTTGGAGAATGTTGGAATTTAGTGGATAGTGCTTGTGTTTGGTGAAGAAAACTGTCATTTGCTAAATAATGCTGGTGTTTGGTGAGGAATGCGGGTGTTGTTTTGTTGAAATTGCTTAGAGAGTGATTGTTGATGAAGAATGCTGGTATATGGTGGTGTTGGATAATGTTAGTATTGGTTGGAGAGTATTAAAAAAGCTTATATTTGTTAGAGAGCGATGGTGTTCAGTGCACAATATTAATGGTAGGTGGTGTTAGGACCCCCCTTGTTGCAGTTGTTTGCAGATTCATGATTGACCACTAGGGGGTGCATCTTGTTTTTAATAAATGGAATTAGGGTAGCTTTGTGGGTTTTTTTCATTTTCAAGCTTAGTTAGTTTTATAATCTTTAGTTTTGTTAGTTTGTTTGTTATTTTGCTCGTTCCTGAAGTAACATTCTTCCACCAGCAGTTCACTTTAATAAATATGATCTGGTTTCTTGTTGATCTGGTTTCTTGTTTAAATTATTTGGTCTGGCAGAGGTCTGAGGAGAGAGCCCACTCTCACTTTCTGTTGATACTTGATCCAAGACCAGATTGTAACAATGGAGAATGATGTTTACTGAGGAATGCTGGTGTTTGGTGGTGAATGGTGATGTTGGGGATTGTTGGTATTTGTTTGGTTATGTTGGGATTAGTTAGAGAATGATGTTTATTGGTGAATGATGGTGTTTGCGGTGAATGCTGATGTTGGAGATTGTTGGTATTTGGTTATGTTGGGATTAGTTGGAGAATGAAGTTTATAGAAGAATGCTGGTGTTTGGCGGTGAATGGTGATGTTGGAGATTGTTGGCATTATGTTGGGATTAGTTGAAAAATGAAGTTTTTTGAAGAATGCTGATGGTGATGTTGGGGATTGTTGGTATTTGTTTGGTTATGTTGGGATTAGTTGGGAAGTGAAGTTTATTTAGTGGTGAACAGTGGTGATGGAGAACGCTGGTATTTGTTGAAGAATGTTGCAGAATGATGTTCATTGAGAAATGCTGGTTGGAAATGCTCTTGTTTGATGGTGCTTGTTGAAGAATGCTGGTTTAGTGGACCATGCTGCTGTTTGCTGGAGAAGGATGGTGGTGTGGAGTAATAGCGTTTGTCAGAGAATGATTGCTGAAGAAAGATAGTGCTGGAGAATGTTAATGTTTGTTGAAGAATGCTGAGTTACAGGAAAGCCTGAAACAAACCCACAACTTGAACTCCATCTCAATGAAAGCTTTTAGAGAAAAGCCGCACCAACACTTTCTTATAATTGATATGGTTTAATATGTGATGATGCACGCTTCAGAGATGTTGGGCAGATATTCATACTGTTTTGGCAAAGCAAAAACCTTTCTCACTATGAGCCTGTTTGAGATGATGGACTGTACAAATTTATGTTCTTTTCATTCGCTTGGTATATTGACTTAACACGTAGGATTTATTTACCATCCAGAGCACCGACTTGATTTTTTTCCCTGTGTCCGCACCGTGTGTTTGTTTTAATTGTAACGTTACCTAAGCATCCACCCACCCACTAACACACACACACACACACACCACCCTCCCCCGCCTTTAAAACACACAGGCCAGTTCTCTTTTTTTCTGCACCATCCACTGCACTGTGTATTTATTCAGCCAATCCAGATTAAACCAATGTCACTTTGACACAACATAAACTGCAGAGCGCCGGCTCAAGCTCAGCTCGGAGATGTCAGTCGTGTTTAATTAAGGAGGGACTGAACTCCCAAAAAAAGATCAACCCTACAACCCTTTTCTGTCGGCCCGTGTCCTGCAGTACCCAGAGCAAGGATACAGCGCGGGGTCCAATATGTCCTAAACTGCTCGCTGGTTGCAGGCATGGTTCCTATTAAAACCCCCTGATTTCCCCCAGGAGCCACAAAGCTGAGCTGCAAATCCAATGTGTCATCAAGAAGCGTTGTGTGTACAGTAACAAACAAAAATGCTGGAACGAACGAGCAAGGAAAAAGGGGGGAGAGAAAGTGCAGAGAGAGAGAGAGAGCGAGAGAGAGAGAGAGAATGGTGTAAATACATCTGTTCCCTTTAAACGTTTAGGGGAAACAGATTTGAACGGGGCATTTCTGCTCTTTATCATGATTTAAGGCAATAACCCATTGTTAGCTAAATCTACAAATTACACCAACTTTCGGGAAGAGTGAATTGTTCATGAGGTTTTAAACAATGTTCAACTGTTAGCATGATTGACATAATAGCAGAGCAGAGTGAGTCTCTAAAACACAGGGTTTCTGATGTTTCTTCTTTTTTTTTCTTTTCAACCAGCACTTTCAGCAGAACCCCCTGGTAGACAATAATCCAACACTTTGATATTATGATATACATTATATAGAAGTAAAATCCAAAGATTGGTCCCTTTTTCCATATTATGGAAAACCATAAAGTTTTGCTCACTTAAATATATTAATCTAGCGATTTTTTATTTATTGGTCAATCCAACAATTCTTGGATTGACCCTGAAGTTTTATTGTCTGTGTCTGTTTGGACATGTTGCTTATGTGTGATCATCCTGGTGTCTCATTGTAAACCAGCCAATCGAAGCAGATCTCTTAAGATTATCCATAAGCTCACCGAAATAGAGAATTTCATTCTTGAACCAAATCATAGGGTCTAAATGGGTGTGTAAAACTGCATATGGGCTTTTTTCAACTAGGCCTTCTATGTAGAACATCAATGAAAACTTTTAAATGGTGAACACATGCCATCTATGGAGCCTTTAAATAAGAATTTGCTGTAACGTTTATATTATTAAAAGTTATATAAAGTGCCTTAATGTGAGTTTTTCATCTGCATTTAGAGAACTTTACTGTACACAGTGTAATAAGTGCATCAGTTATGCCTCTTTTATCTTGGTAAAACATCGGATCATGTTTTCAAAGGAGCCAGTTCATGCGTCCCGTCCCTCTCGGTGCAGTTTTCTATACCATGTGTAGGTACGTCTCTGAAGAAAACAGTAAGAGAAACAATATTTACATGAACACAGTCAAACACTGTGAAATGAATTTTGCTTACAGTTCTTGGGCAACTGTAAACACAGCTGTCGCTGAAACGTCACAGTTTCAAATGTTTGGGTTACTTCTCTCTCTCAGTGCGATACATATCCCTCTCTTTTAATGATAACGACACTTGAACTTTACATTACATATTAGCTTTATGAATAGAAATGGCTCAAATTCCTTTAATTCCTTTAAAAAGTACTTTATATTAATTTGATTTCCCAAGAAAACAGCTGTTAAATACAAATTATTAGTGTCTTGATGCACACACTAGGGGGCAATGAGCACACTTGCCCAGAGCAGTGGGCAGCCCTACCACAGCACCCGTGGAGCAGCTCAAGGGCACTTCAGTCATGTTCTGTCTGTTCATGGGATCGAACAGGCCACAAGGCTGGTTCCCTAACCTCTAGCCCACAACTGCCCCAAGTGTAATACCATGCATTGGCCGGGAATCGAACCCCGGCCTCCTTAATGGCAGACGAAAATTCTACCACTAAACCACCAGTGCTCGGCTAAACATAACATCAGATGTAAGTCTACCGTCTACCGTGTCCAATCTTTACCTTTATTCCAGCTTCCATTTCTTTTCAGGAGACTCTCTTTCAGTTTCTGAAAAAAATCTGCTGACACACCTCCAACGTACCATCTTACAGGGTCCCTAGGGGTCGAAGTATTTCTGGAAATATCATGGGAATTTAGAAATGCTATTCCAGACATGGGAAGTCAAGAGATGTGATCATTTTTGGGCACATTTATGGACTATCAGGAAATTATGTTTGTAGCATATATATATATATATATATATATATATATATATATATATATATATATATATATATATATATATATATATATATATAATTTTATTAATTTTTTTGTACCGTGTGAGATTTCTTAAATTTTCTGCGGCCATTTATCAATTTTTTCTATGCTACTGAAGTCAAACAGGCAATTGTGCATTATGCCTGAAAAGTGAAAATTAAGTTTTAAAATGGGTTTAAATACTGTTCTGCTGAGCAGAAAGGAGGCCTGTCTCTCCCTTCATTACGGGTCCTGGAAATCCAGCTTTTTAGTTATTTGACTGGTAACCAGAGTGGGATTAGAGCGGAAACCCTAGTCTTAGAAGTTGGCTTAGAATTTTCCGATCTGAAGCAGCTTGACGTTCATCTGGTTAAGAGATGAAAACATTAAGTACTTTTCATTAAATGGGGACTGTATTGGTGGTGTGCCAGGTCTTCCAGATGGTTGTTAGGAGTCTCATGTTCTCAGTAACTTAGTTTTCAGTTTTTAGTAAACTCCTGCCATTTTTCTCATTTTCTTTTGCCGTTGTTCCTCATATCTGTCCTAACTATATACGACTGCCGTTTACATTGTGTGAACACATTGTGTGTAAAATGACTATTTGATTATTTTTAAATTATTATATGAACTTGCACTAAAAGAATGTGTTTTAGACCATACTGAAGCCACATGGCTTCACATGGGTGAGGGTCAGAGCACTCGGAGAGGGTTTGCTCCAGTGCTGATGTGATTACATATGATCTGTACGTAAGCAGCGCTGGATAGGTCGGTTTCCAGCATAAACACTGCAGCGGGCGTGAAACGAGCCGGGCCAGCGCAAGCTGTCATGTTCCGCAGCTCTTTAAGAGCGCTCTGGAAGGTGGGCTGTTTTTCCAGCGCGCAGAGAAACAGCTCCAGACAATTAGCCAGCGGTTTTAAAGCTCAGCTAACAATTACTGCTGCTCGGAGAAAAACGAGGTTTGAACAGAGCCAGCAGAGAGGATACTCATGTAACACTAAACGACATTAAATCCAAGGTCATGACGGCATAGTGCCGCTTAGAGAAGCCCCCGCATTTACCCAGGGCTAAGGCCTTCTGTGTGAAACACTAAATCTTTTACAGTCTTCACATATTGGGCTGCTGTGGGCAGCTTATTTAATTTGCTTTACATTTCTTTTAACAGTATTTGTACACCATTACACATAGGGATGCATTGATACCACTTTTTCCTTACCGATACCAATACCAGCTTTTCAGGTATCTGCCGATACAGGGTACCGATACCGATACAAACTCTGACTTAAATGCTCGATATATGACTATAAATCCTGCTATTTATAGTGTTCCACTTTTTGTATGTTGTATTTTTTAATGTCTTATCCTGAATAAGATATAGTAACCTTAAAAGAACACCATTTACTGGTTGAGTAACTGCACATTAAGTTTCAGAGCTATGAAAAAATAAAATTTGTCACACTGGTTCTCCTCCACAGAATGGTAAGAGCAGACATACGGAGGTTTGGGTGGATGTTTTAAATTTAGAGCTTCAGTCAGAGACGCAGGTGGTCTTCTTTGGAAGGCGGCCCCCAAACACTGATCTTTATGTGCTGTGTTCGTAACTTTATTGTTCAAGCCAAGTTTTCCTCTTTTTCTAATTACTGACTCCCTCTAACTGAACATGTTATTCTAGTCATTTTATATGTTTGTTGTCGTTTTGCGTGTAATTAGTATTAACGTATCCGTGGTCGCACCGGAAGTTCTAACACAAAGTAAACAAAGATGGCCCCCTAGTGTTGTCATGGAAAATAGCATGAATAAATGATTAATTTTCACTTGTTTGGTTGAACAATTCCAAAGGTTTCGGCTTGGGGTCCTTTACATGCGGCAGCAGCACCGTCCACTGCACCAATAACACGGGACTGCCCGTGGACGTGCCTTACTTTAAATCGGTGCTGCGAAACACTAATATCAGCCGATGCTGATATATTTAAAAAATGGCAAGTATCGGCCCAATATATCGGTCGATCTCTAGTGTAAACACCAAAAAGGATTTATTAGGCTTCACAAGAAAGCTGGCCCATTTGCACTCGCCCATAGCTGATCGACTCATCGGCCAGCTTTTTGGCCCACCCACCGTAAGCCCCCCATGGTAGCGGCACCTGCCTATAGAGATGTGATGACAGGAAAATCTGCTGCCCTCTTATTTGCCCATGTCATTAGATCAGGGGAGCCTAATCAGAACGCGGACCCTCGCGCATACATAGCGACGCTTTATACATTCCGTTTCATGGCACGTCCTTCGCCAGGACCTACAACGAGCCAGGTATGAAACGTCTACTTACATTTTCCTGAAGATGGAGCATTTTGATTTACATGTTTAAAGCCTAGAGTATACACGCGGCTGCCAAAGTCAACAGCGGCAGCCGCACTTGTTTTTCCCAAACGGTTTAGCAGGACATTAAACATTTTGACAAAATTATCTAACGGGCCCGGCTCTGCCGCTGCAGCCGCTGACCTCATTGCTAAATGTGTTTACCCTGGCTGAAATGGCCCATTTAGACTCCTTTTACTTTGTAAATACCAGCGTCACTTTCTGAAGCTAATATTAAAAATATGCCAGTGAAAATACATCTCGCCATTCAAGGCGTGTGGAGTTTTAAGTTGGGGAATCGCTTAATGCTCTAAAGCTCCTTTACTGAGAAGCTCCAGCGCAGGGCCGCTGGTCCACACGGTTCCAGGGCCGAATGGGTGCTGTTGGACGGCTTTGCCTTTTTGTTTCTGGTTCATTTACTCGTCCTGCGGATCACTGTTTGTAATGTAAATCCACAAAGTGTTTATTTTGATCTTAGCTTAATGGTGCTTGAAAAACTTGCCTGTGGGCCAGAAGCTACAGGTCCAGATTTAAGGATCAGGTTTCCACATAGGTACACGTTTGTTTGTTTGTTTTTTGTTTGCCTTATCCATTAACTACTATAGTGTTAGTTATTCATTAACTACTATAGTGTTAGTTATTCGTTAACTACTATAGTGTTAGTTATTCATTAACTACTATAGTGTTAGTTATTCGTTAACTACTATAGTGTTAGTTATTCATTAACTACTAGTGTTAGTTAATTATTAACTACTATAGTGTTAGAGTTATCCATTAACTACTATAGTGTTAGTTATTCATTAACTACTATAGTGTTAGAGTTATTCATTAACTACTATAGTGTTAGTTAATTATTAACTACTATAGTATTAGAGTTATTCGTTAACTACTATAGTGTTAGAGTTATTCGTTAACTACTATAGTGTTAGTTATTCATTAACTACTATAGTGTTAGAGTTATTCATTAACTACTATAGTGTTAGTTAATTATTAACTACTATAGTATTAGAGTTATTCGTTAACTACTATAGTGTTAGAGTTATTCGTTAACTGCTATAGTGTTAGTTATTCATTAACTACTATAGTGTTAGAGTTATTCATTAACTACTATAGTGTTAGTTATTCATTAACTACTATAGTGTTAGAGTTATTCATTAACTACTATAGTGTTAGTTATTCATTAACTACTATAGTGTTAGAGTTATCCATTAACTACTATAATGTTAGAGTTATTCATTAACTACTATAGTGTTAGAGTTATTCATTAACTACTATAGTGTTAGAGTTATTCATTAACTACTATAGTGTTAGTTATTTATTAACTACTATAGTGTTAGAGTTGTTCATTAACTACTATAGTGTTAGAGTTATTCATTAACTACTATAGTGTTAGTTATTTATTAACTACTATAGTGTTAGAGTTGTTCATTAACTACTATAGTGTTAGAGTTGTTCATTAACTACTATAGTGTTAGAGTTATTCATTAACTACTATAGTGTTAGTTATTCATTAACTACTATAGTGTTAGTTATTTATTAACTACTATAGTGTTAGTTATTTATTAACTACTATAGTGTTAGAGTTGTTCATTAACTACTATAGTGTTAGAGTTATTCATTAACTACTATAGTGTTAGTTATTTATTAACTACTATAGTGTTAGAGTTATTCATTAACTACTATAGTGTTGGAGTTGTTCATTAACTACTATAGTGTTAGAGTTATTCATTAACTACTATAGTGTTAGAGTTATTTGTTAACTACTATAGTGTTAGATTATTCATGAACTACTATAGTGTTAGTCATTCATTAACTACTATAGTGTTAGTCATTCATTAACTACTATAGTGTTAGTCATTCATTAACTACTATAGTGTTAGTTATTCATTAACTACTATAGTGTTAGTTATTTATTAACTAATATATTGTTAGTTATCCATTAACTACTATAGTGTTAGTTAATTATTAACTACTATAGTGTTAGTTAATTATTAACTACTATAGTGTTACAGTTATTCATTAACTACTATAGTATTACAGTTATTATTAACTACTAGTGTTAGTTATCCATTAACTACTATAGTT
This sequence comes from Megaleporinus macrocephalus, assembly GCA_021613375.1. Taxonomy (NCBI): domain Eukaryota; kingdom Metazoa; phylum Chordata; class Actinopteri; order Characiformes; family Anostomidae; genus Megaleporinus; species Megaleporinus macrocephalus. The sequence goes on along the minus strand of CM038710.1, from coordinate 42,975,239 downwards.
TTAGTTATTTATTAACTACTATAGTGTTAGTTATCCATTAACTACTATAGTGTTAGAGTTATTAACTACTATAGTGTTAGAGTTATCCATTAACTACTATAGTGTTAGTTATCCATTAACTACTAGTGTTAGTTATTTATTAACTACTAGTGTTAGTTATCCATTAACTACTATAGTGTTAGTTATTTATTAACCACTATAGTGTTAGAGTTATTCATTAACTACTATAGTGTTAGAGTTATCCATTAACTACTAGTGTTAGTTATTTATTAACTACTAGTGTTAGTTATCCATTAACTACTATAGTGTTAGAGTTATTAACTACTATAGTGTTGGAGTTATCCATTAACTACTAGTGTTAGTTATCCATTAACTACTATTGTATTAGTTATTTATTAATTGCTAGAAATTTACTCTGGATTACTCAGTATATATATATATATATATATATATATATATATATATATATATATATATATATATATATATATATATATATTATTTAGCATTTACAAGGTATTATTTAGTATCATAAATTATTAAGTATTTATTATGACTCTGAATTATTTTTAGAATTTAATTATATATAATTATTATATTATTCAATATATACTATGAATTATTTAGTATGTTTTGTGAATGATTCAGAATCTACTATAAATTATACATTACATACAGTATCCACTTTGACTTTTTCTGTAACTATTATGGAGCTATTTTGAATTTCAGTAGTTTTGAGAACTGAAGTGTTTTATCACATACGGGTCATTACAGGGTTAAGTCCTGACTGTAAAGGCAGACTCTCTTCTTGTTGTCTAAGGTAAGACTGCAGAGGAAAATTCCAACTGTTCCGTAACACAACTGTCTCACAGCTCGGAGGATTCCAGGCCTAAGCCCTGATGTGAACAGTAGCAGTGTGAACGCAGCCTGCAGTGTCCTCTCAGATCGTATAAGCTGATTTTCTGGGCTGGCTTGGAGCTGAGCTTGCAAAGTAAAGCCCCAGTGTTCCTCGTGGCTTTAGAGCGCTAACCAGAAGCAGAGCCGTTCCCATCGCCAAGCCCGGGGCGTCCCGCCCGTCTGCCAGAGAGGCTTAACGTCCTGCTCTCGTTCATATGCGCACACACCGTCCCAGCGGAGCACCGGCCGACAGGTGAGACAAGACGAATGAGCAACAGAGATATCGTCCTCATGAATCTTCAGCCTGAGAGAGTGGGCCAGTCTGGTTTTGCTCCACCCGTCTGATCCCCCCAGTTCAGGACTGTGTGTTTTAAAGGAGCAGTTTGAAGAGAATTCTAATTCAGAAAATTCCCTCTTTACAGTCAATGTAGTTCATCAGTTGAGACACACTTGGTGTCTGAAGTTTACGTCTTTAGTTTTGCACTGGAGCTGCGAGACTAAAGTATATAACAAGCAATGGGGGTTTATAGCCCACCAGTGAGCATTAACAGTGCACACAGCCATTCATTTTAATTCTAGTCAAAGCCATTTATGGTCCAGTGCCAGGAAGCATGTATAACAGAAAACCACACCAACTAAATGCAGTTCTAACGAGTTCAGTGTCCAGAGCAGGAGTGTTTAATTAGAGTTGAGTAAGGTCCAGTTAGAGGAGATCTCCTCAGGCCGGTCCGGACCATCATCATCTCTACCGTGTGTTCTGATTCAGTGGTGTATCCTGTTTACTGAAGTAGTCTAGTATCAGCATCTTATACCATCAACTACTGAAACACCAACACATCACACATACCGTTCAGTATATTTCAGTATATTTACTGTTTAAATACTGAACTGAATTAATTATTTATAAACTAATAATAAATGTTTTTTACTCACTTCAAGTAAAAACATGGGCTACATTTAAAAAATAATGTTTACCTCCACTTTGCTTTATTACAGCACCTTATTCTTTCTCCGACTCTCTTTATTTTTTCAGACTCGCTTTATTCTTTGACTCACTTTATTCTCCGACTCGCTTTATTCTCTGACTCGCTTTATTCTCAGACTCACTTTATTCTCCGACTCGCTTTATTCTCTGACTCGCTTTATTCTCAGACTCACTTTATTCTCCGACTCGCTTTATTTTTAGGACACGCTTTATTCTTAGGACTCGCTTTATTCTCTGACTTACTTTATTCTTTGACTCGTTTTATTCTTCCAACTCGCTATATTCTTCCGACTCACTTTATTTTCTGACTCGCTTTATTCTCTGACTCCCTTTATTCTCCGACTCGCTTTATTTTTAGGACACGCTTTATTCTTAGGACTCGCTTTATTCTCTGACTCACTTTATTCTTCCGACTCGATTTATTCTCCCACTCTCTTTATTCTTCAGACTCACTTTATTCTCCGACTCGATTTATTCTCCCACTCTCTTTATTCTCTGACTCGCTTTATTCTCCGACTCCCTTTATTCTCTGACTCCCTTTATTCTCTGACTCCCTTTATTCTCTGACTCCCTTTATTCTCCGACTCCCTTTATTTTCTGACTCCCTTTATTCTCCGACTCGCTTTATTCTCTGACTCCCTTTATTCTCCGACTCTCTTTATTCTCTGACTCCCTTTATTCTCTGACTCGCTTTATTCTCCGACTCCCTTTATTCTCTGACTCCCTTTATTCTCCGACTTGCTTTATTCTCTGACTCGCTTTATTCTCCGACTCCCTTTGTTCTCCGACTCACTTTATTCTCCCACTCTATTCTCTTACTCACTTTATTCTTCAGACTCACTTTATTCTCCGACTCTCTTTATTCTCCGACTCGCTTTATTCTCTGACTCTCTTTATTCTCTGACTCGCTTTATTCTCTGACTCGCTTTATTCTCCGACTCCCTTTGTTCTCTGACTCACTTTATTCTCCCACTCTATTCTCTTACTCGCTTTATTCTTCAAACTCACTTTATTCTCCGACTCTCTTTATTCTCTGACTCGATTTATTCTTCCGACTCACTTTATTTTCCGACTCACTTTATTTTCTGACTCACTTTACTCTCTGACTGCTGTTAAGCAGCTTCGTACCTCGCCTGCCTGCACGACGCACTTCCGAATCTGCACAGATCTGATTGGCTGAGGAGCCTTTGGTGATCTTACAATGCATGTGATTGCCCATATACCGTAAAGAGATGAAAAGTTAAACACTGTCAGAATCAAATGCTTCTCAGTAGTTTATCAGTTTGGGTCCGCACGGGACAAGTCTGGGTCCGGACCGCAGTCCACCTATTAGTGACCTCTGGTCTACCGTGTTCATCCTTTACTTTTATTTCAGCTGTCGTTCTTTTAAGGAACTTTCTATCAGTTTGCTTTTACTACAGTTTCAGAGGTGGGTTTAGCATTTTCTGCTTATTATGATCCAAGTAATTCTAAAAACATTAGGTGACGAATAGTCTGGACTCTGGGGTGGTCAGTCAATGGTTCTGAGAACACCAGCAGCTTCTTTGTTTTATTTATTTTTGTTTGTCTATAGTAGGTTTTCCTTCCACCAATTTGTTGCAGATTTTGAAAATGGATTGAAAAAGATGGAAAAAACATTATTATTGCATATTAGAATTTTTATACTCAGGCAAGTTGGAGAAGTTATATCACTGAAGCTGAAATGCAGTAAAAGGTGGTAGAAAAGGGTTTTCGGAAAAACTATGAGTCACATGATTCGGTTACACCTGATTATTTAGCATAAGGGAGACCTGCTGCTATACTAAGCCAAATGTTTAACCCATGATCCTACTCTCTGCACCAGTGCCCAGCTCACGTAATGCAACGGTGTTTCTCTTATCTGAAAACGGCCTGCTGTACAGATGGTCCGATCATGGCCCAAAGCTTTCTGAAGGTTGCTGTAGACATCCAAAGCCGGTTTGAAAAATAGCTTCCAGAAATGTGTGCCGCGTTTTCACTTCCACAAGCAAAACGTTGGCTTCTTATTGAATTTCCTGTTTCACCTTAAATGATGCAGCTATTACATTCTGGTGCCTTTTAGGGTAGAACGGGAAATTTCAAATAAGAAGCCAACTTCAGCTTCATCAACATGGAGGTCATCGGGGTGGCTCTAAGATTTCAGCCCAATTTAGGCGTATCATTGCTCTCCGAGTCTCTGAGCTGAAGCAGTACAGCCATAAAAAGATGGCAAACGTGTGGCGTGTTAAATCTCTCCGTCTTTCTAATTTCGATGCAGCACCTAAACCTCTAAAGTTTCTTGATGTGACTGTAGTGGATGTGGTTATTCACACTGCCAAGACGTCGTAAATGCACAAAACATTTGGGAAAGGTTTAAATGGCAAGCTTCTTGAACAGCTACACATCCTTTCAGATCCATAGCGTTGAGTTGGGTTCCGACAGTGGACGGATAGACAGAAACATTCATTCTCTTCAGCAAAACCGAACCTAATAGCTGTTTTGGCTGGAATTAACCCTTTCATGTATGGTGTCTACACTTGTGGACAGTTAATAATAGTTCAGATTAAATTATATGAAATGCATTTCACCCTCCAAACAACTAGATGGCAGAATCATAAGTCTCACTGCTCCAGTGTAACAAAATCCATTCTCCTGAATTCTATTGTAGTCTTGAGTGCTGAGGCTTAGAATCTAGGATGACTGACAATACAATATTAAGAATCCAGAAAATGTCTCTGGTATATCTAACAGACTCCAATGAACATGATTTGATATATTAAACTTCTTTTCCCTTATTTTAGATGTTTTTATGGCTCAGAAACCCACTGTCCACATATGTGGACATCATGCAACAAAAAGACTATAAATATAAAAATGCATAGTTTTTTATATGTTGTGTAGATGTGTAACAGTAATACATTTATATAAATTTATAGTTATGTGACATCTGTGTCCAGGCTGCTTTAAGGGATTTCACAGCAAGAAGTAAGAGTACAGTAACAAACATGTCTTGCTACTTGCTTTCAGTATGCTTTTAACAGAACCAGAATGATTTTATTTTATTTTATGAAAAGAGGAGGAAACCTCACAAATGTATATTTATATTATTATTTATATTTATTTATATATTTATTTTTTAATTTAAAAGTTACAAAAAAGAAGCTTAAGATTCAGCATTGTTTGTATAAAATGTTAATTTTACAATATAATACATTTAAAAGTTCAAGAAAGATTTGAGGAAAGATATAAGCATTCTTGGAAACACTTTAGATGTTTTAAAAATGTTTTTCAGTTTTTTTTACTCCGCTAATGCATGGTGTCCACATATGTGGACAGTTCAATAACTTTTTAATAAAACAGATTTTTATTTATGCATTATTTCTGGAGATCTGAGCAAAAAAAATGTTTTTAAATCTGAATATAATTTTTAATAATTTATGCATGAAAGTGTTAATTCAGTAAACGAAGGACAGAGCACAGAACTGTAAGCTATACTCCTGCATTGCTTTGTCTGTACTTTGGTTAATTTTTACAGATATAGTTTATAGACTGTTACATGGTGTCAGAAATAATATATGCGGGCCTTTGAGAGATTACTGACCAGCTCCACAAGAGTGCTATGATTCAGGCCAACAGTTTGCTCCATGCTAACTGGTGGGATATAAGCTTTCATTACTTGTTAGCCACATTAGCTGCATAGCTCCGGGATGACCTGTAATATCCACAGCTCATCAAATATGGGATTTAGACTGGAACTTGATTCTGCGTTGGGGTCGGGAATGAAAAGCGTCGTCATGGAAACCTGTCTGGCCTGAAATCTGCCTTTAATAACAGCGATACTTCATCATCCAGAGGAGAAGGTCTGGAATGACGTTGGTCTGGTGATGGACTCAAGTTCAAACCACAGTTTCACTCTCATTCTCTGTCTCTGTCCCGCCGTAAGCCGCTCTTGTTTTTCTTGTGTTACGCTCTTCTTTACACTCGAGCCCTTTGATCCTCACACATCTTTTGATACTCGCTTTCAGAGACAGAAACAAAGCACCACTCTTTCCCTTCCTCTGTGTTTCACTCACAGTCTGTATCTAATGAATGGCGTTCACATGAAGAGTCACGTTTGCTCAGATTGACTGGACTGAGTCAGGACTGACTCATTGGAACCGATTAACGCTCAGCGGTCTTCACAAATGTTCTCATGGAGTTCAGTTTATCTTTAGTATAGTACAGTAGTGCTGGCAGATCTGCACACTGAGAGTCAGTTGTACTGAAGACTGAGCTGGCTGTTATCAGTATACTGAATAGTAATCATTGGAGCATCTGTTTTTAAACAAGTAGTTAGTGGCTGTAGCCCCAAATCAAAACAGTCCAGTGTGACAGGATGGAGAAGTAGCTACTGCCCCGACAGTGTATTCTAACCTCCTGTCAATCATGTTGAAAGATCATATAGATCATTTAAGGACAGAGAGTCAATGAATAGAAGAGTAAATGCAATGATAGCTGAAGCTCTCACCACCAATTCTCAGCAAGAAACCACATTCAGTAGAAAACAAAACTAAACCAAAGTGACCACTGACGCTGCTCGACATTCTTGGAGAGTAAAGGAATGAAGTTTGATGCTGAACCTTGCAAAGTTTCTTCTAGACTGGTAAGTAAAAAAAAGAAGGTACATGGCTTTGTTTCTTGTGATGGAGAAACATCTATAGTTTGGAGTATGAATTTGACAGGTTGCGTCATATTACATATTTGGGTTTGATATAATAATAACACAACAATGGACTGACGGGTCTCTAAAGAAAGTTGTTTCTTTCTGGTCATTGTGAGCTGGTCAGCAAGCCATCAACTGCTGATCTTCAGATACTAAACTAACCTAGAATGTTGTTCCCTTTTATACTCACTTATTAGTAGAATGTTTTTCAGCTGTGCATCACAATTGAGCAAGAGTGTCCTAACAACCAATTAGTCCAATAACATCCTTAACTTGGATTGGTGGTCGTACCAGGAGATTTAGACAGAGGACTGAGAATTACTGATAATGAGACTATATGTAAAATAAGCCTCTATACAAAAATAGACTTTAATACAAACATTTTTATTCTTTAAAAATCATCTGATACACTTACATTAATTGTGAAATGGACAATATTGTTTGTGAATTGCATGAAAATTGTATAAATTGCATGAAAATTGCATGAAATTAAATTCTAAAGTGATCCTAAACTTTTGAGTGGTAGTGTATATAATAAACATTATTAAAAATTCACTCTACAGTCTGTACTATCCATATATAGGAACCATGTTACAGTGCTGTGAATAAGTATTACCCCTCACCTGATTGCTTCTGTTTGTGCTAATTTGTCACACTGGAATGTTTTATTTTAAACCCATATCCTATATCACCTGTGTAAAAAAGTAATGGCCCCCTAAACCTAATAACTGGTTGTGGCAATAACAGCTGCAATCAAACATTTGTGATGAGCCTTTTACATCATTCTGGAGAATTTTTGGCAACTTTCTTGCAAATGTTTTTTAATTTGGCAAAATTGGAGGGTTTCAAGCAAGAGGTCTTACTACAGCACCTCAACTGGATTCAAGTCAAGACTTTGATTCCAAATTCTTTATATTGTTTCTTTGGAGCTTTTTAGAGTTGGAATTTCCTCCATGCTTCAAATCATTGTTCTGCTTCACAGCCCAACTGCAATCGAGAATTAGGTCACAAATTGACAGGCAGACAATCTCCATCTGTTTTTTTGTAGGAGAGCAGATTTCTTGGATCCATCAATTATTACAAGTCGTCCTGGTCCTGCAAAAGCAAAGCTTCCCCAGGCCATCACAGAACCACCACCATGTTTTACTGTTGGTATAATGTTCTAATGCTGGAATGTGGTGGTGGCTTTATGCCAAAGGTAACAGGACCATATATTCCAAAAAGTTTAACCTTTGACTTTTGAACTTACGAAGTCATCTAGATGTTTTCTGACAAGCCCAGGGTGAGCATTTCTGTTCTTTCTGATCAGCAGTGATTTTGCCCCTTCCAACTTTCCAATGGATACCGTTTTTGGCCCGAGTCTTTCTTATCGTGGAATCGTGTACAATACCCTAAGGGGCAATTCCAATTTCTTTGTATGGCAGGTACACCAGCATTTTTCCTTCAGCATTTAAAAACAGAATTTTGTGTTTACCCCTAGGTAATCTTTACGTGTAATATAAGTGTAGTTTGATGATCAGAAGCAGTCAAATGGGACAAATATGTAAAAAGATAGAGGAAACTGAAACGGGGCCAATGCGTTTTTACAGCACTGTACAAAACAGCCCTGTTTTTGTGATTCTGCGAGAACCGACACATTCTGCTTGTTCAGTCTACAGCAGTTCAGCTCCACCCATTTACACTATAAAGGAGTGTGACATCACAACAGGGGGAGAAGTGGACTTTAGCTTTTTTTTATCAACTCTTGCTTCAGTTGAGCAGTTTACTGTTTAATGTCGTACGAAGGAATCAGGGACCATTTTTGCTGCATTAAACGACAAAAATGTTAAAAGTGGACATCAAGGGGAAAAATACAGCAAGAAACGTGTAGGATGTGGACCCTGGTAAAAAGAAGCCTCCCCACTGGCCTCGGATCAGCATTAAAAGTGGGCACCCTGCACCCCCACCGTGCCCATATCAACCACATCCTCTCCGGAGTCAAAGGTTAGACGGATCTCTCTCTCGAGACAGATAAGCTTCGGCAGGGATCAGAGACCGGCATGACGGAACAAAACAAAGTGCTGTAAAGGCGACGATCAGGGAAGGTGAAGGCTGAGGGGCGAGATGAATCGAGCGTCTGAAAGATTCCCCTCATTCCTGCAGCCTGAGTGCGCCGCAGCTGCCACTGATTACAGCCTGATTCACTTTAGCTGCACATAGAGGCAGCTTGTAAAAATATGAACAGTATAACTGTTTCCTGAGTTTGTGCTGACAGCAGCTCCCGGGGGAAAACGCGGCCGCTGCGCAGAAACACATGGCAGAACGCCCCACACCGTAGAGCACTGCAGCCTTCTCTGCATGAAGAAGAGTTAGTCTAGAGAGGAACCATGCGCTGCTGAGAAACACACTGGCCATCAAAACTCTGAGGACACGTACCTTTGCTAAAGGTTTCCAACATGAATGGGTGTGTTTCCTTAACGTTTAATAGAAGCTGATGGAACAGTTGATAAAAGCTGTCTCTTGAGAATAAAGCTTGTTGTCACGTCATCTTTCATCAGAACTCAAACCTTTCTGGTGTTCAGACCTCCATTCGGCCAGAATGTGCTGTTCAAGAGGAATTCCTGAATAGCTCAATTGTTAAGATGCAAACAAACTAATTTGCAGTGCTTTGACATGATATGTTCTAGAGCAGGGCTGTTTAATTAGAATTCAGTAAGGTCCAGTAAGAGGAGATTTCCTCAGGCCAGTCCGGACCATCGTCATTTCTAACTTGTGTTATGATTTAGTGCCATATTTTGTATATTTAAGTTACCTAGTATACCATCAGCTACTGATACACCAACACATACACATACCGTTCAGTATATTTCAGTATATTTACTGTTTAATGCTGAACTGAATTAATTATTTATAAACTTCTAATACATTTTTTGTTTTGTCCTTACTTCAATAAAAACAAGGGCTACATTAAAAAAACAGAACGCTTTTGAAAAAAAGTGTATCTTAAGGTGTTTAATTATAAAACTCTTGAATCTTGAATCTTGAATAGAGATAGAGATAGTAAATAAAACGTGTGTCTTCTTGTTAACTCAGCTTCACAGATTGACATGTTGGTTGTACAGAGCGGTATTCTCCAAAACTAGACGAGCAGGTCCATTCCAGAACCGTTCCTGTTAAACACTCAGTTTTCTCTGTTCACTTTTCTGTTTTTAGAGCTCGTTATTCTTTCTGACTCGCTTTAGTCTCCAGCTGCTTCCTCGCTTCATACCTCGCCTGTGTGCGCACCGCACGCCCCAATGTGCACAGATCTGATTGGCTGAGGAGCCTTTAGTGATCTTACAGCGCACGTGATTGGTCTCAGAGTTCACTGCGACATAAAGCCCGTATACCGTAAAGACAAGAAAAGCTCCACCGCTTAAAATAAACATAGTCAAAATTGAATCGTTCTCAATAGATTAGCGGTTTGGGTCCGCATTGGACAACGTCTGGGTCCGGATCATGACCGAGGTGACCCCTGTTCTATAGAAACCAATAATGTTTAACGTCTGCTATTACAAACCCCTTTCCAGTAAACTTGGGACAGTAAGTAAAATGCTAATAAAAACAGTGGATAGTAACTTCTGGTTGAACTGTATTAAATCAAGTTTCAACTTTTATTAGTCATTTGCACGTCATGTCAGGTCATACATGCATTGAAATGCTTGGAGTGAGGCTCAGATAATATAAACTCTACAGCAGGACAGCATTATATCGTCACTGTCCAATGAAAAACATGTACTTCAATTTTTGTTGCTTTCTATTTTTCTACATCAATTAAATGCTGCCATTTACATTGTGGGAAAATTTCATGATGAATGGACCAATAGAAAAAAATTCTGGTTCCATTGACGTACATTGAAAGTGAAGACAGTTTTTGTCCTTACTGTTTTTGTCCTTACATAATGATATTTTTTCATAGCAGCAATATAAGAATAAATAATATGGCAGTGGCTGAGTGATATGGTATTGGGGTCTTTCATTCAGCTTCACTGTGTGTTCAGAAGCCTGACAGCCTGTGGGTAGAAACTGTTCATTAGCCGGGTTGTTCTGGCCAGGATGCTGCAGTATCTAAATTAAGAACAGTACAAAAAATATGTTTGATGTTTTATCTTATAAAATGTATTGTTTTTTAAAAGAATTTGATCATTCCAGATTCCAAAACATTGGGACCGAAGCCTGTTTACCCTTGTGTTACATCACATTTCCTTTTAACAGCACTTAATGAACATTTGATAACTGAAGACACAAACAGATCCAGTTTGGAGTTTTTGGCTGTTCTTCCTTTATACAACTCTTCTGTTGCACAACCGTGCAGGGCTCTTGTTGTCATGTTTTGAGGTTAATACTTCAAGTTTTCAGAGGGAGACAGAGCTGGACTGCAGGAATGTGAGTCTACCCCCCACGCTCCCTGATTACGCAGTCATGGTGTTGTAACACATGCTGAGTGATGTTTTGTTGAAATAAACATGGACGTTTCTGAAACAGACGTCGTCTAGAAGGCAGCATATGTTGCTCCTGTAAGGGTTCCGACGGCACTGCCTGCCGCCAGCAGAGGGCAGCCACCGGGTCGTCCTGCTGAGAGAGCCTCAGCTCTAGCAGTAACAACTGCTGCAAGCAGAGGGTGACCAAAACTATAGCCAAGAACTCCAAACCCCAGCGTGCACCGCTCTGATTTGGGCATTGGTAGCGCCTGCCAATGACCCTACTTAAGCAGATGGCAACCACCATCCTTTGCTACACCTTTGTGGAGGGGTAGCCGGTAAACGGTATCAAGAAAATAAAAATAAAAGGAAGAGATATCTGAAAAAGAAGGAGCTCTCAAAAGAAAAGAAAACTCAAATAAGCTCCTAGAAAAAAGAACAAGAATAAAAGAGAGCTAAGAAAAAAGTAAAGTAAAGAAAATAATTGAGTGGCCTCCCCAAGGCATTTTCCTTTTGTTTAGGGCCTACTCCTTTCAGTTATTGCTCACATCTTTCTGTTTATCCATTTCTGTAGATGCCAGGTTTGGCCTGTTTCTTTGTTCTCCTTGCCGCCAAAACAAAAAAAGCTTGCCGAAAGCAGGTGGAAACAGGTGAAAACAGGTCCACCTGTTTCCATCCCTCACTTCCTTGTTTGTTTAGCTCCGCGGAACTCTCCCGAAAACAACTGGGTTTTCGGTCGTTCACGGGTTTTTTTTCACCAACTTCACCAGAGTCAGCACGTTAGTCTTCTAACATCACTGCACGGTTTGCGTCCCGGCCTGACCCAAGCACGTCCTGTTCCCATTCACACACACATGCACATCATCTGACGTGTAGGTCCTATTAAATAAATAATTAAATAAATAATAAAACCTGTTTGCATGCTGTTGGTTCTTGCATGTGGAACCGTGACAGCTCCAAAATCTGTTCAGAGTTGAAGGAGCTTTTACCCACTAAAACTCCAGCCATACCATGACAAGTACTGGATTTAGAACTGTACACTGGTAACAGTCTGGGCAGTTCTTTGCTTTTTTAACCTGTAGAACACAACTCCCATTATTTCCATAAACATTATGAAAGGTTGTCTCATCCAACCACAGTACATGTTTCCACTGAGCCTCAGTCCATTTCAGATGAGCTAGAGTCCAGAGAGGTCTGCAGTGACATTGTTGATACATGCCTTTCTCCATGTTTTGATACCCACAGAAGAATTCCCCTTTTTTAATGCACTACCATTCTAGATGTTCAAAGGTTTCAGGCATTAATTTGTGTTCTTCAGCCTTAAGTAAAACAAGAAAAAAGTATCCGAAAACAAGTATCTAGAAAATTAGACCAAAAACCTACTTTACTTTCAATGGAAGTCAATCCAACCAGAATTTTTTTCAAGCTATTTTGGAGCACTTCTATTGGTCTGTTCATCATGAAATTTTCACTCAATGTAAACGGTCATTGGCGTGTTAAAGTGAGATGGTTTTCATTGGACAGCGAAGATATTCTACTCATTCCGATACAGGTCAAAGTAGATTTCTAAAAGACTGCTTTCAGTTTATATTTTCATTGTACCTACTGCCATGTTTTTTTGGAACTGGGTTTCCACATGAAACTGTTATATTTACACTGCCTGATTATTGACACATAGGGTGTGTCTCAAAACCTAGTGAGCTCCTACATAGGCAGCATTTTACGCCACATGCGCTCCCGACATGTAGACTGTCCCAATTCTTACATACCTTAAACATACTGTCTACTGAGAAACCTTATTTAGACCTGATTTTAAGGAAGCATTGAACGCTTCCTCAGCCACTAAGACAATCCCATGATGCAACACAGGCTAATCTACGAGCAGTGAAGTGGTTTTAAAACGTGAGTTATTTCCATTTCTCTACATCTCTACAAAATGCTCCAAAATAGCTTGGTAAATCTGGTTCCATTTTTGTTGATTTTGAGTTTTCTACATCGTTTGAACACGCAAGTGGTCATTTACATGTGTGAACATTTCCAATGTATGAACATAGACCAATAGAAGTGCTCCAAATTAGCTTGAAAAACATTCTGGTTCCATTGACTTCCACTGAAAGTAAAGTATGTTTTTGGTCTCTCCTGTAAAGTCGCAATTTTGGAGACACTTGTTTTTCATTGGACAGCGATGATATGTAGGTTCACTGGTGATTTGGCTAGTAAATAAAATGGCTATATTTGTGTTCTAGACATGGCAACCCCTGGCTCCCATCAGCACCACTGTAAAGTCTCTATAATTACCATTTCACAACAAACCTCTTTGAATGACTGTTTACATCTCGCCTACTAAACTACACAGTTTAATATACACAAAGCTGCTGTTCTCTAATAACCAAACCTTAGGACATAGTTTTATTACATCATAACTTAATAAACAGTGAAAAACAAACACTGTAAAACGTTTAAAAGAAGCAGGGTGTCCCCAAACTTTTGACAGGCGCTTTTCAGAGACATGTGGCTCTAAGGGAGGAGAGACGAGTGAGTCACGCTAATAGATGAGAGTGTCGTGAGAGAATGTGTGGTGTTTTATGGTTTGTAGTGATGAAACGAAGGTTGTGGAACGTGGAAAAAAGATGTCGGATGGATGAACTGATGTCATATGGGATTTTCCTGAGTATCGGATTGTGTTCTGAGGTAGTACTGTTAGGTTTGAATTGCTAGCTTAACATGATTTTATACATGTTTGTACTTTGTATGATTTACTTCAGCGGAAACATATTTTCATATAATACTTCAGTGACAACATTTTAGGTTTGTTAAAGGGAATGCAAGTGTGTTTTTATTGACTTGTTGAGTCTCAATTAAGAAGAAGTGGCGCTGGAGTTGACTTTATTCAAACAAGATCAAATAAGAACTTCTCTGAGTGCTGGTTTGTTAATTCCAGATCAGGCCTATGAATTCTAGACTCCTTACTCCCAGAGAGAAAGGATGTTTGAGATCTCTGTTCATACACTCTAAAAAACATTGGGTTGAAATTGACCCATATTGGTTTTTTTTTTTTTTACAACCCAGTGCTGGATCAGTATTGGACAAACAAGCCTTGGGTAGAATTGACCCAGCACATTGGGTTATTAATTTGACCCAGCATTTTGGGTCAAGCATTTAATCTAAATGCTCTGTAATTTTAACTAGAATGCTGGGTTAATTGAACCAAATTTTGGGTTGTATTCTGATTACTATTACATGTATAATTTAACTATTACTTTAACACATGCATTCTTAATATTCTTACAAAAAATACGACTTTAGCACCAACAATAAAAAGCTTTATTATATAAATGACATTTCTAGACAACAACAACAATAACAACAGCACTAGAAACACCTTGGAGTCCATCTGCATCAGGAAAGCCGTTGCCTGAGTCAGTGCATACTTCCCACACTTAACATGCGCTGTATTATGTAAGCAGTGTATCACGTCAACGTACGTCTTGCTCACTTGCTTTTTAAGGTGTCGACTGAGGGAACGGGGGTAAAAATAAAAACGTATTGCGGGAATGTTTATCAGTTGATGTGCATTTTAATTACTTTTTTTTTTTTTACTTCTTCCCATAATTTAGTTTTCTTGTTTTTCTTTTAATCATGTACACCTTTTTATTTAATTCATGAGAAGAAGTTGGTTGAACTTGGATGCTAAAGAATTCTCCAGGCACTTACATTATGGTCCCCAACACTGCAACTCAATGCACGAGCAGAGACAGTGATAAATAGCAGGTGTAGCTGTTTGTTGATTGTGAAGTCTTGATGTGCAAGAGAAGCTACAATGTCCTCATAACAGCCATAACACAAACACAAATAAACGCTAAATCGTGAATCTCTACACAGTAACACAATTCTAAATCTCCAGGGAACTGTCAGTCTGCTTGTACACAAAAAGAACAAGTTTTAAACGTAGATATTAATTAAAAAGAGAGCTGCTTTTATTAGTTATGAGCCTTCATATCCACATAGGAACAGCCCGTCTTTCAACAGAAGCTGCCACCGCCATGTTTCTACTGTAGCCCAGAACAGACAAACTGTACAAGTTGAAGGTGCTGTAGCACTGACTGGAAGACGTAGAATGAAAAAGAATTCTTGTGGAAATGTCCTACAGTAGCACATATTTATAAGAAGCTGGCCAACTTATTACAAATACCGTTTAGTATATTTCAGTATATTTACTGTTTAAATGCTGAACTGAATTCATTATTTATAAACCTTTATTTATAGAGAAAGTAAATAAAACATGTGTCTTCTTGTTAACTCAGCTTCACAGATTAACATGTTGGTTGTACAGAGCGGTGTTCTCCAAAACTAGACGAGCAGGTCCATTCCAGAACCGTTCCTGATAAACACTCTTTTCTGTTTTTAGAGCTCCTTATTCTTTCTAACTCGCTTTAGTCTCTGACTGCTGCTCCTCGCTTTGTACCTCGCCTGTGTGCGTGCTGCACGCTCCAATCTGCACAGATCTGATTGGCTGAGGAGCCTTCTGTGATCTTACAGTGCACGCGATTGGTCTCTGGGTTTACTGCGCCATAAAGTCCTTATACCGTAAAGACCAGAAAAGCTCCGGCGCTTAAAATAAACACAGTCTAAATTAAATTATTCTCAATAGTTTATCAGTTTGGGTCCACATTGGACAACAGCTGGGTCCAGACCGGGACTGCGGTCCGCCTATTAGTGACCCCTGCCATACACCGTATACCTTATTAGTACTCTACTGTTACCAAAGAGGGACCAATTATTTAATTTCCTCACTTACTGCTTTTGTGGCTGTGAGTCGTTTACATCCTAATGCTGCAGCATTACAGTCTCCATTACAGGGTTACAGGGATCTTGCCGTGTCCATCTGTTTGTGATGATTCTGTTTTTAAAGGCAATTCATTGGGTTTGTTTTTGTTTTCCGCTCCGCTCTGAAATGCTAAAGTGTGACTCTTTGATGTATGAGCTCGGAGCTTTGCATAAGGGCAGGAACAACAGGCCCGCTCGGGTTGGCATCACGCTTCTCGCTGGAATGGCTCTACTTTGCATTTTTGAAGGCTAGGCTGGTGACAGCTGCATCTAATGGCGCTAACAAAGGCTTTATTTATTCGGCCGCGATGCGGCGAGCATCAGTAAGCCATCATGGCTTCCCCCTGAGCCATCGTGGCGTACAGCATGTCGGAGGCATGTTTTCTGAAAGTCCATCTGGAGTGAGGTATACGGCCTGTACATGATCAGAACCAGCCCCATAAATTTTTATTATGACAAAGACGGGATAAGTACGAAGCACGACAGAGGAAGCAAATACAGCATTAAGTAGGCCCGTCCCCGCAGAGACATTCCAGCGGCATTCTGAGGCATGCAGTGATCAGCGATTTCCTCCTACATGGAAAGTCTGTGTATGATTTATAGATCATCTGAAAGCTTATTCTGCCTGCTAATCTCCTCTGCTCTCAGACTTATGGTTGACCCTTATTGTTTAGCTATGGTATTTAAATGTAACCCTTTATTTTCAGTAGCCATGAAAAGTCTTTGCAGTACACACACTTTCTTACAATTATGCTGAATGCTATGTATTTTAGTCAGCTCAGTGGTGTAGTGGTCAGTACGGTGGTGTAGTGGTTAGTACGGTGGTGTAGTGTTTAGTATGGTGGTGTAGTGGTTAGTATGGTGGTGTAGTGGTTAGTATGGTGGTGTAGTGGTTAGTATAGTGGTGTAGTAGTTAGTATGGTGGTGTAGTGGTTAGTACTGTGGTGTAGTGGTTAGTACGGTGGTGTAGTGGTTAGTACGGTGGCGTAGTGGTTAGTATGGTGGTGTAGTGGTTAGTATGGTGGTGTAGTGGTTAGTACGGTGGTGTAGTGGTTAGTACGGTGGTGTAGTGGTTAGTATGGTGGTGTAGTGGTTAGTATGGTGGTGTAGTGGTTAGTATAGTGGTGTAGTAGTTAGTATGGTGGTGTAGTGGTTAGTACTGTGGTGTAGTGGTTAGTACGGTGGTGTAGTGGTTAGTACGGTGGCGTAGTGGTTAGTATGGTGGTGTAGTGGTTAGTATGGTGGTGTAGTGGTTAGTACGGTGGTGTAGTGGTTAGTACGGTGGTGTAGTGGTTAGTATGGTGGTGTAGTGGTTAGTATGGTGGTGTAGTGGTTAGTACGGTGGTGTAGGGGTTAGTATGGTGGTGTAGTGGTTAGTACGGTGGTGTAGTGGTTAGTACGGTGGTGTAGTGGTTAGTATGGTGGTGTAGTGGTTAGTATGGTGGTGTTGTGGTTAGTATGGTGGTGTTGTGGTTAATATGGTGGTGTAGTGGTTAGTATAGTGGTGTAGTGGTGTAGTGGTTAGTACGGTGGTGTAGTGGTTAGTACGGTGGTGTAGTGGTTAGTATAGTGGTGTAGTGGTTAGTATGGTGGTGTAGTCCATGGTATACCCTGCCTTCACTCAATGATGCTGGGATTGGCTCCAGCCCCCTGTGACCCTGACTAGTGGGATAAAGCGGAAGATAATTAATGGATGGAATGTACAGTATTTCACAAGGTTGATTTACAAAACCGGAGGTGAATCAGATTTTCATCCCTGAAGGTGAGCAAGCAAGTCAACATGTGTGTTGTTAAGGTGTTAAACTGCTGTGTGTTTAGTCATAGTGTTCCACTGACGTCACAGAAAGCAATTTGGCATCACAGTGAGGCTTTGTATTGAGAAACCAAAGCCATAACTGATCCGGCTTTTTAATGCATTAAAATGCAGTTTCCTAAAAGCATATAAACCAATACATTTGAGAGTTTATGTATAATTAATATATTTGATTTGTTGCTGTACTGATATTAAATCTAAACAGCTATGATTTCTTGCTGCGTTATTATTTTCACATCCCAAACCAGATAGTTGCACATTAAGTAGTACACTAGAAAACTTCTTAAGGTTTGTGAAGGTTATACAGAACCATCAATCTAAGCTAATCTCCTCCGTATCTTTTCAAGCGGTCTTTTTCGTGAGTTTAACTCGGTCTTGACGCACCTGCTGGGTTGTAGCTACTGCAACAGTGGCGAGGCAAGCAGATCACAGCACAGTCAAAGCTTCAGCTTGGCATCCAGAACGGTGACATAGTCTTGTTAATAATGCAGTCAAATACTATGAATTGCATCACTTCTACAGGACTGCCAGGTTTGAAGAAAGCTGCAGCTGTCTGTTTATATCTCAGCATGACTGTCTTTGTGGAGAGGCGTGAGTTGATTTCACAGAAGGGTGATATTACCCCTCTCCTTTCACTCCTCATAGCTCACTACCAGCTTAATATTCACGATAGGTCCTGATAACCCTTCTCACTGAGCTACCTCATCTACACTACTCACCTTATCAGCTGCACTTTAGCTTCTGCACCTGAACTAGCTTAGCTGACCTGTGGAACTTCACCTCACTCACATTAATCTGTACAGTGCGCTGATAAGCAATGCACTGATAAACATTACATGCACAACTTCTTGCTTTGGACAAACAGCTGGTCCATGTTCTCTATTGTCCTGTGCTCAACCACAGTGTACACACTTCATTGTCTCTCCTCCTCTTTACAGGTTATCTGGCTCTCTGCTGTCTCCAGGAATCAGTCCACTGAAGGCGGCTCCATCTCCGCCCTCTGCTCTGGTGGAGAAACAGCAAAATTTGTCCTCCGCTCAGCAGCACCAGCTCCATCCACACCACAAGCCCTACTCCACTTTCCACAGCCTCCCAAGCACTGAAGGTACATTGCCTAGTGTGCCCAGCTTGTCTACACAGGCTACAATGGATCTTCTCCGTTTACAACTTAAACTGCAAGTGTGCATGAACCAGGCGCTGTGGTGTAAGACCACCTTACCTTAGCCTCCTAACTCAACTGTAACCGTATGTACAGTACAACTAAGACACTGTAAACATCCACAGAGGACGTTTTTTGAGGTTTACTTCTTGTGTTTGTGTTTGGGCAGATTATCGAGGAAACTTCCAGAGCTGCTTCCACTTTGGGGATAATTACAGAGTGGAGCAGAACATCAGCAGCGTTCACCTCCCTGCAGAGTCGCACGGCTTCAGCACACATCAACACAACGGCTTCCACACCAGCTGCTCCACAGCATCCTCCACAGGTACTGCAGCCTTGTAGTCCAGTTAGTATGCAAGCTAGTGATTTAGTGATTGGTTAGTTGGTTGGTTTACATTTTATTGAGGAAATGCTGTTTAACCCACCCTCTGTGAAAAAAATTATTCTCCCCTTAACTACTAAATTAATCCAATAACCAAATTCAATGGGCTGTTGGGATTCGTTTTACTAGCCACACCCAGACATGAATACTGCCAGACCTGTTGAATCTATGTCTGTCAGATAATATAAAGCAGCTAGAAGGTCTACAAAAAGCAGCACATGATGCCACGTTCTAAAATAATGTAACTGAAGTCTACCAACTGAAAAGGGTTACAAAGCCATTGCTGAGGCTCTGTGACTCCAGCAAACCACAGTGAGAGCCATTATCCACAAATAGAGAAAACTTAAAACAGTGGTGAACCTTCCTGGGAGTGGTCAGCCTACCAAAATTTCACCAAGAGCGCATCAACAACTCATCCAGGAGGTCACAAAAAAACCCAGACCTTACTTGCCTCAGTTAAGGTCAATGTACACAATTATACAACAAGCAAGACGCTGGGCAAAAATAGCTTCCATGGTAGAGTTACAAGGCGCAACCACTGCTAACCAAAGAAAACACAGAGGTAGACAACCCAAAACTTTTGGTCCAAGGCAGAACTTGGAAGACATGGGTTCTGTTACATCTGGCATAGAGCTAACAGTGCATCCCAGCATGGTGATGGTAGTTTGATGGTCTGGGGCTCAATGTGACTGTTAGATATATTCTTTTATAATTGTTAATAAAAGAGTATGTAAGAAGTACTACTATAATCATAATCAATTGTTATTGTATCATTTGAAATGTTTAATATAAAGGGATCAATACTTTGGACACCATGCAGGACACACTGCAGTTCGGGAAGTGGAGCATGTAATAGCACATGGACTGAAAAACTGTTACTCAGTTGATCATTCTTGTGTTTCTCTGTTACGTGTGCAGGTTTCAGTTTGGTGCCGGACCTCAGCGGGTCAGTGTCCCAGTTCAATCCGAGCCCAGAGGACAGCATCTTCTTCCAGCTGGGCAGCTTCGAGCGCAGCCTGAGCCAAATGAACTCAGTATATACAGAAACGTAGAGCATCACTCCATCAGCCTCAACCTGAACCGACAGCATTCTTTATTTTCTCACCTTCGACTGCTTCTCTCCCCTTGCTCCTCCTCTTCTTTGTATCACACTCCACCTTTTTCACTCCTCTCTTTTTCTCTGCTGTCCTTTTCTCTTTTTTCTTTCCTCTCTCCCCTCCTCTTCTCTTTTCTTCTGTTCTCTCCTCCTCTTATCTTTTCCTCTCTTCTCTCTGAGCCTGTACTTTGTTTTCAAGTGATCTTATTGCTCTTATTGCTCCTCTGTATGAATAGTTTTCCTCCGTGTTTTATTTTTGTTTTCAGAAAGTCACTATTTTACCAGCGTACAGTAGCATAATGTCTCTATACCGACCCAGTAAGATGTTTCACTCCAGTCACATGTAGTTTACCTGCCGGGTCTTCTTGTGAATCTTTAAACACAGGGTTAACGTTGATGGATCTCTGTTGTAGGGATGGGACGGTTGCTGGTTTTACTGATGTACAGTGGCCTAAACTCAACAATAATCATGTGGCTTTTTAATCATTCCGAAAACCGCGTTCGATAAGCGTTTTTCAAAAAGCGATGGTGAAAGTAAACAGCTGCTACAGTCTCCCTGTAAAGCACGTACCAGCACAAAAACGTTTACTCAGTTATAATCTGAACTGTAAGCAGGAGTGCTGGCAGTCATTTTTATATTTATTTAAACTGTAGTTTATATTTTGGTGTTATAATGAAAAAGCCTGTTTATCCGTTACAGAATGTTCTCATTTTTCTGTTTTTCACTAAAACCCAGATACAACAATAACTGTGATAATCCTGGTCACTGCTATTATGACTGGTAGGTTTGGTAACGTCCCATCCTGACTGTTATATCTTTGAGGGGCCCATATCCTACATTTTTCTGGTGTTATTTTTTTTTTTTCGTGAGGTACACTTATGATGTTTGTGTGGTTTTATGTACCAAAACAGCCGTAATTCATTTTTACATGACCTTTTGTTTTAAACTCTCTTAATCCCTTATAAAACAAACAGACTGTTTTTTTCCGTACTGTACCTTTAAGACTGATATGCAAATAAGATGTGTCCAGATTGGCTGCCTGTATTGTGGCTAGTTCTAAAACCAGTCTAGGCTAAAACACTCCTTATAACTTAGCATGAAAGGGCAGAGATAAACTGCTGTAGGCACATACACAGTTAGGTCATATTATTATGACCACCAGTTAATATCCAAAGTGACCACCGTGTGCAGCAGCTAGACGGACTGGGAGACTCAATAAGGTCCTGGTAGGTGGTCACAGGTATCTGGAGCCGTGCTGACTGCAGTGCATCCCACAGCTGCTGAAGGGAGCGTGGAGGAGCAACCTTAAAGCCAACACCACCATCCAGGTGGTCCCATAGATGCTTAATTGGATTCAAGTCTGGGGAATTAAAGGTCCAGGGTAGTGCTTGGAAGTCTTGCCCAGATTTTCCAACCAGTGTGGGACATTTCTAGTCGTGTGATGTGTCTCATCGTCTTGCTGGAAGATCCCATCCACCCCAGAGAAGACCATCAGCATGTATGGTTTACGTGATCTGCAAGGATGGATTCAGACCCAAATCGGTTGAGAGGGTCTTCCACATGGATGAGTGGGTCCAGAGAATGCCACCAAAACATTCCCCAGACCAGAATGCCACCACCTAGGCCCCGCCGCCGTCGAAACTAGAAAGTGGTCATAATCATTTGACTTAATTGTGTATATATATATATATATATATATAAATGTGTTGGTTCACAAAAACTTCAAAATGGGCCGTCTAGACTGTCATGCTTTGAAATTTTACCAATGTTTACATTTTACATCAACATTTTTACTTCAAATCAGTGAAAAAAAATCTTTTTTTTATGATACGGGCCCTTTAACTGATCAGTGACGAGCAGCGAGCCATGAATTCTGGATCTGAAACATATCAGAAATAAAACTCATCAGTATTAAAGCCCTCACGCGTCTGTTCACAGCTCGTCTCTCTCGTTCTCCTCTCGGCTGAAGTGTAGACAACAAGTATTTAGTGTTGCTGTGTTTTGTCTGTGAATGTTTGCTTGAATTTTGATTCTGTTCTCTCCCAGAATATCTGGTTTGATTATTTTATAAAAGGTTGGTGGATATAATTAATATTATGGATATCCACCAAACTCCTACCAGATGTATAAAATGTACAGTTTGTTTAAATATTAATTATTATATGTCACTCTTTCATGTCTCAGAAATAAAGTTCTCTTAAAAACTGCAGTCACGTGTTCTCCTGTTTGCGAGGTGGAATAGGATGAGTAACGTAACGTGAAGTGGTGGAAAGTTTGTGAACCATTAGGAATCTGATTTTCACACGTCCTGAAAGTAGATTAAGAGGGAAATATTAGTCTCGGTCGCTTGTTTGTTGGGTAGAATGATCCAGTATCACAGATCTGTGTGGTTAAAGTATGTGAATGTTTGTTTCAGTATCTGCTGTGACCTCCCTAAACGTTTCCAGTAACTGCTGATCAGTCCTGCTCATGGGTTTGGAGGAATTAAAGCCTGTTCCTATGTACAGAACAGCTGCAGCTCTGGGATGTTTGTGGGTTTCTTCACACAAGCTGCTCACAGTCCACAGCATTTCTGTAGGTTTATGGTCAGGACTTTGACTTGGCCATTCCAAACCATTAACTTTATTCTAGGTTAACGTCTTAGGCTTGTGTGCTTTTGTCATTGTCTTGCTGCATGAGCCATAATCTCTTGAGACTAATTTTATGGATATCTTTTCCTGTAGAACAGGGGTCACTAATAGGTGGGCCGCAGTCTGGGGCCAGACCCAGTCGTTGTCTGATTCGGATTAATAAACTATTTTTAATTTAATTTAGACAGGGTTTGTTTTAAGCGGTGGAACGTTTCTTGTCTTTTTGGTATATGGGCTTTGTGGCACAGTAAACTCACAGACCAATCACATGCACTGTAAGATCACAAAGGCACTCCTCAGCCAATCAGATCTGTGCAGATTTGGGAGTGCGGCGCACACACAGGTGAGGTACGAAGCGAGAAGCAGCAGACGGAGAATAAAGCGAGTTGTTGAAAAGCAAAAAAAGAAAAAAAATGTTTATTCAGCTCCAAACCAACAGTTTAACAAGATGGCACTGGATCATACCACAAGTTAGAGATGATGACTGTCTGGACCTTGGCCTGAAGAAATGTCCTCTAACTGGACCTTACTGAACTCTAATTAAACACCCCTGCTCTAGAACTTGCTGGTATAATTCAGAATTTGTTGTTCTATCAATGAGGGCAAGCCGTCCTGGCCCAGATACAGCAAAACAAACCATAGTACTACCACCACCATGTTTTACAGATAATCAGGTTCATATGCTTGAAGTTCTGTTTCGGTCTCATCTGTTCACAAAACATTGCTCCAGTAGCCTTCTGGCTTATCTATGTGAACTGTAGCAAACTGGAGAGCTGTGGTTTTCTTCTTGCAACCCTGGCAGCACACCATTGTTGTTGTGTTCTCCTGATGGTGGACTCATGAGCATTAACATTAGCCACTGAGGCCTTTAGTTAGATGTTAGAAGTTAGAATCTTTGTTGGTCAGCTCCTCCTGAGGAGGGTAACAGTTTTCAAATAAACTGCTAATCCTGAAGGTTCACACACTTTTGCCACAGATATAACATAATGAATGAATAACCTCAATGAATATATGAGCAGGCGTCACTCGTTTAACTGGGTTCTCTTCATCTACTTTCAGGACGTGATTACGTTTTAGGTCATATTTATGCAGCAACACAGTGTTCACAAACTTTCAAACCCCACTGTATCTGAGGTCTATCTACATATGAACTTCATAACACAGGCACACAAATTAAACACTGTATTTTAAAATCATTTTTTAATGACGATAAGCTGTTTGACGCAGTGAATGTTATTGTGCTGACCTTAAAATATAGTGACAGACATTACTTTCATTCATAAGATGGCATATCAGTTCTATAGAGTTCTATAGTGATATTATGCCTGCAGCTAATTCTGGTCTGAGTAAAAGAAATTGTTCAAATAAATAGTATAACAGTATTTTTTAACTTTAATACTATTTCTACTTGAGTAATATTTTGCTGATTGACTAATTCCACTACTGGTCTCTGGAAAATACTGTATGAATATTGTTTAAGGGCATATAATA
This sequence comes from Megaleporinus macrocephalus, assembly GCA_021613375.1. NCBI lineage: Eukaryota > Metazoa > Chordata > Actinopteri > Characiformes > Anostomidae > Megaleporinus > Megaleporinus macrocephalus. The sequence continues at coordinate 42,950,820 of CM038710.1, read as the reverse complement.
TATGGTGTTCCCAACTAGGCCTCTGACCTCAGAGTCCCACCACACAGTAATGATGATTTTTAAATGTTATTCAGTGCTTATGCATGAGTTATGAAGTTCCTAAGTAGGCAGCTTAACAATACAGTAAAATAAAGCAGCTTTAGAAAGTGTGGAGCTCATGAATGCAGCAGTAGCCTGAAAGCACTGGTGGGGCAACACTGCCCTCTAGTGGAGTGTGAGCTTTCCCAGTTTTGCCAAGAAAGAAGAAAACCATATATATATATATATATATATATATATATATATATATATATATATATATATATATATATATATATATATATATATATATAAAATACTTCCCCACCAAAGCACCGAGCTCTATTCTATTTAACATACCAAGTACCAACTAAAGAGCTTCAAAACCATGAGCTGCAACGAAGACCTCCAAATCAGGTTTTACTAAATCTTGTTTTTCAGGCTTTGTGATGCAAGAATATGAAGAAAATATTCACTAATAATTCATTTAGTTAGTTTTATTAATTTACTAAAATCTCATTTACACGTATTCTTAATGTAAGTAGTCCATCAGCCATGACACGACTGGTCAGCACTACTAAATGTAGTGATTCAGTTATTAGTCCTTGGTTTGCTATTGACAATGAATTCATCAGTATCTATTATTATCCAACAACTACAATGATTCATTAAGCAAAATGTAAATTATTCAGCTTCTACTACAAATTACTCAATAACTATGAGCTATTCCATAAGTGTATATGAATTATTCAGCATCTACCATGAATTTTTCAGTAACTACTATAAAACTAATATGCATGTTCAGTAGTTACGAGACTGAAGAACTGAAAACATCTGTAGTTTTTCTTCTCTTTAATTCAACGATGATTACATTTCACACATCTAGACATTACAATGAAAACCCCACTCAGTCGCCACAGTATGTTCTCAGGTTGAACACGAAACAAAGGTCACCTGTATTAAATTTCTCATCTATTCATAAACATGTCCCAATAATAGAGGTAGCAGTTTTATAGGTGTGTGGTGGAAAAACAGACCGAGCGGATTTGCAGGCCTATAAATCAACATATGATAACAAAGCAACAATACCAGCCAGAACTGAAATTCTGAAAAGCTCTCTCAGGATTAAAGACCGTTCCGAGGCTCGTTCAGTGGGAGATACGGGTCTTTTCTTTCATGCAGTCGCAAAGCAGGTTTTTCTGGACCTGACCTGAGAACACTTACAAACAGAGGGTCCTGAAAACAAGGCTGCACACTGCCCTCTAGTGACAGACAGCTTCAATTCTGAAAAGTAGTTTGCAAACTGCAATCTGAGGTATTAATCTGAGTGTAGAACACCTGAGTCGGGAAATCTTTAGTATGTCGTAGCTCTGAGTAATGCCTGAAACACCTCAGTGTCCAAACTCAGTACAGGCCTCGCCGGGCAGGAATGCAGGGCTCGGCTTAGCTCGGACAGGAGCTCTGGCTTGATATGCATTTTCTTTAGCCTGAGAGCTTAATTACAGGGGCTGTACTGGTCAGACTGGTGGAGCATATACGTTTCATTTCTTAGTTTTTAATGTGTATAAAGCAACAATATATCGTCGCTGTCCAAAGTAAAATATGTATCTCAATTATTGTTGAAAATTTTCATTTTTCTACATCATTTAAATTTGGCAGCTGCCGTTTAAATTGTCTGACAATTTCTTGATGAATGGTCCAATAGAAATGCTCCAAAATAGCTTGGAAACATTTCTGGTTCCATTGACTGACATTGAAAGTTAAGAATGTTTTTGTCCTCTCCTGTAAAACTAACACTTTTCTGGTGGACAGCAACGATATACATTCATGATGTGAGACTGCAGCAAGAGACAGTTAAGAGACAGTTAACATTAGAGTCACAGGGGGTCTTCAATCAGTATGCTTATGGCATGTACACAGCAAATAATCCCACAGTTACACTTGTTTAGAGTTTAAGTTGTTAGTTTCAGGGATTTGGAGACCCCTCTGGCGAAAATGTGTAACTGCATGTAAATGTGCAATAGTGGTTATGCCTTGGTCCCCTTCTCCAAGCAGATAAATCTGACTGAAGGAGAATTCAAAGAGAACTCAGTCTAAACTTGACGAAGGACGAGTCTTTTAAGGATGTGAGTGAATCATCTACTATAGTCATTGTATTTATGTGTGCATATTTATTGATATATGTATGTAGATTATACACTTGTACTTACATGTGAATATGTCTGTTTATATGTATGTACACTACCACTCAAAAGTTTAGGATCACATTAGAATTTCATTTTATGCAATTTTCATGCAATTCACAAACTATAATGTCCATTTCACAATTAATGTAAGTGTATCAGATGATTTATAAAGAATAAAAATGTTTGTATTAAAGTCTATTTTTGTATAGAGGCTTATTTAGCATATAGTTCTATTATCAGTAATTCTCAGTCCTCTGTCTAAATCTCCTGGTACGACCACCAATCCAAGTTAAGGATGTTATTGGACTAATTGGTTGTTAGGACACTCTTGCTCAATTGTGATGCACAGCTGAAAAACATTCTACTAATAAGTGAGTATAAAAGGGAACAACATTCTAGGTTAGTTTAGTATCTGAAGATCAGCAGTTGATGACTTGCTGACCGACTCACAATGACCAGAAAGAAACAACTTTCTTTAGAGACCCGTCAGTCCATTGTTGTGTTAAGGAAGAAGATACTCCATTAAAACAAGAACATTTCACTGTGATCCCAAACTTTTGAGCAGTAGTGTATGTATGTATGTTTATATATATTTTTTAAACTCGCTTTTATGCATATTGGGTATATATGCATCTATCTATCTATCCATCTATCTATCTATCTATATATCTATCCATCTATCTATCTCAGTATGATGTTGATTTTATGGCTAATCAAGACCTAAACATCAATTACATTCCTTTTATGACTGTAAGCACAACATTAATAAGTAAAGATGTACAACATAGTGTGAAAATCTCGACACTCCCTGGTTTTTAAATTAGCCGTTACATGGCTGGGCACTTCTAATAACAAGGTACTGGAACAGTAATCCAGTGGTGGGTAATATAGCATGAACATAATCATGTTACTTCACAATACATAAAATAAACTATGATATATTTTTGATGATTTCAGAAAAAAAACAATAAAAACAATAATGTTGAATTTTTAAAAACACCTAATACCAATCAAACAGGGTTAATCATGATCTCTCTGTAATGTCATGTAAGAGCTGACGATATTTAGAATATACTCACAATGGAACTTATCATGATAGTGATAAAATATTGCTCCTCCCTACAGTAATATTATGCATATTACATTCTATTAACTTCATAAATTTCAACTCAAAATCTTAAGGCAACCAGGTTTTTCCTGAATAGTTTTCACAGTGTAGTTCTAAAGTGGACTTCTAAGAAGTGGACTTCTAAGTTTGGTTAATTAGCTTATTTGTTTTCACAGGATGCCACAATAACGATTTTGTTTTCTTAAGAAAATAATTTTCTCAATTTAATTATTCCCTATTTCACAAAAACATTTATGTTGTGCTTTATTTTGGGGGAATAACAGTACCTGCAATTTTTTTTGTGCCAAACGCATCACAGCACAAAGTTTAGAACATTTATCAACCAATGAATGGCTTTGTATTCAAAATAAAAGGCACTTAGTCTCACCTGAGAAACTCCATAATACAGTTTAGCTCCGTATACTGACGTGTTTAATGTCTGAGGTTTGCTTCTTTAGTTTAGTTTAAATTATGATTGTGCTATTAAAACATGTAGAAAAAGACATTATTTTTATAGTTTTATAGATAGCAACGTGTTACACAGGGTCAGAAACCACATAAACAAGAGACTACGCAAAGCTGCTGTATGTAAGATTCAGGGAGTTGGAGACCTCTCTGGTGGAAACGTGTAATTGCACCCAACATTCAACGAGAACTCAGTCACAACTTGGAGAAGGACGTGTCTTCTGAGGATGTGAGTAATATATATATATATATATATATATATACACACACACATCTGTGTGTGACATTAATATGTAAAGACGTGCTCTAAAAACAGGCATTTCTGACTTTTAAATGATAGTTTAGCCTGTTTTTATTCTCCTCTCTCAGTAATGATGCTTCTTTCCGTTTTAACTCAGAATCTTAAATAGTACAGCTTTAATATTAACATCCAATTTGATCTGCTGGGTTATTGTTTACTAAGTTTATGATTACATCATGCAGAACTGTTCAATAACAACACTAGAGCTGGGAGTGCTGGTGTGAGGTGTTTCTATAGGTTAATAAACTCGTGTGTTGATACAATGCAATTGCAATAGACGGCGGATGCACATACATAGTGTCACACCTCCACAGTGGTCAATGCTACACAATGTGATGCACTGTGATGTCCTTGACTTGATATGGTTTGAGGCAAGCAGGTGATTGGTGGGGTATACACTCTATACACTCTAGTTTAGCTAGTTGTGTAGCTCCAGTGCAAAACTAAAGAAGCAAACCTGTGTAGGCTAACTAACTACCTTTAGTGGGTGGGTGGTGCTCTTTGGCCATTGCTGTGAAAAGGGAAGCAATACTAGACTTTCTCACAGTGGAAGTAGTGTGGAAGTGTGTAGGGGTTGATTTGGGACGGGTCCCGTCTCTTAGGAGCGCTTGCTCTTCCTGTGAACGTAGCTCTGGTAGTAGAAGTTGCTGAAGAGCAGGATGAGGCTGATGCAGTAGGCAAACACCACCGTGTTCATGGAGTCGGGGAAATCACACTCTGTGAACAGGTTGTAGCCGGTATGTGTGGTCAGGAGGACGAACTGGAGCTGGAACAAGAGAAGGAGAAGCTGAGGAGAAAGTGTTCACTCACTACACAAACAAACAAACTACTGAGAATAAGCAGATCACAGTAACAAGTCATACATAAACACAGTCAAAAGATAACACCGAAGAAAAATGGAAAGGTTGGTTGGATAGTTGTACAGCTTAAGCAGTGCAAGGAACGAGGGATGAATATACTAGAGGAGAGGAGTGCAGGTCAGTGTGTTTGGGGATTTGCCCTGAGAGAGTACATGTAGTTTGGTGGCTGCAGGTTAAACGAAACCATGATGTTTGAGTGCACTTAAAGATGAATAGGAGTCAATGGGGGGAAAAAAGAGAGATGGAAAAAAAACGATAAACAGACGAGTGCTGGTCAAACCCACACTGCAGTCGTGGTCGGGGGTCCGCCCTGAGTCAGTGTATAAGAAATTGTGTTTGTCAGTTGAGCAGAAGTTCAGTAGATTGTTGACACTTTTCTATCCTATTCATTCTCTATGGGGGAAAAAATGTGGAAAAATCTGTAGTTTTTTTGGAATCCAATCAAAAAGCTGGAATTGGACTAGTTACGCAGCGAAGATCTGGCATAAAGCAAAAAAACAAATAACAAGATACCTGCACAACCATAACAAAACTGCTGATGAAATGAATATGGAAATAAATTAATACATTTATTCTTTTTCCGGTTTATGTGTGTTGGTAAGGATTAAACTGGAGTCTTACAAGAAGGTGGTGCATCAACATAAGCCCTCAATTAACTCCAGATATAAACCCTATAATCTGCTGTTTAATCCTCAGAGCTCACATCTACTAACATAACTATTTGGATACAATTACATACAAAATTAATTAAATAACATATAAACAAGTTTATATATTGTACAGACAGATTAAAGCCTGCAGTCATAACCTTTGGACTTATATGGTGATAAAAAATTAAGGCACACTTTTCCCAATCGAGGAGGGAGAAAAAACACAGAACTGTGACTGAGCTCTGAGAGCTGTATACAAGCCAAGCATCACCTCTCAGACCGAATACTCCAGAGTTGCTATCTTGAGAACTGTGGGATGAGTACAAAACCCACCAGAGAAATATGAAGAAGATGATAAATCAAAGAAAAATAGTGTCGTGGCTTATAAAATCTATTCCTAAAGCTCAGGAGGAATGAAAGCATGCATGTATTACCAGCTGCAGGGAGGTGAGGTAGCGTTTCCACCACAGATACTTCTGCATATGAGGCCCCAGAGCCGCCAGCCCATAATACGAGTACATCACAATGTGTACGAACGTGTTCAGCAGGCCAATGAAGAACGCTGCACACACACGGAAGGTGGTCACGAACACAGGACAGTTCAGGACATTCACACAGAACACAGATACAACAGATAAACTCAACCGAGAACAGAAAAACTCATACACTGGCCCCCCGCCACGTATTTCACTCCGGCCCACCAGTTGAAGATCATAGTGCCGTGGTGGTACACATGCAGGAAGGTCAGCTGGTTGTTCTTTTTCCGTAAAATGAAAAAGACCTGACGACAAAACATAAACATAAACAACTATTACAATATCACTCAAACACACTGTCCAATACAGCAACGACATAACATAAGAATCAGCTACAGTACGAAATACTGATAGGCAGGCCAAATGAACGAGGGTGAACAGGAGAAGAGCTATCTAGAACAGTCCCAATCAAGGAGAACATTTTAGAACAATAGGGGTGAATGGGGAGAACATTCAGAAACCAATTCAGAGAACATTACTAAACAGTGTGAACTGGGAGAACTTTTTATAATAGTGTCAATGCATTAGAACATTCTAGAACATTGCAGAACAGTGTGAATGAGGGGAGAACATTCCAGATCACGGTTCATTTAATGCATTCAAGTACAGTGGAAATGTAGGAAATTATCCTGTGCAAATGGGGGAGAACATTCTAGAACAGTGTAAATGGGAAGGACCTTCTAGAACAGTGTCTATGGCAAAAACATTCAAGACCAACTGCAATGCTTGAGAACATTCTAGAGCATGGTGAATAAGGACGAACGTTATTGAACAGTGTGAATAAGGAACCATTGCAGAAACAGTCTGAATAAGGGGAGAACATTCTAGATCAACTTGCATTCGATTCAGTCAGTTTCATTTAAGACCAACTGCAATGCTTTAGAACATTCTAGAACATTGTGAATGAGGATGAACGTTACTGAACAGTGTGATTAGGGAGAACATTCTATAATAGTGTCAATGCATTAGAACATTCTAGAACATAGTGACTGAGGATAATTGTTACTGAACAGTGTGATTAGGGAGAACTTTCTATAATAATATCAATGCATTAGAACATTCTAGAACATGGTAAATGAAAATGAACGTAATTGAATAGTGTGATTAGGGAGAACGTTCTATAATCATATCTATGCAGTAGAACATTCTAGAACATGGTGAATAAGGACGAATGTTATTAAACAGTGTGATTGGGGAGAACAGTCTATAATAATGTGAAAGCTTTAGAACATTCTAGAACATTGTGAATGAGGACAATTGTTATTGAACAGTGTGATTACAGAGAATGTTCTATAAGAGTGTCAATGAATTAGAACATTCTAGAACATAGTGAATGAGGACGAATGTTATTTAACAGTGTGATAAGGGAGAACAGTCTATAATGGTGTCAATGCTTTAGAACTTTCTAGAACATTGTGAATGCGGCTGAACACTATTGAACAGTGTGATTAGGGAGAACGTTTCATAATAGTGTCAATACATTAGAACATTCTAGAACATTGTGAATAAAGAAAAACATCTAGCAGTATGATAAGTGAGTAGATCTGTCACAATCATGACACTGTCATTTCAATAATTACGATTAACAGTTTAATTGTTAATTTTAGCAGCTTCTGAACTACAAGCCAGAAGAAGGGGTTGGGGTTAGGTGCCTTGCTCAAGGGCACCTCAGTCGTGGCCTGGGGGATCCCGGGGATCGAACCAGCGACCTTCCGGTCACAAGACCGGATCCCTATCCTTCAGGCCACGACTGCCCCCCCCCTTTTTTTTTTTAGAACATGTGCATTAAACACACTGTGGTGTATTTTTTTACCCATATTTGGTTTAATTACTTACTGTATCACTGAGCTCGATGACCTTTGAGAAGAAGAACCACCAGCACACGCTGGCCATCTGAAAACAGACACATCAGAGGAAATTATCAGTTTAACTCTATTCTCTTGCTGTGAGATGTTGTGAAGTTAGCCTAAAATAATTCTGGAGAATTCATTCAGTGAAGTCCCAAGCAGAATAGGACACCACACCTGTTTACATTATCAATACCTTGATTACAAATTCATTTCCAGCCAAATGACCATCCAGTTCATATTCACCATTTTTTAGTGTCAGAGAAAAGCAGGAAGCATATATTTAACAGAAAATTCTGCACGGCCACTATGTATCCACCAGTCCACCAGTCCAATCCACCAGTATTTTGTTCAGTTTTGTGCACCTTCTGCTACTTGAACTGCTTCCTCCTTCCAATCCTAAAACCAAGCAGTTCCAGCTGTGTCCTCCCACCAATTGACATTACCCTTCAAACAGGGGCCTTTAGGTAAGGGATCTGGTCTGGACCGGAAGGTCGCCAGTTCGATCCCCTGAACCAACAGCACACACACTCACACATCTCTCTCATCTTCATCTAAAAAGACTAAAGGAGATCAGATCCCCTTATAACCCACTTGCACAATGAAGGAGAAAGTCCAAACAGATTCCTAACAACCACCTGGAAGATCTGGTGGACCCATCAATGCTGTCCCCATCAGAGTTACAGCACTTTCATCTTAGAGAGAGAGAGGAACATCTAGCTCCAACACTATGGGTCTGAAAGAATGTGGACCTGTACCTCACTAGGGCTGTGTATCGGCAAAAACCAATCTTGTGTATGTCTCTTGTGTATGTTTTGTATATTCCTCTTATATTTCAGTTATTACTAAATGTATATATTCTAGCTTATTTATACTTCATATATTCATTGATATACTTTGATATTTCAAATTATACTATTAAAATAGACCACTGTATGAACAGGTTTGCCAGTGCTAACAATAGCATTGCGCCCTTGTGCTGCTTGTTAATGTTGGAGTGGAGCTGAAAATGGATCCCAACACTGCCATCTAGTGGTCAGAGGTTAAAAGACAACACACAATGATTCACTGTCTGCCAGAATCTGTGCATCAATACTGTGTTTTTGAGAATCGATACAGTATCACCAAACATAATATCGCAATATTCGATATTTCAATATTTTCTTACACCCCTATAGCTCACTGAGAAACAAGAAGAACATCTACAACCAACTTCTAAGACTGAACTTTGGGGGTTAGTATTACTGTAAAAAGGATACATTTATTTTTACATCAGTTTTGCAAGTTGAATAGCTTGTACTTGGTTGTTTATCTTCTGTACTGTATCTGTGTAGCCGTATGGTGTTTGATATAAATGAAGGAGGTGGTTACCCTCATAGCCAGGGGACTGGTGCTGTAGTCAACAGGCTGACAGAGGTAGCTGTAGTTCGACAGCCAGGATGTCACTAAAAACTGCACAGAAAGAAAAGCAGAAGTTGTAATGTCAAGAAAAAAAACAAGTATCTTAATATGATAAACAGCTTAATCACAGGCCAGCGTTTACTTTTCAAGCACTTCAGATACTGCAATCATCCATTATATCACTCTCTAAGAATCTACATATATATAAAAGATGTCTATTGTAAAAGGGAAGACAATTCACTATCTGTCCAAAAGTATCCAGACACTACTGATAACGAGTGAATTGCACCCACAGTGCAGCCATTGTAGACACAAGTGTTCAATTGTGCACGCAGCTTGTATGAGCTCCATAGAAATGCACTGACCAGTAGAACAGGACGCTCTGGAGCAGCTGCTATGGTTAGTATGCCCAATGCCTAGTGTGGTCTAGTTGGGTATAACATGTTCTCCAGAGTGCTAAAGCTCAATTTAGTATCTTTGGGATTAGTCAGATGATTTATAACTTACCATCCAACATCAGTGACCTCACTAATGCTCAATCAAATTCTCACAGCAATGTTTAACATCAGTACCTGACCTTACTAATCCTAGAGTAAGGCTATACAGAGGAGCAGAGGCTGTTACTGCAACAAAGGTGGACAAACTCCCTATTAATACACTCCGTATCCGTGGAAACACTGGAGGAACAGGTTTAGCTGACTGTTGGACATGTACTGTAGTAACGAAAGTAGAAGATGGTGATGAAATAGGCAGATCAGCCTCACAGCACTCAAGATCCGAGTAACCAAATAATACTGAGCGCGCTTTACCTCATGGAACATGTAGGCAGATAAGCACACCATGGCAAAGTTGTACACTATAAGAAAGACTCTGAGATCCACCGGTTCCCTGTTTTTCATGAGTTTGGGTCCGAGCCATATGACACCAAGATAGCAGAGGAAGATACAGAACACAGGCACAGGGGAGTATACAAGGAACCAGGGGTCAGTCCGCTTATCTGGACAGAACAACAGACACAGGAGAGACAATCAGAACAGAGAAGTACAAATTCAGCCCTGAAAGGTGAGCAATATGATGATATATTATTATTGTGAAGTAATATTTAGTATTATCACATAAAACAACATAAAACAACACTTTTTTTCTCTTAAAGTTGCACTATGTAAGTTTTGGGGGTTTAGAGACCTCTCTGGTGAAAACGTGCAACTGCAATTTTATTTTTACAGAACCATTTTTTAAACCTCACTGTTTCCTTTAAAAGAAGAGCAATTATTGTCACTGTGCCTTTAAGACTGATATATATATATATATATATATATATATATACACACTAGCACTCAAAAGTTTAGGATCACTTTAGAATTTCATTTCATGCCATTTTCATGCAATTCACAAACAATATTGTCCATTTCACAATTAATGTAAGTGTATCAGATGATTTTTAAAGAATAAAAATGTTTATATTAAAGTCTATTTTTGTATAGAGGCTTATTTAGCATATAGTTCTATTATCAGTAATTCTCAGTCCTCTGTCTAAATCTCCTGGTACGACCACCAATCCAAGTTAAGGATGTTGTTGGACTAATTGGTTGTTAGGACACTCTTGATCAATTGTGATGCACAGCTGAAAAACATTCTACTAATAAGTGAGTATAAAAGGGAACAACATTCTAGGTTAGTTTAGTATCTGAAGCATCAGCAGTTGATGGCTTGCTGACCGACTCACAATGACCAGAAAGAAACAACGTTCTTTAGAGACCCGTCAGTCCATTGTTGTGTTAAAGAAGAAGATACTCCATTAAAACAAGAACATTTCACTGTGATCCCAAACAGAAAAGCAGGTGGAACACTTCTTAAGCTAAACTGCTGTAAGCTGAATAGGTGGATATATGCATAGGAGTTTGAATTCAAAAAAAGAATTTACAGCGGGCATACATGGACTTGAGAGTGAATAGTAAATGCTGAAACCTTAACCATGTTTGAATATTCATTTGTTTTTCTTTTTTTGTTTTAAAACAGGGGTCACTAATAGGCAGACGGCGGTCCGGACCCAGACGTTGTCCAATGCAGAGCCAAACTGATAAACTATTAAGAAGGATTTAATGTTGACAGTGTCTATTTTAAGAGGCGGAACTTTTCTTGTCTTTATGGTATACGGGCTTTGCGGCGCAGTAACCTCACAGACCAATCACATGCGTAGTAAAATCAGCAAATGTGCTCTTCAGCCAATCAGATCTGTGCAGATTCGGGAGTGCAACGCGCGCACAGGCGAGAAGCAGCAGTCGGAGAGTAAAGCGAGTCAGACAGCGTGCTCAAAAAAAAGAAAAGTCGCCGGCCCCCTGGGTCTCTGGATCACGAGGGCATGGTTGCAGTTTCTTGTCCTCATTATTGAGTACATTTCATGACAGAGGCACAGACACACTGCTGCAAATAACAGAATTATGTTTGGGTGTATATATGTGTATATATATATATATATATATATATATATATATATATATATATATATATATATATATATATATATATATATATATATATATGGATGTGTATGTATATATGTATATCTATAAATCTTTCTTTCTTCTTTTTGTTTGTTTATTTAGTTGTTTATTTATTTATTTCTTTTTAATGTTGTTATTTATTTGTTATTTATTTTATTATTATTATTGATTTTTATTTTCCTTTCTTTCTTCTTTTTTTTCTCCTTTTTTTCCTCTCCAATATTGCCTGTCAGGCCTGGCTAAATAAAATAAATTTAATAAAATAAATTTAATAAAAATACAAACATTAAAAAGGATAGGCTATAGAAACCTATAGAGCTGATCTTGTAAAAGCAAATATGATTGGTACATCAGTGCATTCGGATCACCATTCCGATTGCAAAAATTGCCAGACATGACAGGCTTTAAAATAAATAAAAAGAAAAGAAAAAGAAAAACAACTTTTCAACCAGGAATGGACTGAAACATGTGAGTGAGAATGGTCCTAACACAGTTTCAGCCCAGGTTTAAAGTCCTGGCTGGACAACCAAGAGCTCACGTCTCTCACTGAACAAGAGAAAGTATGGAGGAATACAAGAGGAAGATATACTGGTAAGATTTGAAATTCAGTTAACAAGACTAAACATTTTATTCCATTTTTATTATAAATAAACACTTTATCATTTTGAATGCAGCCCTTGTTTTTACTTAAAGTGATGAAAAAGAAGAATTAATTCAGTTCAGCATTTAAACAGTAAATATACTGAAATATACTGATCGGTATGTGTGGTGTGTTGGTGTTTCAGTAGCTGATGGTATGAGATGCTGATACTAGACTACTTCAGTAAACAGGATACACCACTGAATCAGAACACACGGTAGAGATAAGGACAGTCTGGACCTTGGTCTGAGGAAATCTCCTCTAGGTGGACCTTACTGACTCTAATTAAATACCCCTGTTTTAAAACCACAAAGCGAATTCCATGACATAGGCCCCTTAACTTTAGTGAACCTTTATACAGTATGGTTTCTCTCACATTACAATCATATAAACATCTAGTAATGCAACCTCAAGACCATAATAGTTTAATAGTGGCAAATTGCTCAGACGGTCCAAGTCTGTTTTGGGGTCACTATATATTGTATTAAACATCAACAGTGGACATTAACCAGACATTGCATTATCTCTAATGAGCTGCAGAGTTTATAAGGAGAACTAAATGTTCTTCCAGACACTGAGCTGAACATGAGTGACCGGTCCATACCTCCATTGTCCAGAATCCACTGGTGCATGGACTCGATTCTCTGCCAAGCTGAAGCCATTGAGGAGACTGAAATGGAACAAACAGCTTGTAATTTGGACCTAAGGATGAGGTCATTCACAGGAACTTATATAAGACTGATTAGTGGAAGGACGTTCATATGGGCCACTAAGGATCATGTTACTGTATAAAGCTGGCTGCTACTCATGTATGCCATGCTGGTTATTTAACACAACATGCAGTTCTGTAACTTTAAATTAGCTATGTATAAGAAAACAGCCTCCCTTGTTCGGATTTTTACCCGTTCCACCTTAAATGGAGCCGCCAGAATGTGACTGCTGCACCATTTAAGGTGGAACGGGGAAGTCAGCTTCAGCCTCGTTATGTATATGGAGATTAGAGATTAGTTTTTTATCGTGCACAGCAAAAAATACCTTAATTCGACTCAGTGAGGCGTCTGAAGGACTCCAGACAAAATGAATGATGGTTATATCACAGTTAGAAGTAAAAAAAAAAAAAAACAAACTCACCCAAGAAAACTCGCGGTCCTCTTTCTCTCCAGACTCACTGGACGAAGACTTTGGACTGGAGGATGCCGGCGACACCAACCGGTTAGTCAGGCTACCTCACAGACAAATGAAAGCACTCGTTGTTGAAGTATGGACTTTAAATATTATTGAATGTTGTGTAAAGTGTACCACAGTCATTAAAAGTGTACACGGGCGCCCAGGTATTATATTTGAAGTCATTTCAACCACCTGTTAAACGTAAAGGGACTCTTATTTTGAAATCGCCAAAGCCCTCCATATAGAATCCATACATTCTACTCAGCAAAATATTTCTTAAAGAGGTTTAAGACGTCAAAACTGATTAATCAATCTGTAAAAATATCATTGTAGTTTATAATATCATATAAAAGGTTTTTGTTCGTTTTTTAAAAATATGTACTATTATGGTATATTTAACTATGAGAAAGTGAATGAAGGAAAATGTTTTTTTAATAATTCTCTTTTTTCATATTAGCTAAATACCATATTAATAAATGCTAATTCAGTTCTAATTTAATGATGTATCTATAATGAATATATAATGTATATATGATGAAAAAACATTTTTTTTTGTTGAATTTCATTTCCCTATATAATTTGAACACAACAGCTGCTGTCTTGTAACACTACTATTTTGGAAATACTTGTTTTTTGGACAGCGATGATTTATAAATTATTATTATTATTATACATACATAGACATATACACAAACATATAAACATATATAATATGTCTGTGTAAATATGTACAATACATGTATGTATGTAAAATAATAATAAAGTCTAAGTAGTTAAATTAAATCTTATATAATAAGAAGTTCATAAATAAGATTTTAATGATGTAAAAAAAAGAGCTCATGCAGTGCCGTAAATCTTGCTGTCAGTGGTCTCGTAAAAACTGGACATCTTCTAGAAATCATGTTGAAACTTTAACAACTAGCCAATCTGAGATGTTTCCGAGGAGACTGAGTTTAAGGTAAAGGAGATAAAGTGAAAAAAAATGGAGTTCAAAATCTGATTAAAGGCCTCAGAGTAAATAAGACCCCTAACAACCACCTGAAAGACCTGTTAGTAGACCATCAACACTGTCCCCATTGGATAAACAACACTTAACACTTGTTCTTTAAAAGCTGGCGAGACATCAAGCTCCACTCCTGCTTCAGATCAGAGAACATTCACAGGTGTTTCTGTTCACCTTCCATTGAGAGAAGACACCTCAGAGCTATGGGGTCTGAAAGGATCACTGAGAAAAGAAGATACAGACACAACAAGCAAAGCAGCTGCTGCTATTCTCAGAACACTGGACTGACCACCCCAGAATCCAGAACCTCAACATCACTGAATGTGTTTGGGGTCATTTCTACAGTGAGAAGCAGAAAATACTTTAGAAGACTGAACTTTGGAGGTGAGTCTCTGTGAGAAACTCTGTGGGTCTCCTGGAGGCTGTAATGAAGGTAAAACACACTAAACACTTAAACATCTAATATTATACTTAGTTGTTGAGTGTTTAGTTGTTCTGTGTGATTTTCCTGAACTCATGGAAACTAAACAAATGACGGGTGCTGTATATGTGCTGCTAACGTAGCCAGACAGAGAAAGAAAGCAATACTTAACAATGAGATGCACACATAATATTTATACCACAAAAATAGAAAAAAAAACATTTATTTCATCACTAATATCATCTATGATTGATTTTAGTTTTTTTTCCTTTGATTAAAATAAAAACAATACATCAGCTTAAAAACATAAAACAATATTATAAATCTAAAAAAGGCTCTTGCGTGCATGAACGATGGTTCTTCATTGGTTCTTAGGTAAAGGAAATAATTCTATTTAGCTTAAATGGTTCTTCGCTTCGTGAAATGGTTCTTCAGATTGATTGGGAACGTGTTGTATATCATCGATGTCCAAAGAAAAACAAGTAACTTTACAGGAGAGGCCAAAAACTGACTTTACTTTTACTGCAAGTCAATGGAACCAGATTTTTTTCCAAGCTAAGTTGGAGCATTTCTATTGGTCCTGAAGTTTTCATGCAATCTAAATGGAAGCCGCCTTCTACAAATGATGTAGAAAAATAAAAATTGAGATGTGTTTTTCTTTAGACAGTGACAATATGGTTCTATATAGCACCAGTAGGGTGCTACTGTTAGAAGCTTGACATCCTCATAAAAGAACCGGTGCTATATAGAACCATATACAACACATTCTCCATCAGTCTTCTGAATCTCATTTCGACATGCAAAGAAAACATTTAAACATATAAATAGTTCTTTGAGTGTTTATTGTTCTATACAGAACCTCTGTCTTTGCTAAAGAACCCTTGATGAACCATCTTGCTGATTATTCTGAGACCTCTATCTGCTAGCTGGTTTTGAGGAAGTAAAGAAGTGGCTGAGGGAGAGCTGTTTCGGGCCTCCGTTAGGCGTGCTCGCCGATCGTTTTCTCGACTGTTTGGCCTGCTTTTCTTTCCCCGGTTCAGAGCTCTGCTTACGCTTCTTATCCTGGAGCACACAGACAGGAAATAAACAATGGTATTAGACTTTATCGCCTAAAGATGCTACAAATAAAATAACACTGGTAACTAGAGGGCATGATGTCCTCCACCCATTATTAGCAACATCTGTAATTAGAATGGAGCAGCTCTTAGAACAGAGTGGCCAACTTGTAATAACAGTCATTATACAGTGACAGACATTGTACAGTCATGTTTTACTGAAAGGGAGAGACTAACATGCACAACACACACTATACTACCAAAAGTATTCGCTCGTCGGCCTTCAAATGCATATGAACTTGAGTGACGTCCCATTATTAATCCATAGGGTTTAATATGTCGGCCCAACCTTTGCAGCTATAACAGCTTCAACTCTTCTGGGAAGTCTCTCCACACGGTTTAGGAGAGTGTTTATGGGAATGTTTGACCGACAGTTCTTCCAGAAGACCATTAGTGAGGTCAGACACTGATGTTGGACGAGAAGGTCTGGCTCACAGTCTCTGCTCTAATTCATCCCAAAGGTGTTCTATCAGGTTGAGGTCAGGACTCTGTGCAGGCCAGTCAAGTTCTTCCACACTTAAACTCGCTCCTCCACGTCTTTATGGAGCTGCTTTATGCACTGGTGTGCAGTCATGTTGCAACAGGAAGGGGCCGTCTCCAAATCTTCCCACAAAGTTGGGAGCATGCTGAAGCATTACGAGTTGCTTTCACTGGAACTGAGGGGCCGAGCCCAACTCCTGAAGACAACCCCGCACCATAATCCCCCCTCCACCAAACTTTACACTCAGCACAATGCAGTCAGACAAGTACTGTTCTCCTGGCAACTGCCAAAACCAGACTCGTCCATTGGACGTTACCAATCAATTCTACTTTGTTATAACACCACTGACAGTCGACTGTGGAATATTTAGTGGTGAGGAAACTTCACCACTGGACTTGTTGCACAGGTGGTGTCCTATCACGGTACCACGCTGGAGTTCACTGAGCTCCTGAGAGCGACCCACTCTTTACTAATGTGTGTAGAAGCAGTCTGCATGACTAGGTAATTGGTTTTATACACCTGTGGCCATGGAAGTGATTGGAACACCTGAATTTAATGATTTAGATGGGTGACTGAATACTTTTGGGAATATAGTGACTTCTCCAGCACAGAAGAAATATCTTACCGTAGTGTCCTTTAACTTGCTTGTGTTCTCATAATAAAGCTTCATAATCTGTAAAGCAAAGTTCAATAATTTTCAGAGTCCTGGGTACAATGCCAGCTCAGCCCATTAAATAGAGTGGATATTGTTTGTTATAGATACTGTAGACTGTATTATATATATATATATATATATATATATATATATAAAAATAATGGAACCAGAATTTTTTCAAGTCATTTTGGAGCATTTCTATTGGTCCGTTCATCATGAAATTGACATATTATTATGTTATAGTAATACTATTATTATACTATAACTATTATTATATTATTATAGATTATACAATATGCTTGACTCAGTAAATAAATGTTCCCTGCACAGGGTGTGTTCATTTTTTTCACTCAGAAAATCAGGGTGTGTGTTTTGACCGGAGATGCCCAGAGCAGACCTTTTTGACCCCAGTAGAGACCGCAGCCTCCTGCAGAGCTGAATCTGTGAGCCAGCAGGTTTTCTGTTCTCTCTCTGCATCAGCATGGACGTCCACACTCGCACTGTAGACCACATACGTTTGGTGAATGTGGGAGAAAATATGGACCACCTGCACAGAG
Source organism: Megaleporinus macrocephalus (assembly GCA_021613375.1). NCBI lineage: Eukaryota > Metazoa > Chordata > Actinopteri > Characiformes > Anostomidae > Megaleporinus > Megaleporinus macrocephalus. Next base: position 42,932,905 of record CM038710.1, on the reverse strand, counting down.
ACCACTAAAGGTTATCAAACACAGCAGCCCAAATGTACATTTTCTCCACTCTACAGATATGGTCAGACAGGACAGGAGTCTCTTTCTTCCTTCCTGATTGCTTCTTTCAGTTTAACAGCACAGACCTGCCTCAAACCAAGTTGTTCCATAATCTTTAACAAACTTTATTATTTAGATTCTGATACCTTATGACTCACTGTTATCTATAAACAGTAGAAGCAGCCAACATGAAACTGTACTGTATGTACTGTATGATCAGCAGAAGCAATTGGAAATTGGAAACTTTAAGCTTTTCAACTTTTAAAGTTTTAAAGTTAAAAGTTGAAAGTTTTAAAGTTAAAAGGTTTAAAGTTTAAAATTAAAAAGTTTAAAATTGAAAAGTTTCAAACTGAAAAGTTTAAAATTGATAGGTTTAAAAGCTGAAAAGTTGAAATGTTAAAAGTTGAAAAAGTTACTTGGACCCTTTTTTTTTTGCAACTCAGGACACACCTAATTGAGGTAGACATCTGCAAGCCATGCTGTCACTGAGACTCTATGTAGTCTAAAATGATTACTAAAATGTACAAAAATACAAAAGAAATTGAATGAATATATATATATATATATATATATATATATATAGGATTGTGTATTGACAAGAACCTGGCGATGCAATATGTGATACAGGGTTTGCGATTCAATATATCACAATATATTGCGATACTGCAAGCAAAGTGATGTATTGCGATTTTTAAAAATCCTACTATTAAAACACACCACTGTATAAACAGGTTTGTCAATGCTTACAACAGCATTACGCCCTTGTGCTGCTTGTTAATGTTGGAGTGGATCTGAAACTGGATTACAACACTGCCATCTAGTGGTCAGAGGTTTAACACAACACACAGTGATTTACTGTCTGCCAGGATTCTGTGTATTGATACTGTGTTTTTGAGAATCGATACAGTATCACCAAACATAATATCCCGATATTCGATATTTCGATATTTTCTTACACCCCTAGAACAGAACCTAATGTACGTAATCTTTCTACAACTCAGATTCCAAAAATGTTGGGACGCTGTAAAAATGAATTACATTTAAATTTAATTTAAAAAATGTCTCAAAGACTACATATAAAATGTTGAGCCTGAGAAATTGTATTGTTTGTCAAAATTTAATTTTGTAATATTGTTTATTTGATGGCAGCAAACGGCAGCAAAACACCTGGTTGAACATCTCATACCTAATTACTTGTGAGGTAGTAATCAGTAATTAGTAGTACTAATTAATTGACAACAGGTCAGTAAACATGAATGGGTTTTAAAAAGAGCCTCTCAGAGAGGCGGAGTGTTCCAGAAGTAGGGATGGGGCTGCTTCTGCAAATGCAAGTTAAAACTCTACCATGCAAAGAAGAAACATTATATAAACAGGATGCACATCATTGAATTCTGTTTTTATTTACATTCAGCGTCCCAACATTTTTAGAAACACGCTTGTTCCTTAATAAATAATAAATAATAATATATTAGGTGCTCCATCCCAAACTCCTGACTGTCCTCACCTCTCCCACGTACTGAAAAGACTCTTCACTGGGTGATGTTCCCAGAATCTTCTGCACCTCAGCACTTAACAGGCCTCTGTGCTTCTTCTCAGAGACGCCCTCCTCTAAAAGCATGCTGGGTAACTCCCACATTCCCGCAAGAAGACCTGCAAATCAACAGTAGTGCTGAAATACGCACACATTATTTCTCAGCTGTGAAAAACAACACTGTAGCTCAGCAGAAGAGTTTCCTGCCTGAAATCAGAGTTTACTGTATTCCTGCTCTTCACCTGATCAAGTCCATCAGCATCTGGAATTCCTTCACAAAGCTAAAGAGGTTATTACGGTACGAATTTAATGTTTATGTTACGTTTGCACACCATAAACATAAAGCTCATGGTAAATGAATATTCATACTTATCAGTTTTCAGGTGTCCTTGGTTAATAATCGTCGGCAAAGGCATTGAATAAACCATATCAGTCAGTGTTTACTGTTTACATGATTATATAAATACATAACATATACAGATCAGTCGTTACATTAAAACCACCTCCTTGTATCTACATACACTGTCCACTGTATCAGCTCCACTGACCATATAGGAGCTACACCTACAGACTGTAGTTCATCTGATTCTCTGTATACTTTATTACTCTGTTCTTTAATGATCAGGACCCCCACAGGACCACCACAGAGCAGGTTCTATTTGGGAGGTGGATCATTCTCAGCACTGCAGTGACACTGATGTGGTGGTGGTGTGTTAGTGTGTGTTGTGCTGCTGGAGTGTCAATGCTGTTGCCAACCAGCAATATCCAGACAATAGTGTCCTGTGGGCAGCGTCCTGTGGGCAGCGTCCTGTGTCCACTGATGAAGGACTAGAGAACACAAACTGTTCAGCAACGGATGAGCTACTGTCTCTGACTTTACATCTACAAGGTGGACCAACAAGGTAGTAGTTTGTAATAAAGTGGACAGTGAGTGTTTAAACACTCCAGCAGCAGCACTGCTGTGTCAGATATACCACGTCAGTGTCACTACAGTGCTGAGAAGGACCCACCAACCACATAATACCTGCTCTGTGGTGGTCCTGTGGGGGTCCTGATTATTAAAGAACAGAGTAATAAAGTATACAGAGAATCAGATGAACTACAGTCTGTAAGTGGAGCTCCTGTATGGTCAGTGGAGCTGATACAGTGGACAGTGAGTGTAGATACTGGGAGGTGGGTTTAATGTTAGGGCTGATCGGTGTATGTTAATATGTTAATATGCACAAGACAATGTATACTTTCATCATTTCTAACAAATTTATTTTGCAGTGTGTAAAATTTTATTTTAAATTTATTTTAAAATTTTATAATAATATCTACTCTGCAGACCACTTATACCTTCTGAATTCTTTATCCCACCCGAACAGATCATGAATTACTGCAGCCCTGCTGTGTAAGAGGCTGTACCTTTACTTGGTCTTTGGGTCAGCAGGTACTGAATGTCCCCCTGGTCACTCTGCCGCTGAAGGATACAAGTGAGTGTCCGCTCCACACGAGGGGCTTTCTTCACAGGTTTTCGGGGGTAATTCTGCACCCCCAACTCACTGTCCCACCCCTCAGACAGGCAGAGGTTACAGTCCCCACTCACTGCATCAACAACATCACCACACACAATTACTGTCAGACTGTAAACACTACACACACTGCAGATTCATACTGGATTAAAATCACTCTACAGTTATTACTGTCAGACTGTAAAGACTACACACACTGCAGATTCATACTGGATTAAAATCACCCCAGTTATTACTGTCAGACTGTAAACACTACACACACTGCAGATTCATACTGGATTAAAATCACTCCACAGTTATTACTGTCAGACTGTAACCACTACACACTGCAGATTCATACTGGATTAAAATCACTCCACAGTTATTACTGTCAGTCTGTAAACACTACACACACTGCAGATTCATACTGGATTATAATCACTCCACAGTTATTACTGTCAGACTGTAAACACTACACACACTGCAGATTCATACTGGATTATAATCACTCCACAGTTATTACTGTCAGACTGTAAACACTACACACACTGCAGATTCATACTGGATTAAAATCACTCCACAGTTATTACTGTCAGACTGTAAACACTACACACACTGCAGATTCATACTGGATTAAAATCACTCCACAGTTATTACTGTCAGACTGTACACACTACACACACTGCAGATTCATACTGGATTATAATCACTCCACTGTTATTACTGTCAGTCTGTACACACTACACACATTAAAATACGGATCTTGTCAGTGATCACCTCCGCAGGTAAAACTAATTTAGCACGAATCTGTTTTTGAATAACTTACAGCAGTTCTCTATATCAGGTACAGTGCTGTTTAGCTTTGAGTCCAGTTTGCTCAGAAGTCTTCTGGTGTTGTTCTCTTGGTTTAAGCTCACCTGAAACAAGCACAGGGGTATAGGTTTAGACTGCTGGGGGTCCCGCAGGACCAGGGAATGTTGTAAGTAGCTGATGGCACTGGGTGGATACCTTTTTATATGCATAGCAGTGAGTCTGAACAGGACACTGACCACACAGTGGGGTTTTAGGGGTACATACTGTGGCCCCCAGCTCCATGAAAGCCTGGTTAAAATCTCCAGGTCTCTCTGGGTCCACTAGCGTGTCTGCTATTTTCCTAAAATGACAAAAAAAATCAACACAATGATATTCAAATATGCTCATGACGATTTAATAAGAATATAATAAAAATATGTATTAAATTTATAAATGTCTTTATGTTTACATCTATGGGCACTACATCACCAATAAGTGTCTTCTACAGTCATGTTACTGTACTGTGTCTACAAGAAAATATGTTTATTTACTGAAAAGCTCTAAGGAACACAGAGTGACTAAAATAGGTATGAAAAAATTAGTACATGTTTACTGTTTACCTGCAAGAACAAGATCAACCTCACTAGAAGGAACAGAGATTTATGGGGCTGTAAATGTAATACTGGCAAATACATGTCAGTGTATTATTATGTGTAGACCTGGTCCAGTGTTTATGCTGCTGTGGCACCAAACTTTTCCCAGTGAAGTAATAAACTAATCAAACAGTTGTAGCCTTGACAACATCCAATGTAATTGAATGGTGTTTTACAATGTTTAATAAGGAATCAACCTGTCTATCTATCTGTACTGATGCACTGTATGTGGTTGAACTAGGACCAACTAAAAGTTTGGCACCTTATGAATAAAATATTATATAATGGCTCACCATCATAAAATACAGAGCATAATTCCTGGAGCATAACTTCCCAGTTCAACTACACACAGTATGTTAGTACATAATATTTACATATATGTGTTAAAGTAAAATCTATATCCCCTGCGTACCACAGTGCCTCAGTGACCGGGGGGCTGGTGCTGTCTGCTCCAATTGCCCGAACTCGACACAGAACCCGAATTACATTGCCGTCCACAGCACCTGTAACCTGTAACAAGAATGAGAAATATCAAGTATATATATATATAAAGAGCACCTTAAAGTGTTTATTTACAGAAACAGTAAACAAAACGTTTTAGAGCACGCCTTGTTCTTTATGGTGCAACAGCCATATCGCCCCCTACATGTCAGGTACTGTATTACAACCTGTCAGACTGACCACCTGTGTCTTATGAGTGCTACAGAGCACCTTTGGTTTTAAATGGAAAAAACCTTAACCTTGTACTTTGTTTTTCCTGATAGGGTCCACTTATGACATCTGAGATCAATATAATATAATTCAGTTATAATTATACACGACCAGTCTTATCCTTTTAAAGAGTTTTTTTACTGTGTCCATAAAACTGATGAATGTGAAGGAGCTCTGTTTTGATTGGCTGCCTTTCAGCAGAGCAGAAATATTCCTATTACCTTTAGCAGGAGTGGGTGGAGCCAAACTGCTACAGGCTGAATAGGTGGATGCATGTAAATAAATAAATAAAAAACCTCAACTCTATAATTAACGCTGTCAAATACTCATTTTCTTTATTTACCATCTTTATTTCCTTTTCTTTCTTTTATTTACTTGCTTCGTTTATTTCTGTCCAACTTTCCCTACTTCTTTTCTTTCTTTTTCTCTCTTCCTCCCATCCTTTTCCTTTTTCTTCCTTCGAATATCTTATTACCCTCCTGTTTTCCCCTTCTTTTCTTTTTCTTTATTCTTTCCTTTTTTCTTCCTTTCTTTTGGTGAAAGGTTTGAATACAGACCAACAGGTTTTGTGATTCTCGACAGAATCAGGTTTACAGTGAGTGGATAAGAGAACACATGTATGAATACTGATGGTGATGAACAGAGATGTGTGTACCTGTCCCAGAGCGATGGAGCTGATGGCCCCGGCGGTGTAGCGGCCGACTCCTGGCAGCTGCTTCAGAAGAGCCTCAGCAGATCTGGGCATCTCCCCACTCAGCTCAGTCACCACCTACAGCACCAACAACAAATCAAACACAGTTCACAGAGAACCAGTACAGCAGCAGCCAAAGTCTGTTTTTCATTACATTAAGAACATCTCAAGAAATCCAGCATATTTACATATAACTACTTCTTTATACAGCAGTTTAGCCCCGCCCCCTTACACTGAAATTATTAGGAGTGATTCAGCCTCTTTGATTGAAGAATAAGGATCAGCCAATCAGAGCTCATTTACAGAAACATCCTGGTTAATTCCAAGGGATGATAAGATGTAGGGTAATGGCCATGTACACAATCATTATCACTGGTTTGGGCACATATAACCATGTAATCCAGTCCATTCTGTAATTCACAGAGTGGCTCAGGTAGTATTACAACACCCTACCAGCCAATCAGTAAACAGGGAGCATTTGCCCGTGCCCAGGACAGAAGGAAAGGGGAGGGGCTATCTGCTGAACTCCACACATTGCCAAGAAGGACAGATGGCCGAGAAACAGCCAAAGAAGAGAAGACCTGAAGAGCAAGGACTGAGAAAGAAGTTCTTGGACCTGGCAAAGAGACAAAGAGCTGTGATATGATCAGTGAGATGTTTCAAGGCTGAAGTTGGCTTCCTACTCTTTTTAAATGAGTATTTTTACACGTGGACGAAATTGTTGGTACCCTTCCATTCCAGAAAGAAAAACCTTCTACAATGGAAGGGTACCAACAATTGTGGAACAGTGGTCACTGAAATAACTTGAAGCTGATTAAAGTACTAATAAATATAAATTCACTGAAAATCAACTCAGACTTTGCTTTTGAATAGTGGTTCAACAGAAACATTTTAAAAAACAAACTATTGAAACTGTGAATGGAGGAACTGCAAAGTAAGAATTTCATTGTGCAGAGTAACTGTCTGTTCTGCTGTACACATGACAATAAAACTCTTGAATCTTAAACAAGAAGCTGAGGCACCTAAAAGTAACTACTGCACATGAAGCTGGTGATAAAGAAGTCGTTTGCCAACCCACAATCCAGCTGACATATTATGCATCACTTGTTGTATCGTTGTTTGCTCTAACACGGGGTATTTAAGTAAGATCCACCTAGAGGATATTTCTTCAGGCCAAGGTCCGGACTGTCCTTATCTCTACCGTGTGTTCTGATTCAGTGGTGTATCCTGTTTACTGAAGTAGTCTAGTATCAGCATCTCATACCATCAGCTACTGAAACACCAACACACCACACATACCGTTCAGTATATTTCAATATAATTACTGTTTAAATGCTGAACTGAAAGGCTGAACTTAATAAAAGCTTTTTTATCACATTAAGTAAAAACATGAGCTACATTTAAAACGGTTTTGAAAAAAGTGCATCATAAAGTGTATATTTATGATAAAAAAGTAAATAAAATGTTTAGTCTTATCTCTCTCTTGTATTCCTCCATACTTTCTCTTGTATAATGAGAGAAGTGAGCTCTTGGTTGTCCAGCCAGGACTTTAAACCTGGGCTGAAACTGTCTCAGGACCATTCTCACTCACATATGAGATATCCGGGTGTGTATGTTGGCCATGTGATGGACTGGCAACCTGTCATGGTGTAACCCGCCTTTGCCTGATGATGCTGGGATTAGTAATTTTACTACGCACGCGATTGGTCTGTGAGTTCACTGCACCGCAAAACCCGTATACCATAAAGACATGAAAACTTCTGACGCTTAAAATACACTAGCAGATATTAGTGACCCCTGCTCTAACATATAACCGTATATGTCTGCACAAGGCTTTACACAGGGCTTCATAGGCCCAGTGTGGGCGGAGCTTCTGAAGCTAAGGGAAGAGCATATTTGTTTTGCTGTTGAGTTCAAATATTAACAATCGCTCTCTAGAATCTCGAACTGTGCCTTAGGCATCTGCTGGTAGTCTATACTGCAGCATGGTGGCGTAGCGGCTAGTCTGCGTTTAGCTCCCAGTCTAGGCCGTTCTGTGTGGAGTGTGTATGTTCTCTCCATGCTTGAGTGGGTTCCTCCGGGTACTCCGGTTTCCTCCCACAGTCCAAACACATGCATGTTAGGATCCTCACTCTAAACTGCTCATAGGTGTGAATGTGTGTTGGCCATGGCGACCTGTCCATGGTGTACCCCGCCTTACCCTGATGACACTGGGATTGGCTCCAGCTCCCCCTCCCTAGTGACCCCCATTAGCGGGCTAAAGTGGAAGATAATGAATGGATGGTAGTCTATGATGAATCAAACACTCTATTATCCCCACAGAGAGACTCGGTGCCATTTCTAACTGCTACTGTACATCATAATAGAGATTCATATTCATCATACAGACATAGGACAGTTCAACACAGTCAAATTCATCAAGCTTTAAAAAAAAAAAAAAAAAAACCTTCTTAGCTCCTTCATGCAGCCTCCGTCCGCGAGAGTAATATCCCAGGCCTGCCCACATCTGATTCACCTCCTGCCAATAGAACAATATCATTCCCTGTGTTACATCCTGGCAGCTATTATACAACCATCACACTAGCTATGTACAGATTCACTGTCTGCTCACCTCCAGTGAAGCTTCTGCAAGTTTCTGGACTGTTGGCCACCTCTGATGCACAAATACCAATCACATTCCCCGTAAAATAAAACATTTAAACACCAACCAGGAAACAAATATTCATTTAATAAATAAATACAAACAGAGGCCACCTGCCTTCATCCATTTGTTGTAGTATTCTATCACCGTAGCAACTTGAGTCTGCTGCAGCATCACCTCCGACACCCACACTGGCAGAAGACAAGCAAACAAGTGAAATCAAACACACACACACACCACTATATGAACAGGTTTGCCAATGTTTACAATAGCATTGCACCCTTGAGCTGCTTGTTTATGTTGGAGTGGAGATGAAAATGGATTACAACACTGCCATCTAGTGGTCAGAGGTTAAAACACTACACACAATGATTCACTGTCTGCCAGGAATCTGTTTATTGATACTGTGTTTTTGAGAATCGATACAGAATCATGACACAAAATATCCTGATATTCGATATTTTGATTTTTTCTTACACCCCTACAATCTATAAGTACATCATCCAGCCATTCAGTCTCAGTATTACCTGCATAGGTGCGGATGTTGATGTCTTTCTCCGTCAAGGCCTTTAACACAAAGGGAATAAAATGATTAATATAACTATATAATATTATACAATTCAAGCTGCTCGAAAATAGCTTTGAAAAAATTCTGATTCCACTGATTTACATTAAAAGTAAATAACATTTCTGTCCTCTCCTATAAAGTTGGCATTTTGGACAGCAACGATATGCTCAAGTGTTAGATTAGATTAGGTCTGCGTACCAGTGTCCTCCATGGTAGCTCTCTCTTGCTCTGGTCATACCAGGACAGTAGATGTGACCGGAAGAGCCTCACTTCCGTAGGGTCATCAAAGAAGTGATATGAGGACGGACTGGAGGGGTCTTCTGCAGAAATAATAAGAATTAAAAAAAAAACATTAGAAATTCCTCACATGCATATCAGTTTATATGAGTATATCAGACACAATTAATTTAATTAATTAACAATTACTTAAAAGAAAATTAATGATTATGTATCCAACTATGTGTGATTAATATCAAATACTGGTTATACAGTCAGAGTGATACACCAAACTATTGTAGCTACACATTTAATAAACCAACATTACTCAGCACTGACCTCTAAACAGGTCAGCATCATCTCAATTATACATTTTGCTGCTTTTCTTTTATTTCAGCTTATATACTCACTAACATACACACTCAGAACACACACTTAACACTCTGCTTGTAGCAGAAATCTAACAAATGTGACAAGTTATTGTAGTGCTTTGTAACTACGATCATCCCCAGTAATTGCGATTAGGCTGTTATGTAATAATTGTGAGAGGCCTGTTGAGTCACATGCATCTGTCCAGTTAAATATCAGTTCAAAAAGTGAATAATAAATATAACTATATTAACTATTTTAGTATGAATTAACTGCATGGCTTGTTAAAAAACATAAAGTTGACCAAAAAACTAGAGATAAGGTATTTTATCCAAAGTTATTTTGAGGTTTAAATTTATTTTTCAAACATCATGTGACCAAACAACTGGACACACTCAATAGATTATAACAGTTAGTTAAAATTTAAAGAGTTCATTAAATATATATTTAGGATGAGGTACAGGAGAGGAGTCTGTCAGGCACTTGTATCAGTATGACGAACACCATGTCGACTACTATATTGAGGCCTGTAGGTTTCTAATATTTACGTTTCTCATTTGTGACCTTGATACAGTAATATGTGGGCTCAATATAGTAATTTAAACCTGATTATGAAATAATTGTCATCTTACAGGGTTGGTAGAGAACAGACCACCACCCAAAAATAAGGTCTAGTCAGAGGTGGTCCTGTGGTGGTCCCATTCCACTGATATTTAGTAGCAGTAGGTGGGCTACAGACTGTAGCTGTAAACATATATCAATGATAACATGACCAATACATGTAACCAGGTAGGCAGTTAGATCATATAAACTCAGTGAACAGGCTGTCCTAAGACTGGTAGAGTAATCTGATAGACTGGTAGAGTGGTACAGTGATAGACTGGTAGAGTGATCTGATAGACTGGTAGAGTGGTACAGTGATAGACTGGTAGAGTGATCTGGTAGACTGGTAGAGTGGTACAGTGATAGACTGGTAGAGTGATCTGGTAGACTGGTAGAGTAATCTGATAGACTGGTAGAGTGGTCTTTTACAACAGACTGTCCTAGAACTGGTAGAGTGGTGTCATAGACTGGTACAGTGGTAGAGTGGTCTGGTAGACTGGTAAAGTGGTAGACTGATAAGAGTGGTCTAATAGGCTGATAGAGTGGTACAGTGATCTGATACTGGTAGAGTGGTCTGGTAGACTGGTAGAGTGGCAGACTGGTAGAGTGGTCTGGTACAACAGACTGTCGTACAACTGGTAGAGAGGTGTCATAGACTGGTAAAGTGGTAGACTGATAAGAGGGGTTTAATAGACCGGTAGAGTGGTACAGTGATAGACTGGTAGAGTGATCTGGTAGACTGGTAGAGTGGAAGACTGGTAGAGTGGTCTGGTACAACAGACTGTCCTATAACTGGTAGAGTGGTGTTATAGACTGGTAGAGTGGTACAGTGGTAGACAGATTGGTAAAGTGGTAGACTGATAAGAGTGGTCTAATAGACTGGTAGAATGGTACAGTGATCTGACAGACTGGTAGAGTAGTCTGGTAGACTGGTAAAGTGGTAGACTGATAAGAGTGGTCTAATAGACTGGTAGCGTGATCACTGGTACAGTGATATGATGGACTGGTATACTGGTAGATTGGCAGACTGGTAGAGTGGTCTGGTACAACAGACTGTCCTATAACTGGTAGAGTGGTGTCATAGACTAGTAGAGCGGTACAGTGGTCAGTCAGACTGGTAAAGTAGTAGACTGATAAGAGTGGTCTGACAGACTGGTAGAGTGATTGGATAGACTGGTAAACTGGTACAATGGTCTGCCAGACCGGAGAGTGGTCTGGTAGAGCCGACTGTCGTGTGACTGGTTAAATGAACATCTGTCTGAAGATGCACAAGCTCATAAGGATTATAACCAAGTGCAGTTATAATACAGAACTTACCTTTTTTAACTTTAGGCTTTGATCTCTTGCTGGATTTGGACTGTGCTGTGTTCTCCAGAGCGGCTCGGTTCCCTTTGGCAGATCTGAACTTGCTCATCGTGTTAATCCAGAATTGGAGTCGCATAAACCCGAGTCTGCACAGTACAGTAGATCTACATACACTACAGTGAATGTACACAGAGTTCAGCAGAGGAGCCGCCACTGACAGCCCGCTATGTATGAATAAAATCCGATCTCATAAAGTCATGAAGCTTGTGTCTGTGTATTAAAGATTCCTTCATATTACAGAGATCAGATCTGCTGAACTTCTACTACCGCGGTTTGTTTTCATAGCGAGCTGGAAGCAGAAAATCCCGCCATGTGCTGAACTTCCTGGGAGGCAGGGAGAGTGAACAACCAATCAGATGCAAGCGCATGATTATCAGCCAATCAAAAATCGAGTGTGCGCTACACAGCCAATCAAATGCGTCCCCAATACTTCGTTCGGTTTACGTTATAATACATAGTAATATAATATCGATATAACAATAATAAAACTATATCATTTTTTATCATAGTTTTATATATCCATAACAGAATACAAAAACGGATAGTAATTGTAATAAAAATACTAATAAAATAATAATAATAATAATAATAATAATAATAATAATAATATAAACATGAAAAATAATGTAATATTAGAGTATAAAAATTAATGTTTTTCATATTATTAGTATCAGCAGCAGTAGTATTCAAGAATATATATTACAATATTATTTATATATAAAACAGGAGTTATTATTGTTACTACTACTATTAATAATAATAATTGTATAAAAATGTATGTATAAAAATGTATATATAAATATTAGAATATGTATTTTATTTAATAAAAATACTACTACTGCTACTACTACTACTAATAATAATAATATCCATAATAACATTAACAATAAAGAGAACACAGACGTGTTATAGATGCTATAGATGAAAAATCAGATGTTGTTTTTAATGGTTTAAAATTCATGAACAAAAACAATGAAGTTTATCCACTTCTGTGAGCGATGGTTAGGATTCTGCATTCTGCTCTTCAAGTTCTGCAATGAAAAGAAGACGTTTGCTATCATTTCATTGTAAAAATATATAAACACCCTGGCCACTTTATCAGAAATCCCTCTACCATAGCTCCTGCTTTCTGATGTACAGTTAGAGACTGTTGATGCTCAGTTTGTGTTAGTGATCCTCTGTTCTTTCAGCAACTGCCAGTTTCTGACCACATATCCACTTTCAGTGAATCTTTTAAGTAAGTGGAGCTAAAAAAGAGGTCAGTGAGTGGTCTGTGGTGGGGGTTTCTAACAAAGTGGATGTGGAGTGTATATATGATTATATAGGAAAAAATAAAAAATAAAAATTCTCACAATACCTCTTGAAATATTCACTCTGTTTGACAGTAAAATATCAGCCTGAACTTGGTCCATGCTCATGTACAGCAGCTCGGCGTTGTGCTGGAAGCATGCAGAAAGCTGTATTAGTGATTTGGAGCCAGTATGTCTGTAACTAGCTGTTGTTTCCTCATAGACTCACCATGAAGGAGCTGAACAGAGCAGGTCCCATAGCTGTGTGCACATGTTCTTCCACCACCGGATACAAGCGCACAAAGTGCTGCACAGAATCAGAACCACAAAATCACTGCTGATACCAAAAACACACTGAAACTTTATCTGAATTATTTCTAACTGGTAGCTCAATGACGTGGAACTAAAGTTGTTTTAATTCTGTACATGTTCTAAACATTATATACTAAAGCTGTGTATCGGAAAGAACCTGGCGAAACAATGTGTATTGTGATACAGCGGTCACAATTCAATATATCGCGATATACTGCAATACTGCAAACATAGTGATATACTACGATTTTATTTTTAAAATCCTACTATTAAAACACACCACTGTATGAACAGGTTTGTCAATGCTTACAATAGCATTGCACCCTTGTGCTACTTGTTAATGTTGGAGTGGAGCTGAAAATGGATTACAACACTGCCATCTAGTGGTCAGAGGTATAAACACAACACACAATGACTCACTGTATGCCAGGAATCTGTGTATTGATTCTGTGTTTTTGAGAATCGATACAGTATCATGAAACATTTTCAATATTTTCTTACACCCCTAGTATATACCAATAAATATTTATCAATATTTTCAATGATGGACTGGCAGCCTGTCCAGTGCGTTTTCTGCCTTCTGTCTAATGACTGCTGGAATGGGCTCCAGCAGCAGCCCCACCACAACCACTATTCCCCCTCCCGTGACATACAAGGATAAGCAGTTTAGTAGATGAATAAATAAATATACGTTCTGGATGTTGTTCATGTTAATTTCGTTATTTTTTCAAGTGAAATGTCTCAAACCTGTTCATGTAAAATGTAAGTGTGTATGTAATTGTATCCATTTCCACTTATAGAAAAGTGTCTGTAATAGAAAATCAAACTCTTGAGTTCTAATGGGTTAATAAAGCATTTTACGAGGCATTAAGACTGACACACGTTATGGAAAGAAGAGTAGCAGGCAGATTTAAAGGGCCCATTCACAGGAACAGAGTTTGATCCAGTATGTATGTTAATACATCAGAATGTACTGCTCACTCCACATTCTAAAAAGCCTACATATGGACTTTAGAAAAAAACAGCCTGCTTTAAATGTGATGTCCAATACAAATACCTGCCTACTTAACCTAATGCAAGCTAACTTGTCCATTCATGGTGAGGTAAGCGGCTATGCTGAATGAACGCTGTTGGAAGACTGACTATAAGGACCTCATCCTCACCTATCACCAACCAGCTCTCCTGTCCATCTGTGCCAACTGCAATAACTTGTTTCTTTTTGGTATTTAGTTTATTAAACTTGATAAATAATAAATATCGTTTGACCAGAGGAGGATGGGTCCCCCCTTGTGAGTTGTGGTTCCTCCCAAGTAGGGGTGTGTTTAAAAAATCGTTTTTTCGATTTAAATCGATCTTCATTTGAATAATCTGATATCGATTTGTATAAACCCGAGATCGATCTTTAAAATTAGCATTTACAACCACTATTCAATCCTGGCTACCTCAACCACAACCCCTCTCCAGTACGAAATACTTAGCTGTATTCACTGGCTTTGCACATATCGTCTTGTGTTTCTGTCTATTGTATTTGCACTACTGCTTATTTATCTATCTTTATTTTCACTATATCTTTATTTAACTATGCTCTGCACTGGAGAAGTAGCTTGACAGTGTTTTGTTATACTGTACAGCCTTGTATTGCTATAATGACAGTAAAGTTGAACTGAGTTAAATTGAATATGTGATGCTGATGATTAATTAACATTTTAACAGTTTAAGTATGTAGAAATGAACAAAACTGTAAGTAAAGAGCTGCTCATCTAAAAAAACTGAGTGTGAGTGTCTTTAGTTGTACCTCCAAAGCTAGACTGGCTTGTCTCTGAGCGTCCGCATGCTCCTGATTGCCCATAGCGTACAGTAAATGGTGCACCACTCTGAGATGGATCAGTTCCTCAGATGTCTCCTGGCTGCCCTCTGCCAGCATCCTGCAACAACATCCAACATTTATGTATCTCAGTGCTTGGCTTGATATTTACGTGCATATCTGCATAATTTCAGCACGACAGCTGCAGTTTACATTATGTGCACAATTCAGGATGAATGGACCAATAGAAATAGAAAGGCTCCAAAATAATTTAGAAAAAATTCTGGTTCCATTGACTTCCATTCAAAATAAGTACGTTTGTGCGATCTCCTGTATAGTTGCCATTTTTAAGGTACTTGTTTTTTTCTTTAAGACAGCGATAATATGTTATATTTTTTTAATACAATAACAGTAAAAACAATAAATGCTGTAAAATAATACTGTTTAATATCAAATATCAATTTTTAATCATTTATAATAAATGATTGTGGTTACCGAAGGGCTTTAGCTGCTGCAGCCTGCTGGACAAACAGCGGTAAGGAGTCTGTCATCTTCATCATCTCTGGATCTGAAGAAACAAACATTCATATATCAGTGTTAGAGAGATTTATCTCCTTATCGCCCAAACTGCTCTCCGAGAGCTGACCGACCGCACCACAATTGTGCTACCAACTGACTGGCCAGTGGAGAAGAAAAGGAAGTGAAGTCATACGCTGCAGTATCCTGTGTTTGCGAACCCCTTCTCTGGCTGGTTTCAGCAGAGTGACCAGAGCACGGAGGAGAGCGGTTCTGACCTCGGTCTGCTGCAGCTCTGCAATCAGCTCTATGGCTGAGAAAGAAGAATAATAAACAAACATCACAGAAACAGTCTAGTCTAAATGTAAAACACCACACTGAGACCATATCACTCAGCATTAGCCACTGAAAGAACCCTCTCACCCTCATACTGCACCTCCAGATGGAAGGAGCGCAGCAAATTCAGCAGGGGCTCCACAATAGCAGGATGAGCCGTCTTCACGATGGACTGACACAAAGAGAAGATATATAATCATACAATACCAAAGTGTACAGAGTATTTCAGTCCATGCTACACTGTATAATTAATAATGATTTTAAGCATTACTCCATGTAGAAACGTCCCCTGAGCTGTTAGGTTAATGTACCTGCACTGTTCGTAAAGTCTGAAGCACGAGCTGCTGGGCTTTAGGGGAGCTGCAGGCCAGCAGTGCGATCAAGCCCTTGTACACCTGCTGCTGGTATAAGGGGTTCCCCTGAGCCAGGGACTCCAGCAGAGTGGACGCTGACCTCTGTGTCTCCTCTGAATCCGAGTTAGCCAAACACTCAGCTATGGCCCGCACACCTTCACAAACACAGCATAGTGAGTGTAGTGGTTAGTACGGTGGTGTAGTGGTTAGTACGGTGGTGTAGTGGTTAGTATGGTGGTGTAGGGGTTAGTATGGTGGTGTAATGGTTAGTACGGTGGTGTAGTGGTTAGTATGGTGGTGTAGTGGTTAGTATGGTGGTGTAGTGGTTAGTACGGTGGTGTAGTGGTTAGTACGGTGGTGTAGGGGTTAGTATGGTGGTGTAATGGTTAGTACGGTGGTGTAGTGGTTAGTATGGTGGTGTAGTGGTTAGTATGGTGGTGTAATGGTTAGTACGGTGGAGTAGTGGTTAGTATGGTGGTGTAGTGGTTAGTATGGTGGTGTAGTGGTTAGTACGGTGGTGTAGTGGTTAGTATGGTGGTGTAGTGGTTAGTACGGTGGTGTAGTGGTTAGTATGGTGGTGTAATGGTTAGTACGGTGGTGTAGTGGTTAGTATGGTGGTGTAATGGTTAGTACGGTGGTGTAGTGGTTAGTACGGTGGTGTAGTGGTTAGTATGGTGGTGTAGTGGTTAGTATGGTGGTGTAGTGGTTAGTATGGTGGTGTAGTGGTTAGTACGGTGGTGTAGTGGTTAGTACAGTGGTGTAGTGGTTAATATGGTGGTGTAGTGGTTAGTACGGTGGTGTAGTGGTTAGTATGGTGTTGTAGTGGTTAGTATGGTGGTGTAGTGGTTAGTATGGTGTTGTAGTGGTTAGTATGGTGGTGTAGTGGTTGGTATGGTGGTGTAGTGGTTAGTACGGTGGTGTAGTGGTTAGTACGGTGGTGTAGTGGTTAATATGGTGGTGTAGTGGTTAGTACGGTGGTGTAGTGGTTAGTACGGTGGTGTAGGGGTTAGTATGGTGGTGTAGTGGTTAGTATGGTGGTGTAGTGGTTAGTAAGGTGGTGCAGTGGTTAGTATGGTGGTGTAGTGATTAGTATGGTGGTGTAGTGGTTAGTACGGTGGTGTAGTGGTTAGTACGGTCGTGTAGTGGTTAGTATGGTGGTGTAGTGGTTAGTACGGTGGTGTAGGGGTTAGTATGGTGGTGTAGTGGTTAGTACGGTGGTGTAGGGGTTAGTATGGTGGTGTAGTGGTTAGTATGGTGGTGTAGTGGTTAGTAAGGTGGTGCAGTGGTTAGTATGGTGGTGTAGTGGTTAGTATGGTGGTGTAGTGGTTAGTACGGTGGTGTAGTGGTTAGTACGGTCGTGTAGTGGTTAATATGGTGGTGTAGTGGTTAGTACGGTGGTGTAGTGGTTAGTATGGTGGTGTAGTGGTTAGTATGGTGGTGTAGTGGTTAGTACGGTGGTGTAGTGGTTAGTACGGTGGTGTAGGGGTTAGTATGGTGGTGTAGTGGTTAGTATGGTGGTGTAGTTGTTAGTACGGTGGTGTAGTGGTTAGTATGGTGGTGTAATGGTTAGTAAGGTGGTGTAGTGGTTAGTATGGTGGTGTAGTTGTTAGTACGGTGGTGTAGTGGTTAGTATGGTGGTGTAATGGTTAGTATGGTGGTGTAGTGGTTAGTAAGGTGGTGCAGTGGTTAGTATGGTGGTGTAGTGGTTAGTATGGTGGTGTAGTGGTTAGTACGGTGGTGTAGTGGTTAGTAAGGTGGTGTAGTGGTTAGTATGGTGGTGTAGTGGTTAGTAAGGTGGTGTAGTGGTTAGTATGGTGGTGTAGTTGTTAGTACGGTGGTGTAGTGGTTAGTATGGTGGTGTAGTGGTTAGTAAGGTGGTGTAGGGGTTAGTATGGTGGTGTAGTGGTCAGTATGGTGGTGTAGTTGTTAGTACGGTGGTGTAGTGGTTAGTATGGTGGTGTAATGGTTAGTAAGGTGGTATAGTGGTTAGCACGGTGGTGTAGTGCCACCGTACCACCTGTTGTACATGTACTTGCAACCACATTGCTGCAGTAAAACAGTGATTCCAACTATTGAACAGCAGTATACTGTATATGTACCATAGCTTTCACAGATGAGCTCCTTGTACGTGCGTCCAGCATTGGAGATGATGTTCAGCAGGTGGAGAGCTTGAACCTTGTCCTGCTCTTTAGTCTGCTTCTGACCCAGAATCTCCAGCAGAGTCAACACGCCTCCCACCTCCAGAAACTCCATCACATACAGACGGCTGGCAATACAGAAAGAAATCAAAGCATGTGAGGTCAATCTGTTTGTCTGAGTGGAGATCAGAGAGACATTTGCAGCAGCAGACGCACAGAAATGCTCTCTTACTTGTTGGCAGCCGCGAGGAAAACTCCCAGTGCTTTCAGCTGAAGATCCAGACATGTGCCAAACATGTAGCTGAAGAGAACTCAGTGAAGGAAGTGCATCATTTTATATTTCATACTCTATGATTTGGCTCTAAGGGCAATCATGCCCTGTTGTGTGGGTGGATACGTGAGTCTGATCCAGGCAGAAATGCGAGACAGAAACAGGCTAGCGGCCTGAGCAAACTCCAGCTCCAGCTCGGGACTTGTCTTTCCAGAGTTTTGGGAGAGGAAGGTGCGCAGCATGCGCCGGCGGACGCGCTCACTGCCCCGGTCCCACTCACACAAGAAGGTCATCAGTCTACGGCCAGCCGCCTGCTCCACACTGCTGGACATGCTCACAGTATCATCACACCTGAGATGGGGAACATTTCTCATTATGATCATAGTCATCATCTTCATCACAGTCATCATCCTCTTCATGCCAATAGTGTGGCACTATAACTATAATCCTATGCATAACAAGATGTAGAGATGTATATATTTTTTTCAAACAAGAACTTCCTCCAGCCCATCCAGCATCTATCGGCATAGAAACTGGACATTGTTACTCTATTCTATTCTATTCTATTTTTGATGCACTTTTGTTTTAAAATAAAGTGATAAACCTCAAAAATCTGAGATATGACCATAAACAGAGCTAGACAGATGCTGTCGCCAGTGAAACCAACAGTGAAACAAAAGAAATTAGGAGCGAAAACATGTTCAGAAAAGAACAAATGTACTAAAATACTACTTGAGTACGTAGAACTGGGTAACTGGAACCAGTAAATACCCAACTATGATCAATATAAGCTGCAAATTGTGGTTGCTGCTGTGTAATATAAGCATATCTCTGGCTTCACTTCTGCTAAAAACCCACAGTACTCATTCATATTAATTATTTTTTATATAAAAACGCAGATGTATAATTATAGTACTAATATATGTTAACATTAAAAAGACGAGGTTCATATTCGCCAGGTCCTTGTTCCAATTTTTCCGTTCCACCTTAAATGGTGCAGCAGTTACGTGTAACTGCTACACCATTTAAGGTGGAACGGAAAAATTCGAACAAGGACCTGGCGAATAAAAGTAAGTCATTATTTCTGTGAGAAAAGCTGCAACTACATTATTCGTAACTCTTCATAAAATATAATAATTACGAACAAAAATAGCTCAACTATCTGTTTTTACCAGGTAGCCCGTTGTGCCCAGCAGTGTTTACAGTTCACCTTTGCTAGGCAACGGCTACAAACTACGGCGTCCACTGAGGACCAAACGGTTCAGTGCTGGAAACGTCTGGCTAAGAAATTCAAATTTAGCTAATTTAAATTTGTTTCGGATTTAATATACTTAATTTAACACATAAACGTTCATAAAGCTGTTCATATGATAAAAAAGAAGATCACAAGGTAGGAAGGCAGTGAAGGAGCTACAGGACGAGGGCGAAAACACTGAGGCAAAGCCATTATTTTGAGATGCTAAGTCATTATTTTGAGATGTTAAATCATTATTTTGAGATGTTTTCTCACTTTTTAGACGCTTTATGCTGTAGAAATTTATACAAATATTATGGAACCAAACTTTGTTCTTCAAACTGAAGATCAAGATATTATCTACTTCTTTCACAATAAGATATTCATGTTACTTTGTATTGTATTTAGGATTATTTGCATCTGTACTAATGATATCTGGTGTTCCTATGAAAGGTTATAGATGCAAATGACTTAATATACTAAAATAATGAATTATATGAGAAAATAAGGAATACTAAGTTCAATTTAAAAACACATGTGCCTTATACTTGTGAAATGTAAGTCCCCTACCTCTTTTTATAAAATCTGGAATACTACTTTTAGGTATCTTGATGCTATATCTTCTCCTGACCCCGTAATGTATCATATGCTTTTATTTATATGGCTATTTTGTCTGTCATGTTTTCTTATCTTCCAATGACTGAATGACGTTTTCTGTTTTTAATGTATTTTGATACTATTCTTTTTTTTCTTTATTTCTTTCCCTCTGTGTCATTTCTGAAAATCTTAATAAACAGATTATTAAAAAAAACATGTGCAAAATGTGTGAATACAAAGAATAAAAATTACATTTTAGTCATTTCTGTTACGTCTCTGGCTTGCAGGTCGCTATCCCCGGAATTTTAGATTTTCTGTTTCTCTGGTGTTTCTCGTTATCTCATTCGGGCTCATGTATTTATGCACAAGCTTGGCACAGGTCCAGTGCGAGGTGTTTACAATTCGTTATAACAGCGTTATTGTGAATTCCCGGTTCTGGACTCTTCGGTTCTGGCTTGTGTTTTGGGTTTTGATTCTAGTTTGGTCTCTGATATCCTGTCTGCTACCGTGTTTGACTTCTTTTTGATTTTTTTGACTACAGATTCAGTTATTTATAACAGTCTATGTGAATGTTTGAGATAAATTAATACTATAATAAATAATAAAACCTAATAAAACAGAATATGGAAGTAACAGGTGCACTGGGCGACCACCAGAGGGCAGCAGCGTCCTCATAAGAAAAGAATCAGCAGGACGGGACTGAGTGAGAGTGAGAGAGAGAGAGAGAGAGAGAGAGAGAGAGAGAGAGAGAGAGAGAGAGAGAGAGTGAGAGAGTGAGAGTAAGTAAGTAACAGAAGATAGTATGAAGATAAGAACGGAGAAGGGGAGGAGAAAAAAGATGTGAGAAAAATGGAGGGATATTAAGAGAGAAAGAAGAAACAGATGAGGGAGAAGGAAAGGGGATAAGGGGGGGAGGGGTGGTGAGAGATCCAGAAAGAGAAATGTAAGGAAGAGAAACAGAAAGAGAGCAGGAGAAAAGGGGAGAGAAAGACAGAGAGATGGATAGATGTACAGAGAAGAAAAAGATGACAGGAGAGCAAGAGAGAGAAGAAGTGGACAAAAAGATGGTAGGAAGAGAGAAAGATGAAAAGAAAAGATAGAGAGGTAAGGGGAGAAAAGACAGCAAGGACAGAATGGGAGAAAGAAAAAACATGAGGGCGAGAGAAAAAGGGTGAGAGAGAGCAGGAGAAAGAGAGACATGGGGAGAGAGGGAATGTAGAATGGAAAAGAGAATCGTAAAATAAATGAGTGAGAGAGTGAGTAAGAGAAAAAGAGAGAGCGAATGAGTGAGAGACAGAGTGAGAGAGAGTGATTGAGACAGAGAGTGAGAGAGTGAGTGAATGTGAGACAGAAAGAGTGAGTGAGTGAGAGACAGTGATAAGAGAGTGAGCGAGAGAGTGTGAGTGAAAGACTGAGTGAGAGAAAGAGAGACAGAGAGAAAAAGAGAGAGAGAAAGAGAGTGAGTGAGTGAGAGACAGTGAAAGAGAAAGAGAGGAAAAGATAGAGAGAGTGTAAGAGCGAGAGAAAGAGTGAGTGAGAGAGAGTGAGTGAGTGAGATATAGAGTGAGAGACAGTGAGAGAGAGAGGGAAATAGAGTGAGAGGGAAAGAGAGTGAGAGAGAAAGAGGGGGAGATAGATAGAGAGACAGAGTGAGAGAGAGAGGGAAATAGAGAGAGAGTGAGAGAGAAAGAGAGAGGGAAAGAGAGAGGAAGAGAGGGAAAGAGAGTGAGAGAGAAAAAGAGAGAGAGAAAGAGGGGGAAAGAGACAGTGAGAGAGAAAGAGAGGGAGAGTGAGAGAGAAAGAGGTGTTGAGTTTAATGTGGAAAAGATGATACACTCTTACTCAGTGTGACGTATCAGGCCACCTCAGAGAGCAGCGGTGTGTCTGACTCACATTCTCGCTCCTCACATACACACACTGCCAGCCCTGCACCTCACTACCCCACTCCACACACTCATACTCCTCCTCCACCCCTCCCTCCCTCCGGCCCAGGTACAGCTCATCACCTGCAGCAGCAGCGACAGGACTCTGACTGAGACTCCCACTGAGAGAGCTGTGCTGTTTAGAGGTGGTCTGTGTGTCTGCGTGACCCCTGAGCGCAGTGAGGCTGGGCTGCAGGCCGGAGCAGGAAAAAGCTGAGCAACAGGTTTGCAGACAATCTCAGTCATACACTCCAGCGGGAATGTTACAGCCCCGAACCCAGAGGGCACTGAGGGTCCGCCCACGCGTCAGAAACATGCCCCGACAGCACTGAGAGACGGAGAGGAGAAAAGAGAACATCAGAGCAACACACAGATTAGTACCAGGACAAAATGTTCTTTAACCTATAGTAGTGTTCTATATAGTGCCCCTATGTAGAGAATAGTGATACGGGGTCCATTTCTGTTACCAGTAGTAGTGTTCTATATAGTGCTCCTATGTAGAGAATAGTGATAAGGGGTCAATTTCTGTTACCTACTGTATAGTAGTGTTCTATATAGTGCCCCTATGTAGAGAATAGTGATAAGGGGTCCATTTCTGTTACCTATAGTAGTGTTCTATATAGTGCCCCTATGTAGAGAATAGTGATAAGGGGTCCATTTCTGTTACCTATAGTAGTGTTCTATGTAGTGCTCCTATGTAGAGAATAGTGATAAGGGGTCCATTTCTGTTACCTACTGTATAGTAGTGTTCTATATAGTGCCCCTATGTAGAGAATAGTGATAAGGGGTCCATTTCTGTTACCTATAGTATTGTTCTATATAGTGCCCCTATGTAGCGAATAGTGATAAGGGGTCCATTTCTGTTACCTATGGTAGTGTTCTATATAGTGCCCCTATGTAGAGAATAGTGATACGGGGTCCATTTCTGTTACCAGTAGTAGTGTTCTATGTAGTGCCACTATGTAGAGAATAGTGATACGGGGTCCATTTCTGTTACCAGTAGTAGTGTTCTATGTAGTGCCCCTATGTAGAGAATAGTGATAAGGGGTCCATTCTGTTACCTATAGTAGTGTTCTATGTAGTGCGCCTATGTAGGGAATAATGATAAGGGGTCCATTTCTGTTACCTATAGTAGTGTTCTATGTAGTGCTCCTATGTAGAGAATAGTGATAAGGGGTCCATTCTGTTACCTATAGTAGTGTTCTATATAGTGCCCCTATGTAGAGAATAGTGATAAGGGGTCCATTTCTGTTACCTATAATAGTGTTCTATGTAGTGCGCCTATGTAGGGAATAGTGATAAGGGCTCCATTTCTGTTACCTATAGTAGTGTTCTATATAGTGCTCCTATATAGAGAATAGTGATAAGGGCTCCATTTCTGTTACCTATAGTAGTGTTCTATGTAGTGCTCCTATGTAGAGAATAGTGATAAGGGGTCCATTCTGTTACCTATACAAGTGTTCTATGTAGTGCCCCTATGTAGAGAATAGTGATAAGGGGTCCATTTCTGTTACCTATAGTAGTGTTCTATATAGTGCCCCTATGTAGAGAATAGTGATAAGGGGTCCATTTCTGTTACCTATAGTAGTGTTCTATATAGTGCCCCTATGTAGAGAATAGTGATAAGGGGTCCATTTCTGTTACCTATAGTAGTGTTCTATGTAGTGCTCCTATGTAGAGAATAGTGATAAGGGGTCTATTTCTGTTACCTACTGTATAGTAGTGTTCTATATAGTGCCCCTATGTAGAGAATAGTGATAAGGGGTCCATTTCTGTTACCTACTGTATAGTAGTGTTCTATATAGTGCCCCTATGTAGGGATATAGTGATTAAGCGAGCAAATATGTTTCACATATAGGTGTTTTATGTAGTGCTTCAGTGTAGGGAATAGTAATTAGCTGATCTTTTCTGTTCATAGTGATTTTTATGTAGAGAATAGTAGTTTCTGGAGCGGGGGTGACTCCGATTCCTGTCTGAACTGTACTATGGGGCTTAATCTGACCAGGCCTCCACAGACTGGAGTCTGTACAGGTAAGGACCTCCATGGATGAATGGAGAAACAAACAGAACACAGACTACAAAAGTTCTCTTTAAAGTTCCTCGAACAGAGAGAGAGAGAGAGAGAGAGAGAGAGAGAGAGAGAGAGAGAGAGAGAGAGAGAGAGAGAGAATGACAGCTGAACACTCTGTGCCAGTCGGTAGCTCCACCTCTCCGGCCAAAACACTAGTAGTGTTCTATGTAGTTCCCCTATGTAGGGAATAGTGATAAGGGGTCCATTTCTGTTACCTATAATAGTGTTCTATATAGTGCCCCTATGTAGAGAATAGTGATAAGGGGTCCATTTCTGTTACCTATAATAGTGTTCTATATAGTGCCCCTATGTAGAGAATAGTGATTAGGGGTCCATTTCTGTTACCTATAATAGTGTTCTATATAGTGCCCCTATGTAGAGAATAGTGATTAGGGGTCCATTTCTGTTACCTACAGTATTGTTCTATATAGTGTCCCTATGTAGAGAATAGTGATACGGGGTCCATTTCTGTTACCTACTGTATAGTAGTGTTCTATGCAGTGCGCCTATGTAGAGAATAGTGATAAGGGGTCCATTTCTGTTACCTATAGTAGTGTTCTATGTAGTGCCCCATGTAGAGAATAGTGATTAGGGGTCCATTTCTGTTACCTACAGTATTGTTCTATATAGTGTCCCTATGTAGAGAATAGTGATAAGGGGTCCATTTCTGTTACCAGTAGTAGTGTTCTATGTAGTGCCCCTATGTAGAGAATAGTGATAAGGGGTCCATTCTGTTACCTATAGTAGTGTTCTATATAGTGCCCCTATGTAGAGAATAGTGATAAGGGGTCCATTCTGTTACCTATAGTAGTGTTCTATATAGTGCCCCTATGTAGAGAATAGTGATAAGGGGTCCATTTCTGTTACCTATAATAGTGTTCTATGTAGTGCGCCTATGTAGGGAATAGTGATTAGGGATCAATTTCTGGTCCCTATAATAGTGTTCTATGCAGTGCGCCTATGTAGAGAATAGTGATAAGGGGTCCATTCTGTTACCTATAGTAGTGTTCTATATAGTGCCCCTATGTAGAGAATAGTGATAAGGGGTCCATTTCTGTTACCTATAATAGTGTTCTATGTAGTGCGCCTATGTAGGGAATAGTGATTAGGGATCAATTTCTGGTCCCTATAGTAGTGTTCTATATAGTGCGCCTATGTAGAGAATAGTGATAAGGGCTCCATTTCTGTTACCTATAGTAGTGTTCTATATAGTGCGCCTATGTAGAGAATAGTGATAAGGGCTCCATTTCTGTTACCTATAGTAGTGTTCTATATAGTGCTCCTATGTAGAGAATAGTGATAAGGGGTCCATTCTGTTACCTATAGTAGTGTTCTATATAGTGCCCCTATGTAGAGAATAGTGATAAGGGGTCCATTCTGTTACCTATAGTAGTGTTCTATGTAGTGCCCCTATGTAGAGAATAAGCGTGCCAGTCGGTAGCTCCACCTCTCCGGCCAAAACACTCTCCCTCTTTCCTTTTTTTCCTCTTGTCTGCCTGTCATACTTTCTCGGCCACTTGCCCGCTTCCTCGAGTTCATCCTTCCTGCATGTGTGCTGCCCACTACTGAGCTCGGCAGACCCTGACCTGCGGGTGAGAGCTATGCTGCTGAGGAAGTGAAGAACGAGAGGAAAAATATTTGTGCTATTGTTTTCCTACCAAAAACCAACTGATCTGCTATACAGTCCACTGACCAACACAACAACTGGTAGACTACAAAATAGATACACAATGACCGACACACACACACACACACACACAGTCCTGTGTTTCACTCACAGGGAGCCGTTATAACTGCAGCCAGGACACAGCAAAATAGGGACAGGAGTGGATTTGAAGAGAGAGAGAGAGAGAGAGAGAGAGAGAGAGAGAGAGAGAGAGAGAGAGAGAGAGAGAGAGAGAGAGAGAGAGAGAGAGAGAGAGAGAGAGAGAGAGAGAGAGAGAGAGAGAGAGAGAGATGAAAACAGAAAAAGGAAGTAGAGTGGGTAGAGAGGGAGAGACAGAGAAAAGGAATGAAAGAAAAGGAGGATAAAAAGGAGAAAAGAATGCAAAAAGGAGAGTGAGAGAAGAGAATTAGGTATAAAGTAAAAAGAAGGAATGGAGTACAAAAAAGAGAAAGAGAGATAGACCATATAGAATATAAAAGAAATACAGACGGAGAGAGAGACAGAGAGAGAAACAATGGAGTATAAAAGAAAGAGAGCAAGAGATAGTATGGAGCATAAACGACAGACAGACAGAGAAAGAGACAGACAGACAGACAGACAGACAGTATGGAGGATAAAAGACAGAGAGAGAAAGAAAGAGAGAGGCAGACAGAATGGAGTATAAAAGACAAGAGAGAGATAGGGAGAGAGAGAGAGAGAGAGAGAGAGAGAGAGAGAGAGAGAGAAAGAAAAATAGTAATGATAAGAAAACCAGAGGAGAGAACAGAAAGGAGGGTAAGAAACAAGAGATTCAGTTCTCCTGAGTAGTTATGGTTCTATATAGAACCATTTTCTTTACCATAGGACTCTTTAAGAACCGTCTTTTAAACCTGTGCTGAAAGGATATAGACAGACAGACAGAAGTACCGTGGCTGACACTGAGTCGACCCCGCTGTTCTCGAGTAAACTCTAAATAAACCACAGCGTTTCATCATCTCACTGAGAAATCTCAGCAGGACACACATCCTCAGCAGGGACAGCAGACTGCAACCACAGTCCAGTTTAAACAGAACCACAGAACAAGCAGAAAACACAAAGCAAAGTAAAGAAATAAAAGAATAAACGTGAGCAGAGGCTGATTCTGAATGCTTTATTTCACATCCACACTTACTTCGTACTGAATTACACATCAACTGTAAAAGAACTCCAGGAGTCCAGTAAAAACAGAGCTGTGTTTGTATAAAACATGCTGGTACAGATTTGTTGTGTCTGAGACTGAAAAGGCACGAATGCGAACGTAACACACTTCATTAACACGCTAGAGCAGATTAGTGGTTTCTCCTGAGGACGACTGCTGGTCCGGTAAAATATAAGTGCACAAGGAGACAAATCCCTTCTTTTAAATCAGACACAGCCGACACACATAGGCTGTAAATCGTTAGTCCACTGGTTCATTAGTGCATTGGTTAATTCCCCCCACACGCATCTTCATTTATGTGTTTAGTCAAGAGGGGTTGATCCACCAGTACATGTTTACGTGTGTTGAGTTTAGTGCTGGAGCTACAAAGCTATTGTTAGTAACAAAACACTGGAAGTCAGTAGTCACCCAAATCTTTCTCTCAACCAATAGCATCTACACATACATACAAACACATATCTTTATATCTTATATATATCTTTTTCATAAACTATATATATATATATATATATATATATATATATATATATATATATATATATATATATATATATATATATATATATATATATAGTTTATGAAAAAGATGTGTGAAAATTTGAAGTGAAAACAGAAATGCTCCAAAATAGCTTGAAAAAAATTCTGGTTCCATTGACTTACATTGAAAGTAAGGTATAACTTGGGGGCAGTCGTGGGCTAGAGGTAAGGGAACCAACTTGTGACCAGAAGGTTCTCGGTTGGATCCCATGAACTGTCAGGACACAAGAGATGTAAGGGGGAGTAAAAGACAAAGAGATACATAGAGAGAGAGAGAGAGAGAGAGAGAGAGAGAGAGAGAGAGAGAGGAGCTGGAGATGAGAAGAAGGATAAAGACGGTACAAGGGAAAAGTGGGAGAACGGTAGAGAAGGTTGGAATAGAAAGAGAGAGAGTTAAAGCAGGAAAGATACTATGAGAGAGAAAAAAACGAAAGAGGAGGAAAAAGAAAGTAGAGACAGTGAAGAAAGGAGTGAGAGAGACAAGAACCAAAGACAGAAAGAAAGAGTAGATGGGGAAGAAACAGAGACCAGGACATGACTGAAGCAAGCCCTTGATCAAGGCACCTAACCCCTGACTGCTCCCTGGGTGCTGTGGTAGGGTCTGGGCAAGTGTGCTTACTGCCCCCTAGTGTGTGTGTGTGTATATGTGATTGTTTCACCGCTAAGTTAAATACCTCTGGGATCAATAAAGTATCTATCTATAACCCTACTAATAATCAATGATAAATTCATTTTAAACTATTCATTAAGAACTTATATGGACAGTCTTATTCTAAAGGGGCACCAAGTTTTCTTACACCCCTACTTCCTGCATGAGCTGTTGGTTACTTGCAGTTTTCAGCTACATGGTGAACTACTGTGTCCTAAAACATTTGGATAAGCTTGCATTATCTTAGCTGGACGCAGTTTGAGTGCTTGATTTCAGAAGAAATATAAACAGTACTGGATAAACAGTAAACAGGGGTGAGTATCACTGAAGGCCGAACGATACAATATTATCACGATACTATCTTGCGATAAAATATTGTTGCGATTTAGTGCTGAGTATTGTGATAACACACATATACATACATATATATCTTTTTTCAACTGCCCCCATATTATGCCATCCCTTCAGCTTTTTTTCGAAGCAGTTGATCTTATTAATGTAGCATATTTAATTGGCATTTGCAATGCATTTAATAAAATCTCGATACTTGACATCCTTTATAACTGAGTTTATTAAACTCTAGGAAGTAGGCTTAATCCTAAAGCCTGGTCCATACCTGAAAACTGGCCTTGTACAGTATATAGTGATTACAGTAGTTTAATGTAGTAGTGTGGTTTGTTTGCCATTGAAGTGCTGTATGTGCTCTGGGCAGGCTTCAAGGATCAGAATTTCAACCGAGCAACACTTCACCCAAAAATGTAAACGCTAGTAATGATGACCAATGGCTAGAAAGCTACTGAGCCCCCTGGTCATTCATGTATCGCTGGCCTTGTTTGCATTCCTGGCAGAAGTGCTGCCTTAATGGCTGGTTTATTAACACATACAGCTCATAAAAACC
The DNA here is from genome assembly GCA_021613375.1 of Megaleporinus macrocephalus. Lineage (NCBI taxonomy): Eukaryota > Metazoa > Chordata > Actinopteri > Characiformes > Anostomidae > Megaleporinus > Megaleporinus macrocephalus. The sequence goes on along the minus strand of CM038710.1, from coordinate 42,903,463 downwards.
GGAGCAGAAGGAAGATGAGCCCATGGCCGGGGCACGTCAGATCCACATACGCTACATGTGTTATTAAACCTGAACTTTGGACTGAGCCTTTGCTGGGTATGGCTGATTTATCTCTGTGCTGTTTGTTTAGCAGGACGTTATTGCTCTGCCAGGACATCTCGTAGTTTCTGAGCGACGGCCTGAGCGCGTTCCCGAGGGCAGGGCAGCAGCGGCAGTCTCGGCGGACCCATAGCCAGCCCTGAAAACTCACTCATCAACTGCTTGTTCACAGGCAGACCAAAACCTGGAGAAGATCAAGGCAGACATCGTGTGAACAATATAACATACACTTTATATGAACATGTTGCTTCTGTGTGATCATGGCAATGTCTCGCTGGTAATTAGCCAATCAGAGCTTGAGTTCATTAAATTATTCATGAGCTCGCCATAAAAAAGAAACAGCTCGTTTTATTCTAGGACCAAATTATAGGGTACAAATTGGCGTGTTGACATAAGAACAATATAACATACATTTTATTTTCCCGTGTGTGTTTATTTGGAATTGTTGCATCTGTGCGATCTTTGCAGTGTCTTGCTGTAAATCAGCCAATCAGAGCAGAGCTCATCAAATTATTCATGAGTTCACCATAAAAGAGAAACAGCTCATTTCATTCTAGGGTCAAATCACAGGGTGTAAATTGGCGTGTCAACAGATGGATGGATGGATAGTTTCATTCTAGAACCAAATCATAGGGTACAAATTGGTGTGTTGATGGATGGATGGATGGATGGATGGATGGATGGATGGATGGCTGGATGGATGGATGGATGGATGGATGGATGGATGGATGGATGGATGGATGGATGGACAGACAGACGGACAGACAGCTTGTTTCATTCTAAGACCAATTCTAGGTTTCATTCTAGTACCATTGGTTATAAATGGACATGCTGAACTGAATCTGGGTGACCAAAGTCACATACCTTCTATGTGGAACATCAGACAACAATTTAAATAATGAATAAGACTGTGAAGGAGTGATGAACTCACCGAGGCCGATTGCATGTGTGATGACATTCTGCATCTTTAACTAAGAAGAAGAAACAGATACACTAAAACAACGACACAGCAAACGGTAATTCTGATAAACTTCTTTACTGCTGTGATTAACGGTGATTAACTAAGGACAAAAGCTTAGACCCCACCACAGGGGCATATAGTGCTCTAGCCCAGCTATTGTTAAATCTGTCAATCCAAATAAGGATCAGGATGCTTATTTACAGAAGTGACACCCACCTGGAGTTTTCTGGCGAGATCAAGGTCTCCTTTCTCGAATGCACTCAGCATACTATTCATGGTGCTGCCCAAGTAGTTGTATGTACTGGTGAGGAAACAGAGCGAGACTTAAAACATTGCAAGGGTGAAAACCACAATGAACAGATAGCAGAGGTTAGAGACACACACATTAGAAATATCAAGGTGCACCACACAGCAGTAAGGTGTGGTGTGATGAAGGCAGGAAAAAGAGAACCAATGAGAAGTTTTAAGAGAAGGAAAAAATGAGAAAGACCTTCCAACGGCCCCGTTGACTCCAAACGCCACTGCCCCCAACAGATGCTGAAAAAAACCCAGAATAAAATCCAGTACGAGTGCACTACTAAGACAGAAATACCTTTACATGGACACGGTTTAACAGTAAATGCCATGATTCTCACCAAAATCACTTGCCTGTGGATCCCCACAAGAATTACACAGATTTTTCCAAAGTTCAATCACTGAGATGCGAACAAAGCCATTCAGAGTGGTTTCATATAAAATGGTTCACTGTAGAAAAACCTACCAACTGAGATTTCTTTAGATTAGTGGAGCAGTTGCTTTTAATGTTTAGCAACTAGTGGCTGATCTACTAATTATAACACTAATCACATGGACGCTTCAGAGATGGCAACATATGAGGAGCCTGGTGGTCTATATCTCCAGGGGTTCCCGAAGGGTAGCAATGAGATCAAGGACTCACTAGAAGGGGCACATTCTACACTCTTCTTATCTCACAGGGGAACATCTCAGCAAATCCGCCTAGGTTGCGCCCAAGTCGGATGCAAATTAGCACAATTCTGGGGTCTGTATCTCCGGTAGCAACATGAGCCAGTTGAAAAGGATACATCACGCTCTACTCAATGATATATTTGGATTGTATTCAGATTGTTAAAGTCGCCTGTTGCAAAGCTTTCTCTTCTCCTGTGGTTTTCTTCATGGCGTCATCACTGATTAGTCAACACTGACTCGACTTTCATCACATAACTTAAAAAATATATAAAAATCTGAAGTTGTGCAACCCCTGCGGTACAGTGGTGGTGACAGAAACTGACAACCACTATAGCCCTTTCATTTACTATCCAAGACTGGTCGAGATTTTTATAGGTACCTACAGCTTCTTAATTACTTTTATAAAGAGGTAAAGGTCCCCAATTTAAGAGAACCACCAGTTGCCATCCAAATATTCACTAATGCTTATGATTCTGGAAATATTAAAGGCCTAATAAGCAAGCTATACCATAGTATCACCTCATTGAAAAAGGATTCAATGGTGAAACAACGATGGGAAAAGGAACTGGACATTGAAATAACTGAGGATATGTGGCTGAGAGCCTGGAAAACACAGTCATCCACTACAAATTACTCCTTACTCTGGAGAGACTTTTGTTGGAAGAACTTAATTAGGGTCTCTATCACCCCAAACAGAAAGCTAAACAGCACCCAACTACAATGTTGGAGAGAATGTGGAACACCTAGGGCCGATCATACACACATTTTTTGGTCTAATGGCAGCAAGCAAGAAGGCTGTTACTAAATGCTGGCTCCAGAATAATCCCCCCACAGTTGGTCTTTTCATCAGTATTGTGGAACAACTACACCTCTTAGAATGGATGACTTTTTCCATCCGACTTCAGAAGGAGTTGGGAGAAAAACGATGGGAAAAGTGGTGCGTTTATTTAGCCAACAGGAAGAATAGCCCATGTTGACTCCTAATTTAAATACGACTAGAATCACCAAATTCTGTTACCCCATGACGTCACATTGTGTTTTTTTTTTGTGTTTATTTTGCAACCCTGTCATTTCATTGTTAAATAAAAAGTATAAAAAAAATGTATATATATATATATATATATATATATATATATATATATATATATATATATAATCCTCTGAGATCTGGTTCCTATCACCGCCACTGTTTCTGTCTAACCACTCTTTACATTTTCAACTGCCCTTTAATCAAATCCTCCCCACAACATTCACTTGGGACGCTGGTTCAGGAGCTTCATGGTGCTACAGAAAGAGAGAAAAGACGAACGAAAGAAGAAGCGGCGCGTACCTCATCCACTCCGTACAGTATAGACCAGCCGCGTGGACGACAGTATTGGATACACTCGCCCAGGTCCCTCAGATCTGCTGCACTGAACTTTAACCCCCTGAACGAGGGGATCTGATTCTCAATCCCATCCAGAATCTCTCTCGCGTTCACTGACAGGAGAAAGGGGAGGAGAGATGAGAGGAGCAGGTAAAGGGAAGAGAACAGAACAGCTTCTTTTTTATTTTTCGAAGGAAGCCGATTAGCCAATGCTGGGGTCAGAAGTTTGCTTCAGTAGTTCTGTACTGGAGCTACAAGCAATGTGAGCTTCAGCACTGTGCTCACTGCAAGCCTAGATCGTCCAACGCTAGCTTTAAACCATGTTGGACTGTCAGGTTTGAATATGTTATCTATAGAGAGTTTGCATGTGATGTCACGGTTGTCACGAGTCACTGCAGTTCCTCCTTCTGTCAGAAAGCCAAACTGAGTGGCAGCGTTAGAGTTCAGTATCAATACAGTGAAAAAACTATTCAAACAGTGTTAATAGAGTAAGTAGAGCTTTTACATACGTCAGTGTGTTTATTTAACCCTTTCCAAGCTTCTCCTTGTGGAAACAACCCAGTATTATTATCAGTTCTCATCTAATACCTGCTTTGACTGCTCAGTCCTTCATTAAGCTAAATCAAGATTGCTGCTGAAGGAACTGAACACATTCATACAATGTCTGGGGCGTCCAGGAGAAATCTGGAACTACACTTTGTTCTTCAAACTGGAGCTCAAGATCTGATCTACTTCTCTCACAATAAGATATTCATGATACTTTGTATTGTTTGTATAGTTATTTACATCTGTTCTAATGATATCTGGTGTTCTTACTGGTGAATAAATACTTATTAATCAGATAAAGACTTTTACTTTTACTCTTCGGAGGACTATTAGGACTTTATTATTTATTTTTGTTTAAAAAAATAATAATAGTAAATAGAGAATAGTAGATACTTATATATATACACAGTCATAAGTTGGGGGGGGCAAAAACATTCAACAATGAAACAAATCAGAGAGTAAAAGAAAAGAAAAAAGGACAAAAGTAATTAGGAAAAGAAAAAAAAGATAAAGCTTTTACACAGTCAGCTTAGGTGCCTAAAACATTTGTAGACTTCGTGTAGATTCAGCAAGAAATCAGAGTGACCTTTCATAGACATAGTTCCACCTTAAATAATGCAGCGGTTAGATTCTGATGCCTCAGATCTGCTGCACCATTATAAGGTGGAAAGGGAAAACTCAAATGAGAGACAAGCTGACAAATAAGAAGCTGACTGAGTACAAAGGATTTGGGGATTTGGATCATATTTGAATACATACTGTATTGAAACTCATCCATTAAATATTTGGCATCATTCATTTCTGTATATCGTCGCTGTCCAGTGAAAAACAACTATCTTCAAAACTGCAACTTCACAGGAGAGACCAAAAACATTTACTTTCAATGTAGGTCAATGGAACCAGAATTGTTTCCAAGCTCTTTTGGAGCATTTCTATTGGTCCATTCATCATGAAATTTCCACACAATGTAAATGGCCATGGGCGTGTTCAAATGATGTAGAAAACTCAAAATCAACAAAAATGGAGACGCATGTTTTTCATTGGACGACGACAATATTCCACAAACACAGATGGGGTTGGTGTTGGGCAGTGTTGCTCACGTTTAACGTGAAATCAGTCGTACCTCTTTTGGCTGTTGCATATATTTGTTCATGCTTATTAAGGGTCTGCAATGAAGTCACGTTCCTGCACCCTCAGTGGCAAAACGTTCTGCAACGAGGCAGCAAACAAGCGATTATCTGCGTAAATCAAAGACAGCAGGAGACCACAGTACAATATTAATTGACCAGTGTTACCCAAATTCAACTTTCCTTATTAGGTGGAACTCCACAAGGTGGGTCCACATGGTAGTTATACTTGGAATGGAGGGAAACATGAAAGATCTCAATGACCATGAGAATTGATATTTTACTGTTGTGTCCTGCTGCCTTTGATTTAAGCAGATAAAATTTAAGATTTAAATTTTAAGCTTGTTTGCTGCCTCGCTGTAGAACGTTCTGCCACTCAGTCCGTCTGAGGGTGCAGGAACGTGACGTCAATGCAGACCCTCAATAAGCATGAACAAATATATGCAACACCCCAAAGAGGTACGACTGGTTTCACGTTAAACCTGAGCTTGTGTTGTGCATTTTGCAGTGAAGGTCTACTGTACGTACAGTTCACTCCAGTCATGGAGGGTAAATGGTAGTAGTAGAATGGAAGCTCTGGTGCTGCAGATGCCACCTCCTGCAGGAACATCCTCAAGGCCTCTGAGAAAAAGTCACAACAATGAGGTGAAACAGATTTTGCTCTCATTACCACCCTTAAAGGAGCAGTGTGTAAAATGTAGGAGAGCGTTATTATCAAAAATAAAATATATAGTTTAGAGAACTGGGCGTTCTTTAGTGTATAATCACCTGTAACTACAAATCCTTGTGTTTTCATTAGCTTATAATGAGCCCTTCATATCTACATAGAAGAGACTGGTCTTTCAACAGAAGCTGCCACCGCCATGTTTCTACAGTAGCCCAGAACAAACAAACCACACACTGGCTGTAGAGACTGACTTTTAGTTTCTTACACTGAAGCGGCAGTTTGAATTAGGTGGCGCTATAGCACCGGCTGGAAGACGTAGAGAGAATCCTTGTTAAATTGTATTTCAGTAGACTAGAGTATGTATCAGTAGCTCCACACATAAAACTCCAGGTTGTATATTTTGATAGTGTAAATATTCTTACCCAAAACACTACAATAAAACTATCAGGTGACACATCAGGTGCTATAATATAACCGCAACACCATTTCAGGTGGAACAGGGAAGAAGAAGCAGCTGATAAACGATTTAGACTATCAGAACTTCCTAATTCTTCTTTTAATGCTGATAAAATTTCATAAAAAATCAGAGCATATATCACATATCACCGCTGTCCAAAGAAAAACGTGTTCCTCCAAAACAGTAACTTAACAGTAGAGAATCAAAAAATTGTTTACTTTCAATGTAAGTTTATGTAAAGAGGTTTTATTACAAGTGATGTTGGAGCATTTCTATTGGTCCATTCATCACAACCCTTTCACAGGAGCAGCTGTCCTATTAAAATTACACAGTTAAATGAAAATCACTAAAAATAAAAGAAGATTTTCTTTGGACAGTAATTATATATATCATCGCTGTCCAATGAAAAACGTGTATCTACATCAATTAACTGTGGCAGCTGGCGTTTACACTGTGATGAAATTTCATGATGAATTGACCAATAGAAATGCTCCAAAATAGCTTGAAAAAAAACTTGTTCCATTGACTTACATTGAATGTGAAGACAGTTTTTGGCCTCTCCTGTAAAGTTGCCATTTTGAAGATAACTGTTATATAGTTTAGAATTACTTTAGAATTTCATTTTATGCAATTCACAAACAATATTGTCCATTTCTCAAATAATGTAAGTGTATCAGAAGAATAAAAATGTTTGTATTAAAGTCTTTTTTTGTATAGAGGCTTATTTTGCATATAGTCCTATTATCAGTAATTCTCAGTCCTCTGTCTAAATCTCCTGGTACGACCACCAATCCAAGTTAAGGATGTTATTGGACTAATTGGTTGTTAGGACACTCTTGCTCAATTGTGATGCACAGCTGAAAAACATTCTACTAATAAGTGAGTATAAAAGGGAACAACATTCTAGGTTAGTTTAGTATCTGAAGATCAGCAGTTAATGGCTTGCTGACCGACTCAAAATGACCAGAAAGAAACAACTTTCTTTAGAGACCCGTCAGTCCATTGTTGTGTTAAGGAAGAAGATACTCCATTAAAACAAGAACATTTCACTGTGATCCCAAACTTTTGAGCGGTAGTGTATATATATTCATTGTGACTGGTTTTGGTACATAAGACCACAGAAGCATCATAAACAGAGCTTAAGGACAAAAATAAAAATGCAAGACATATATCATCGCTGTCCAATGAAAAACAGGCATCTCCTAAATGCCAACTTTACAGGAGTCTTCATTTTTAATGAAAGTCAATGGAACCAGAATTAGTTCTATTGGTTAAAATGGAGATGCACGTTTTTCACTGGACAGCGACGATATGTTTTATGTGCCTCCTTTACACTTTGCTGCTTAGCTCATAAGTCATGCTTTGTGAAACGCCCCACAGGATTTCTCAGTTACATAGCTTAAAGGGGAACTCCACCGGGAGAAATTTGCAATAGAAACAGACATCTGAATTTAATGTCTCTGAAAGCTCTCTCACAGGAAGTTGTTACAGGACACAGTTGGATATACACTGTCTAATGAGATATTGTTTTATGATAGCTTTGTTAAGTTTTGGTTTAAAATGTATTAATAAATAAGGCAAATGACTACATGCAGAAACAGCCGCCCCACCCAAATAAACAACATTTATTCATATCTAGGAGCATTTTATCATCTTCAATGTTACATATTAACACTCAAAAGATATGTGTAGGTTAACTTTGGTTGTTGATAGTAAATAAAGTGGCTATGTTTGTCCTGTAGGTACTGCAATTTCGTGATTTCCATCAACACCCCTGTAAAGACATCACAGCATCACTGCTGTGACTGTTTATATTTCAGGAACTGAATTGATCAGAAATCACTCAGGAATTCTGTTTTACAACAATAAACAGTGAAGTCTGTGTGATTACAGCAGAGCCTATACAGCACAGTCCCCACGTCTGGCTTTAGGTATGCAGTTAGTTTAGTACAATAAGAGTTTTACACAGTAAGTGAGTGAATGAAAGAAACATGAATACCCCAAACCTGCGTTAGTGGGTTTGAAGAAGAACGGGGAGATGACAGCGATGGCGTCAGCTCCTACTGACGCAGCGTGACGAGCCTGCAGGAAACACAGGAAACATTATTCCTCATTTTGAAATGTCAGTGGAGGTGATGCGGTTTCTGCACGTGCACAAAGACACTGACGTCTCCAGAGAAGGAGAAGTAGAACAGAGTTTAACTTTATAAAGAAAAAACACAGAGTACGTTTTATTACCACTGCATGAAAACGATTTTACAATAATCCAGTATGAATCTGCAGTGTGTGTAGTGTTTACAGTCTGACAGTAATAACTGTGGAGTGATTTTAATCCAGTATGAATCTGCAGTGTGTGTAGTGTTTACAGTCTTGCAGTAATAACTGTGGAGTGATTTTAATCCAGTATGAATCTGTAGTGTGTAGTGTGTACAGTCTGACAGAAAATATCTGTGGAGTGATTTTAATCCAGTATGAATCTGCAGTGTGTGTAGTGTTTACAGTCTGACAGTAATAACTGTGGAGTGATTTTAATCCAGTATGAATCTGTAGTGTGTAGTGTGTACAGTCTGACAGAAAATATCTGTTGAGTGATTTTAATCCAGTATGAATCTGTAGTGTGTAGTGTGTACAGTCTGACAGAAAATATCTGTTGAGTGATTTTAATTCAGTATGAATCTGCAGTGTGTGTAGTGTTTACAGTCTGACAGTAATAACTGTGGAGTGATTTTAATCCAGTATGAATCTGCAGTGTGTATAGTGTTTACAATCTGACAGTAATAACTGTGGAGTGATTTTAATCCAGTATGAATCTGCAGTGTGTATAGTGTTTACAGTCTGACAGTAATAACTATGTAGTGATTTTAATCCAGTATGAATCTGTAGTGTGTATAGTGTTTACAGTCTGATGAGACAGACACAGCAGAACTCACCAGATCCTGCGAGTCTTTTACATTCAAGCAGCCAATGTGAACGATGACCTGATCAAGTCTGACAACACACACACACACACACACACACACACACACACACACACACACACACACACACACACACACACACACACACACACACACACCTTTGTAACCTCATCCAGTATAAACAAACTGCTGACACAGTATGTGTAATTTATGACGGTGAAAAACGCTACATAAGTTGAGCTTACTTCCCCTTTCCCTGCCGGCACCACTCCTCCGCCAGCTGCTTCCTCTCCTCCAGACTGAAGGAGCAGCCTTCACCTGTGGTCCCATTCACTAGACCAAACAAGTGCATTAGATTAGAGAAGAAAATTATAATCCTGTCCATTCGGACTGTCTGCAAATTAAATACTCCGTCTCACCAAACACACTCCGCACGCCCTGTTTCTCCAGCAGGTAGTTGATATACGGCCCGATCACCGGCAGGTTCAGCTCACTAGACGCAGCGGGAGAACAGAAAGTGCTCACACTTTTAAATACTGTTCAGCTATTGGGTCAGTTACTAACAAACTTCTTACCTTTCTGCCGTCAGTGGAGTGAAGGTAGCTGCTACCAGCCCTGTGAGCTGCCCCGCACCAGGAGACATCCCTGCTGTGCAACACAAACCAGATTCCTTATAGCCACACGTTACATATCCAAAAGCCCTGTCATGAAGAAACTAACCCCCCTCACTTTTTAAAAATGAATGTTTTACACCTCCGAATCAACAGGACAGAAGTTCACCTATTGTGTGTGTGTATGTGGGTGTTTCACTGCCCCCTAGTATATGTATTCACTAGTGTGTGTGTGTGTGTATTTCACTGCCCCCTAGTGTGTATATTTGCTGTGTGTGTGTGTGTGTGTGTGTATGTATATTTCACTGCCCCTAGTGTGTATATTTGCTGTGTGTGTGTGTGTGTGTGTGTATGTATATTTCACTGCCCCTAGTGTGTATATTTGCTAGTGTCTGTGTGTGTGTTTCACTGCCCCCTAGTGTGCGTTTTCACTAGTGTCTGTGTGTGTGTGTTTCACTGCCCCCTAGTGTGCGTGTTCACTAGTGTCTGTGTGTTTCACTGCCTCCTAGTGTGCGTGTTCACTAGTGTGTGTGGGTGTTTTTCTGCCCCCTAATTTGTTTGTTTAGTAGTGTGTGTGTGTCTGTGTGTGTGTGTGTGTGTGTTTCAGTGCACAGATGGTGGGCACTAGGGTGGGCATGTGGGTGTTTCACTGCACAGATGGGTTAAATACGGAGGTCCTCTGTCTGCAAATGATTAATAGCTCTTAACTCAAAATTCTAAATGTAAGCACGGTACCTTCACTACTGATGGTGTGTGTGTTTGTGTGTGTGTGTGTGTGTGTGTGTGTGTGTGTGTTTGTGTTGGGGGGGGGGGTGGAGAAGCAGCATAATATGGCAATATTATATTGATAAACGGTCACCAAGTATTGATATACTATTGATATAGTTCCTTTGGGTAATAAATCACACCGATCAGCCATTACGATAAATCCACCTCCTTGTTTGGTAAACTGGAGCTGATAAAGGAGATAATGAGGGTATAAACTATCAGGCGGTTTTAATATTATGTCTTGTTGGTGTACAGTGTATGTTATTGCAGCATGTTTTGTAATACTCTGTTGTGGGGCATTTGCTGACTTCCACCCCTATTCAGTATACACCCAGTCCATACTGTTCATATACAAAAACTTTCCTGCAAAACAGGCCAGTTTTGACTTCACTGTAGCCGTGATGTCACAAGAACCTGCTCGTTCACTTCTATCCAACCACTGATAAGAGCGTGCATGTTTCTCTGACAGCCTGAACGTCCATGTGCCCAATAAGCATGTTAATATTAGTATAATAAAATTAACTTACATTAGGTTTACAATACTGTCCCAACCAAGACATCAAAATAAGGTACAGCAATAAAATAAGGTGTCTGTATATATCAGGGTATGACCCCACAGGGTACTGTTGATTATCTGAAGCAAGGCAAAAATCATTTACTTATTTATTAATTAATTAATTTATTTGTTTGTTATACAACCACACCAAACATTGGTGGTATGATAGAACTGCTTGCTTGACTAGCCTTTGGCTCCTACTAGTAATAGATCTGCAGGGTATTATAATTTTATGCTATTACTCTGTCTGGCAGTCACTTAAGAGTAACATACCCGGATTTGCTGCTCTTATCTACTCAGACTACAGCAGTTTAGCCTCGTATTGAGGTTCTATGGAGCGTTTCAGCCCTGAGGGAGCTCAGGGGGGAATAAATGTCAAGTGTGTCCAAAAGGAGAAGTAGGCAAAGACATTGGCTTTACTGATCTGTGTCTAGAAACAGGTTACACAGTCAGAACTAACTTTAATTAATGTGTTCATTTAGAATATTACACATTAATTAATTAATTAATTAATTAACAAAGTATGCAATGGATGTGCTTCTCAGTGCAGCCCTCGGCAGCCACATATAACAGGTGTCAAAGACGGTGACTATAGTTCCTTACTTTTGATTAAAAATAAAAACAATATGTTGCCTTATACTGAATATGTATAGCAGTGCATTGGTCAGTGCAATGCATTGAATGAGAGAAACTCAATAAGAAAGTCATATGACTGAAATCAATAAACACAGCGAACTTTATATATTTTTTATATAATTATATAGATTAAAATGCGGGATGCTTACCAAGCTATCCTTGACCCCCGTCCGTGCTGCCCGTCTTCCCTGATCGAGGAGCTCCAGCAAAAACACAACAGCATCTACTTGTTTGCTGAGCTCCCTTCAGGTAGCACGGAAGCCATACGGCGATCACATGAAGCCGCGAAGATTCTGGGACATGTAGTTTATAAGCCAGTGTAGTTCTAAAGGCAGCGCCCAATAGGATCTTTGGGGCGGAGCTAGTGGGCGTGTCAAAGGAGGAAACGTAGCGAAAAGCTTGTTTACGATTTCATTGAGAGAAAGCTTAGTATTTTTTTTTTATGTTTGTTATCGCTTCCACAATATATCACAACACAAATATTAATGATATAAGACAAAAATGAAAAGCTTTACCAAAAAAATACTGTTTTAAATGGCATGAGCGGACCAATCAGAGCTCAGAACGGGGCCGCACGTTATTTAATCTTTTTTTCCTGGAGATTTTTAGCTCATAAAGTTTACAAAATGAAATCACGAAATAATTTAGATACATCTTTAAAAGTCATAAATTAGCTATTTTCATTCTTAAAAACGAAAACAAAAAAACTGCTGACGTCAGGCGTGTCTAATACCCGGATGTCCCGCTCTGACGTCCGTCCCTCCGCCCACCGAAGAACTTACGGAGGCAGCATCCGGTAAATGTAGCCACCGGGACACAAAAACAAGAAATACTCGAGTTTGCCGGACTTAAGGCGCAGAAGGACGACTGACCGTCCAAACTGGGACACTTGCCACCCACCCGAGTCGACTCGTTAATCATGGCTGAGCTCAGAAAGCTTCTCCTGTAGGTAATTAGCCAGCTAGCTCCCCAGTTTTCCTGGAGCAGCAGCGGCTGTGTGACAACAAAAACCGAGCTGTCAGCGACCAGCTCAGCAGAAAAGGACCGTCGAAATTACTCAGGTTCGTGTACTGGGTGGCCAGCTTTACTGGTATACTGTTTAATATGGCTGTCAACTTGGGTTCTGCTGTGAAAGATTTAAAGGAAAGACCGTGAAATACGGAAAACATCGCCTACTAACTGCACTAGCTTGCTCCGTTGGGCTGGCAGCTGGTCGGAGGGCTCGGAGCTGCTCAGGTGATACTCGCGGACCAAACTGCTGATTTTTACCTTTCTGTGAAGACACAGCTTGTGGGGATTTACTCGGACAGCAGCCCACACTGGCTGGCTGGCTGGCTGGCTAATGTTCAGATGGAAATGCCGGGCTCTCCTACCCCACCTTCTCCTCCTCCTCGTCGTCGTCGTGCCATGCGTGTTTAACTTGGAGATTTGAGTTTGTGTACTTTGTGTTGTGTCAGTGGCGAACAACATGCCAGCGTGTCAGGTAAATCCGGGACGTGTGGACTCGGCCAGGTGTGGTAAAGGCAGCTGGTGAAGAAAGAAGGGGTGAGAATTTAGAGACATCTGTCCTTCTTTAGGCACTACTTTGTTTTCTTTTTTTTTCGTCCCAGAAGTATTAGGACTGCTCAGAAGACCCTTCTGTCAGCCAGCGTGGACCTGTGACTGGTGAGCCTGACCAGGAGAAGCTTGACCATCATCACCGTTTAGTATTATCTGAGTTGGTAAAGGCTTTGGAGATGGGCACTTGTGAGACAATGAGTTCAGAGGGGATGACTTGCTGAGTACAGCCATGGTTAGAGGCTGCCTGTTGTGACACCACGTTATATAAGAGTCGTGTAGAGGTTGTGGATGTTTTGTCCGGCGATGACGACAACGATGATGTCGCCCGCTTTCATGCTGCTGCTGCTTCTGGCCCTATCTGTCCGGCTCTCTCAGACCATGACCAGAGACGAGAAGCAAAAACTGAGGTGTGTGATGTATAATTATTATTATTCTTATTATTATTATTATTATTATTTATTCTTATGCTGATGCATGAGCTTTAAATTGGTAAAAGGTAACTAACGTGACTGTTTGTCTTTGTTATGTCTTACAGGAATCAAGTGGTTGAGATGTTTGACCATGCTTATCAGAATTACATGGTAAGCCAACTGTCATTGGCTCGTTCTAGAGAACACTGATAGTGAGAGATCTCTTTCCTTGATACAGCTTACAAAAGTGCCCGAGAGCAGTGCTCGTCAGGAGCGTTTGAGGTTGGCTGGTAGAGTCTGACTGATGTGTACAATATTGATCGCTATTAGTAGCAGCACTTTTAGGTGTTTCTCGTTGGAGATGCCACTTTTTCTTGAGGATCAGATGTTTCTGCTGGAGCTAGCAATTTACAGCACTGTGCAAAATGTTTTGGACACTTGTGGACAGTATCATATTATGATAAGCTATTTTCCAGACAGGACAGGAAGCTATGTACTCAGAAAAACACTTTACTACTTAAATATTAAATAGTATTAATACAGTATGTAGTGCTTTTACATACGTCAGTGTGTTTATTTAACCCTTTCCAAGCTTCTCCCTCTATAAACAACCCAGTCTTATTTACAGTTCTCATCTAATACCTGCTTTGTCTGCTCAGTACTTCATTAAGCTAAATCAAGATTGCTGCTGAAGGAACTGAATACATTCATACAATGTCTGGGGCGTCCAGGAGAAATCTGGAACTACACTTTGTTCTTCAAACTGGAGCTCAAGATATGATCTATATTTAAGTTACTTTCTATTGTGTTCATGATTATTAACATCTGTTCTAATGGTATCTGGTGTTCTTACTAGATACATGTAAATAAGTGTGCTACTAGTGTCACTTTCATCAGCAACTGTACAATGATGTGCCACAGGCCTCTTATGGGGTATCTATAGCAAAAGTAGAATATAATATACAGAAAATATGTTTTCATTAGTGTATAGTCACCCGCAACTACAAATCGTTGTGTTTTCATTAGCTTAGAATGAGCCCTCCATATCTACATAGCAGCAGAAGGTCTTCCAACAAAAGCTGCCACCGCCATGTTTCTACAGTAGCCCAGATCAGTCAGAACCACACACTGGCTGTAGAAAGTGCTTTTCAAAGTTTTACACTCAAGCGGCAGCTTAAATTTGGTGCTGGAAGACTTAGAAAGATGGAGCATATTCCTAAGCCGCTCTCTGCTCGAGGCTGAGGTCAGTTTCTCATTCACCAGCTTCTTGTTTGAATTTTTTCCGTTACACATTAAATAGTGTAGCGTTTATGTTCAGTCAGGGGCAAAGAGCAGCGTCCACACAGGATACTCAGATAGGCTTGTTGTTTATGACGGTGACAAGCTTGAGCATAAAAGGGTGAAAACAGTGTCATATTGCCCACAGATTCCTTACATTCACTACTTTCATATCCACTCCAGAGGGCTGATACGATCCCCCATTCCTGGTATGGGATGGGTACTATATCTAATAGGGGTGTAAGAAAATATTGAAAATATCGAATATCGGGGTATTATGTTCGGTGATACTGTATCGATTCTCAAAAACACAATATCGATACACAGATTCCTGTCAGACAGTGGATCATTGTGTGTTGTGTTTAAACCTCTGACCACTAGATGGCAATGCTGTAATCCATTTTTAGCTTCACTCCAACATTAGCAAGCAGCACAAGGGCGCAATGCTATTGTAAGCACTGACAAACCTGTTCATACAGTGGTGTGTTTTAATAGTAGGATTTGAGAAATCGCAATATATCACTCTGCTTGCAGTATCGTGATATATTGAATCGTGACCGCTGTATCACAATACGTATTGTATCGCCAGGTTCTTTCCAATACACAGCCCTAGTATCTAAGTACTAGATATTGGCTATTGGCACACAGAAACACAACAGTGTGGTGCTCTGTCAGCTCTGCACAGTGGAGATGATCACAACAGTACAACTGCTATACACGAGACCTTGAAGCTCAAACATCCCGTAGAGCTTCATCAACACAGCAGCAGGACAGCACCTGTTTACCTGTTTATCTTATCTTATAGATTATTTTAAGATTATTAACACGTGTAACATGTTTCTTTCAGTAGTGTCTCTTGAAAAGTCTCATTGTTAACCGTTTCTTAATCGTCCAGTGTAGAACTTAAGACTGTTCTAGATACCGCGGGAGCTTTAAAACACACGTAGCTGCTTCTCAAACGACTTTCTGTCCAAATATATAGTCCACAAACTGTCCGATCTCTTGTGTGTGAGGCGTGTAGGCTGGGGTTAGTGTCATTTGTGACTCTAAAAGTTGAGTCAGAGTGTAGACTCTTAGTCTTTTTAACCATTTATAGACCACAAGCGTTTAAGGTACCCTTTAATACATTAAGCCTAGAATGACCACTAGTTACTGTTACTCATTTACTGAGTAGTAACTCAACTAGCTGCGTTCAGCAGCCTCTGTGAGATCACGAGATCATGTTGTGTCAGACAAAACCACAATAGAGATTAGCGTCGATCACCTAACGGTCCAGCCCTGCATTGTTCTGAAGAATGCCCTAATTTGTCCTGATATGGGATTTGTGTGTTTGGTTCGCTGTCTGTATGTGTTCTGTGATGCCGTTTCAGGCTGTAACCCGTTTCTGCAGCGCGCCTGAAATCCTCTTTGTTTGTCTCTGACACATTACTTAGATTAGCAGCTCTGAGTGGCTTTTCATGGGGTTTTGAAACGTAATGCCACGTGTGGGCTAGACTCAGCTAATACCGTAGCGAGCCAGTTGGCGTGTGTATTGGATGGAGTAGTGAGGGGGCTGGCGGTGGTGGCCGCTGTAAGTAGTACAGGAGGACCGTTGCTAAGTTTACTGTCTGCACTTATCATTCTCTCTATTATTTTCTTTTTTTAATCTCTCTCTCTCTCTCTCTCTCTCTCTCTCTCAGGACCATGCCTACCCAGCGGATGAGCTGATGCCTTTGACGTGTCGAGGACGAGTGCGAGGGTTGGAGCCCAGTAGAGGAGATGTGGATGACGCTCTGGGGAAGTAAGGCTATAGTGATGATGATAATGGTTTCACACAGTTGGAGTGAAGGATCTCAGTAATGGTTGATGGTTGAAAAACTGCTTTGTGGATATCTGCTCATCCATTGTTTCTTCTGAAGAGTATAAATAGAAAGTTTGGTCCACCTTCTTGGAAGGCTTACACTCCAGGAGAGCATTAGTGAGGTCAGGGACTGATGTTGGATGGGTGGTTCTGGATCACAAGTCCATCTCATCCTAAAATTAGTCCCAGTGCTCCACAGTCCAGTGCTGGAGGCTATATATACCTCTAGTTGATGAGAGGCACTGGGGATGGTGGCTCATATGCGGCTGCTTCAGAGCATCCAATTCCATTGGCAATGCTTTTCTTTGGAGACTATACACAATCGAGTCACATTATTATGACCAGAGTGACCGCCGGGTCCAGTATGGACAGCAGCTAGACCAACTGGGAGACTTTATAAGGTCCTGGTAGACTGTCACGGGTATCTGGAGTCATGCTGACTGCAGAGCATCCCACAGCTGCTGGAGGGAGCGTGGAGGAGGATCCATAGAGCCAACACTGACCGTCCAGGTGGTCACACAGATGCTCAGTTGGGTTCAAGTCTAGGGAATTAGGGGTTCTGGGTAGTAGTTGGAAGTCTCGGTCAGCTCTTCCAACCAATGTGGGACATTTCTAGCCGTGTGACTTGTCTCATTGTCTTGCTGGAAGATCTCATCTGCTCCACGTAGGACAGGTTGTATGGATGGATTCATACCCACATGGAAAACATTCCACAGACCATCATGCTGCCGTCCAAGAGTAGGAAGCGGTCATAATAATGTGACTCAAATATAACAAACTGAGTGCAGAGTTCTTCAATTACAATGGGCGTCTTGATACTTTTGGGCAGCGGATCATGTGTATTAGCATCTTAATCACCTCAAGACGAGTGTCTGATAGACAAAGCTATGAGCCACATTAAGATTGGCTAGTTCTTACTTTACACTTAAAATTTCCAGCCAACTGAAATGAAACGTCCAGCTGTTTGAATTACCTGTCGGACCTGGAAAGCTAGAGCGCTCATGCTGTCTCTCTGGTGTGTTTGTGTTTTGCGCAGGTTCTCTCTCACCCTCATCGACACTCTGGACACTCTGGTGGTGAGTAAAACTTTGAAGTGAGATAAATACGAACCCTACCTTCATTTGTATAAGCCAAACACTAATCCAGCACTCTGCACCTCTGACGCGTCCAGCTGCTGAACAAGACGGAGGAGTTTGAGGACGCTGTGAAAAGGGTACTGAAGGACGTCCGTCTGGACAACGATATCGTGGTATCGGTCTTCGAGACCAACATTCGAGTGCTGGGGTGAGCAAAGAGATCGCTTTTACTCACAACTCAAGAGTCATGGTGTGCTGACGATAAGGCTGTCACCAATTACTATGTGTGTAATCAAGTAACGTACCAAGTATTTTGATGATTATTGAAGTTTCAAGTTTCAAGTTTATTTGTCATTTGCACATCATGTCAGGACATAACATGCATTGAAATGCTTTGGGTGAGGCTCAGATAAAACTCTACAGCAGGGCAGCATTATATATATAAAACAGTACAAACATACAATAAATAGACATTATTAAAGTAAAAATAAGCTAAAAATATACATATAGTTAGAACTGAAATATATAAAGGACTATACAATACACAAGATATAAAGATATAAAGATATAAACATAGGATATACAGAGCTTTTAAATAGTAAAGTAATAGTAAATAGTAAATAGTAAAGTATAGTTTAAGTAATCAGAGCTTTTAAATAGTAAAGTAATAGTAAATAGTAAAGTATAGTTTAAGTAATCAGAGCTTTTAAATAGTAAAGTAATAGTAAATAGTAAATAGTAAAGTATAGTTTAAGTAATCAGAGCTTTTAAATAGTAAAGTAATAGTAAATAGTAAATAGTAAAGTATAGTTTAAGTAATCAGAGCTTTTAAAAAGGCATGCATAGATATAAAGAGTCCAGGACGCCCAGAAATGAAGGCCGTTTTCACACCTGTGGTTCGTAAATAAAGATTTACATTACTTTTATGTAAAAAAAAAGATAAATAAATGAAAACATTTCGCTTGCAACTGTTATAGCACGCCGAGCCTATAAATAGGCACACGATTAACCTTTATTAAATTTACATCAACAAATAATGTATTGTACTTTAAGTGTAAATTGTTTGTATTACATGATTACGATGATTCCAACCTTGAAATAATAAAGTATCATGTACATTTATGCGTAGTATTGATCTCAGGACCTTCAGAGTGGTAGGCAGTTTGCTTCCCACTACACCATGATACAAACAAACACCTGTTTATTCTAAAAGTTTACTGTTTACATAATTCAAGCTGTTAGATATGATATTTGTTGACATTGGAGGTCATTTCCGTGATGCAGTTACGCTTACAAAAGTGATTTTAAATCTTCATGAATTCATGTTTGTATAAATACGTGTAGTGTCCATGCACAGAACAATGCGTTGTTTAAAGGATGATTAGCGGTATATTTAGTTTTTGAGACAGATTTGCACGTGAACTTTGAGTTAAGAAGAACTTACCGACTTACGAGTGGGTCAGATTACTCCTACATTTACGAACTACTTTACGTGCTACGTTAGTTACAAAGTCTTTCGGGAAACATTCGTAATTTTAAGAATATTTTTAAGTATGAAGTTACGAAGTACTTAGCGTTACGAACGTTTTGGGAAACGCACCCCAGGTTAGCACTGGGGGTGTAAGAAAATATCCAAATATCGAATATCAGGATATTATGTTTGGTGATACTGTATCAATTCTCAAAAACACAGTATCGATACACAGATTCCTGGCACACAGTGAATCATTGTGTGTTGTGTTTAAACCTCTCACCACTAGATGGCAGTGTTGTAATCCATTTTCAGCTCCACTCCAACATTAACAAGCAGCACAAGGGTGCAATGCTATTGTAAGCATTGATAAACCTGTTCATACAGTGGTGTGTTTTAATAGTAGGATTTAAAAAATCAAAATATATCACTTTACTTGCAGTATCGCAATATATTGAGATATATTGAATCGTGACCGCTCTATTACAGCTTCTTCATATCTGTAATAATAATCTGATAATATACCAAAATACAGTCCACCTGCAGACCACCCAGCTCACTCCAAACATCAAGTAGACAACGTCCCTCACTGCTAGTCCAAGAGAGACCTTGCTTCATTGTCCTCACCCTGTTAGCTGCTACAGTTCTCCAGTTCTCTGTTTACGCCATCTGCCGCATCCCATAATGCAAAGCACACCTGGCTGCAGGAGATGTTTAGATCAAACTTGTGGAGCACACCTAACACATGGGTCGGATCGAGGTCGGATCACGTTCTCACCACAAACAAACTGCTCCAGAGTTCGTTTGGAACTGGACCGAGACCACCTCCTCTCGAGGGTCTCGGTGCGGTTGTTTTGATCCGCACCCGAGTGTCACACCCACCAAAACGAATCGCACCAAGGGTGCAAACGAACCAGAGTCTGTTTTAACCTGACTAAATAGCGCTGGTGTGAAAACGCCCTCAATCAATAAATAGCAGCCGTCAGGCTTTATTTACTCTGAGAGATTAATAGGAGACTAATGCTGTTAATCACTGCCAGTGTGATTTAGTGAGAGTACATTTTAATTGATACTTTTTAAGTGTAATCTAAACTTTTTGAGTTTAATCTATTGATCATACCAGCTGTTCAAGCGTTCACTATACATGTGCAGTGCTGAGTATTCATTTATTCTTTTGTATTTTTTTTTAAACTAACAATACAGCTGGTGAGGACCACTGAGTGTCCTAGATCTCGTTAAGTGTTAACTGGTCTCTGATAGCTAGGGCTGGGGCAACACGTCGATGCAATCCATGTAATCCATGAATATGAAATTATGTCGATTAGCATAACGTGCGCCTACTGAGAGCATGGATTTATCCGGAGCGCGAGCTGCAGCTACGAACAATCACTCACGTGAATCTAAAGTTGTGGAAGTGTTTCACACAGAAACACAACAGTGTGGTGCTCTGTCAGCTCTGCACAATGGAGATGATCACAACAGTACAACTGCTACACACGAGACCTTAAAGCTCAAACATCCCGTAGAGCTTCATCAACACAGCAGCAGGACAGCACCTGTTTACCTGTTTATCTTATTTTATAGATTATTTTAAGATTATTAACACGCGTAACATGTTTCTTTCAGTAGAGTCACTTGAAAAGTCATTGCTAACTGTTTCTTAATCATCCAGTGTAGACCCTAAGACTGTTCTCGAGCCTGAGCTATCTACACTGGCTCTCTGCCACATACATAGTCCACACACTGTCCGGTTTGTTGTGCGTGAGGCGTGTAGGCTGCGTGTCCTTTGTGCCTCTAAGAGTCGAGTCAGAGACTCTTAGTCTTTAACCATTTATAGATCACGAGTGCTTAAGGTACCCTTTAATACATTAAGTGTATATATATCACACAATCAAATCCATACCAAATCCATTGATTACAAATCCATAACAAAATTATATAAATTTTAATTTATATTATATTTTTTATATTATATTAGATTTCTGGCAGGACTGTTATTTTGTATTTTTTTTTTTTATTTTTTTTTTTTTTGAATGTTTGATGTGTGATATGCATGTGTATGTCCACGTAGAGGGCTCCTGGGGGGGCACTCCATGGCGGTGATGCTGAAGGACCGAGGAGAGCGCATGCTCTGGTACAAGGATGAGCTCCTGCACATGGCCAAAGATCTGGGGATTAGACTCCTGCCTGCATTCAACACCAGCAGCGGCCTGCCGTATCCCAGGGTGAGTACAAACCTGGAAGGAACCCGAAAGAGCCTTGTAGGCCTTCAGAGAAGAAAGAGCTACATGCTTGAAATGTTTACTTTGAGTCGTCTGGCTTGCTGCGTTTAAGCTCTGCAAGTATTGTAGTAGTTTCTTTTTTTTATTATTTCTTTGCTGAGTTTTCTTTGGAAACGGAAAGCTTAAGATCTTAAAAGCTTAAAATCTTAAAAAGGAAATTGACCAATCAGAATTTTTTCTCTGCTATGGTGTTCAGTTGGATATAGTCGAGAAAGCTCTGTCCTCAAGTCCTCAGGGGCTGGGCTGAGGTCCTTACACATTAGATTACCTACCAAAATAATTAGGTGGTGACAGGTGACATATTTTTATCAAGCCTCTATAGGCATTCTGGATGTTCTAGATACATCACTGACTAGAACCATTTATCAAGCAGTTGTTAGAAATGGAAAGGATAAAGGAGTTACTGTAAAACTGGAACATATACGATAAAATATACAATGTCTGTTAGAAGTTTCAGATAAAGAATGTCTTTTTCAAGCTTCTGATATTCATGTTTAACCTAGAACTACCAGAAACTGTTCCGGTTCTAAGTTTAGCTTAGAAACCTTATTAGGAACATGTGATGAGGGCAGCTCCCATCATTTTATGGACAATTTGAGGACATTTTCATTGCAACGCCACTACATTCAATACTAACTAACAAGTAGACTTACCTGGGATCCTGGTTCCAAAAGAGTGGCAGCCACACCAGTTTCTCCTTTTGTACTAATCAGAAGAGCCCATGACCGTACAGGAGATGGGGGTTAATAAATGTAGATACGTACATACTTATTCTTTAATGTTTCTTTATTTTTACACTTCTTTAATAAATTATACAGTTCAAACTCACCTGGAACTTACCGTACCTGTCCTGTGTCTCTGTATAGTAAACCCCGATCTTCTTCATTGGCACTCACCACATGTAAATCTGTGAGTTCGTCTGGGTTTTACCATCTCCCAGTTCTTTGCAGCAAGTGGAAGCAGGGGGGAAAACCAGGCTAACAGTGAAGTAGGACGGTGACTCCAGCTGTGTAGTACTGCCTGCTCTGCTCCACCAACTTTTCTGATCTGGCTGCGGCCATGTAGCGCAGAGTGCTCTTAAAATTGCCCAGACAAGAGCTAATTAAGATTCTACTCCCTCCATGGTATATAAGCACACGCAATGCTGCATGAAATTATATACACTACCGCTCAAAAGTTTGGGATCACGGTGAAGTGTTCTTGTTTTCAATGGAGTATCTTCTTCCTTAACACAACAATGGACTGACGGGTCTCTAAAGAAAGTTGTTTCTTTCTGGTCATTGTGAGCCGGTCAGCAAGCCATCAACTGCTGATCTTCAGATACTAAACTAACCTAGAATGTTGTTCCCTTTTATACTCACTTATTAGTAGAATGTTTTTCAGCTGTGCATCACAATTGAGCAAGAGTGTCCTAACAAACAATTAGTCCAATAACATCCTTAACTTGGATTGGTGGTCGTACCAGGAGATTTAGACAGAGGACTGAGAATTACTGATAATAGAACTATATGCTAAATAAGCCTCTATACAAAAATAGACTTTAATACAAACATTTATATTCTTTAAAAATCATCTGATACACTTACATTAATTGTGAAATAGACAATATTGTTTGTGAATTGAATGAAAATTGCATGAAATGAAATTGAAGTGATTCTAAATTTTTGAGCGGTAGTGTATATCTTGTCACTGTCCAGTGAAAAACAAGTATATCCAAAATTGTAACTTTACAGGAGAGAACAAAAACTTACTTAACTTTCAATGTAAGTCAATGGAACCAGAATCTTTTCTAAGCTATTTTGGAGCATTTCTATTGGTCCATTTATCATGACATTTGCATACAATGTAAACAACTGTTGTTGTGTTTGAGGTAGAAAATTCAAAATAATAGAGACGCACGTTTTTCATTGGACAGCGACCATATATATATATATATATATATATATATATATATATATATATATATATATATATATATATATATATATATAAACTAACTGCTTTCCACATCTTGGCAGGTTTCATAGCCACAGTTCACTCGCTTATCTTGTGCAAATACACATTATTCCACACGCGTAGCACTCGGCACGCCGTGTTCCCACAGACCTTGAACACATGTATAAATTTAGGAAAGCCAGAATCAGTCTTTAAAGGTTGTAGGAAACGACTGCGTGCTTGAATCTGAGCACTAAATCAGACTCGCTGTGCGGCTTGTTTGATTGTATTGGTTGTATCTTGTTCTGAATTAAACACATCATACAAAACCGAGCCTGGCACAGAAGAGTTCTTAAACAGTTCTGAAAGTTTTCGTCTCGACTGCCCAAATACTTTCTGTCACACGGCAGCTGCCTGGTGGAAGTACCATCACTCCGATGCTAGAATGTTCTTTGGTTACTCGCAGCAGCGTCGGAATATTTGTGTAGTGTGACACAGAGGGTCTGGGGTGAGCGGGCTGAGACAGTGCGGTGACTGAACAGCTGCCACTGGCTTTCCAAATAACCCTAAAACCTCTCAGTAATGCTTTTCAGTTATTTCTATTATAAAAGAAAAACAAATAAAAACTGAATAAGAAACTAAAACCAAAAATAAGACAAAATTAAAAAATGTCAATAATAAATATATATAAATATAGTAGTAAAACTTAAAATAGTAAAAGAAATGATAATAAAAAATAATTAAAGTAATAATAAAATAATAATAATAATAATAAGAGTAATACAAATTTAGCAACCTATTTAGCAGTCTCTGTAGGCATTCTGGATGTGCTAGATACATCACTGACTAGAACCATTCATCAAGCAGTTGTTAGAAATGGCAAGGACAAAGGAGTTACTGTAAAACTGGAACATACATGATAAAATATACAATGTCTGTTAGAAGTTTCAGATAAAGAATGTCTGTTTAACCTACAACTACCACAACCTGTTCCTGTTCACCAGGTTTATCTTAGAAACCTTATTAGGAGCGTGTGATGAGGACAGCTCTCATCAGCTCCCATCACTTTCTGGACAGTTTGAGGACATTTTTATTGCAAAGCCACTACATTTAATAGTAACTATCCGTGAGTTCCTTTGGGATTTGCCATCTCCCAGTAGTGAACCTTCACAGAGCACCAGCAAAAATAAACATTATATATACAGTAAAAGAAATTATAATAAAAAATAATAATAATAAAAGAGTAATAAAAATCTAGATAAAAGAATGGTAAAAGGAAATTAAAATAGAAAAATACAAAACTGCTGAATATCAAAATCATAAAACTGTTAACTAAAATTAAATTAAATAAAACACTGGCAGGTCATGTGGAGGTGGTTAGAAATTAGAAGTTTAAAATGACTCTGAGACACCAGCGAGCTGAGCTTTAGTGTTTCCTGCAGTGAGTTCCACTGATACACTTACATTAATTGTGAAATAAACAATATTGTTTGGGAATTGCATGAAAATTGCATGAAATGAAATTCTAAAGTGATCCTAAACTTTTGAGCAGTAGTGTAGGATCCAGTTCAAGATTCTCCTACTTACTTATAAAGCTCTAAACAGTCTTGCACCTCCCTATCTGTCCAACCTCCTACCTTACAAGTCGTCTTGGTCTCTTAGGTCTTCTACTGCTGGGCTTCTAAGCGTCTCATCTTTTAAACTCTGGCTTTGGTGACCTAGACTCGCTCCTCGACTGTAGATCTCCCACCTGTGGTCAAACAATCTTCCTCTCTTTCCATATTTAAATCTAATCTTAAGACTCACCTCTTCTCCCTCGCCTACGACCTTCCCTCTGTTTAACTTACTCCTCCACTCATCTCTGATGTCTAGTTATTGTCAGGTTGATGCTTCTTTACTCTATTTTCTTTCTACAAATGATTATAATCTGCTAATGATTTTAAGCGTCTTTGGGTTTTAGAAAAGCGCAATGTAAGAATAAAGTATTATTATTGTTATTATTATTATTTTATTATTATTATTATTATTAACAGTAACAATTTCAATATTTTCAATTTAATGGCAGTCAGAACTGAAACTTAGTTTCAGTAGAATAGAATTGAAACGAGTTTTAAATCACTACTAAACCACTTAAACGTTTCTGTGAAACTCTTTAAACTCTGCGATGCCTACTGCACTAAAGCCGCTCGCTACTTCGTCACTCGTTCTCTCTGCGGCTCCTGTTACAGAAGTTTCACTTTAGAATGCTCTGCACACAGCTGCACGGACGTGCTCACCACAAGTTCAAGTGAAACAGTTCCCGATCGAGCAAGAAGTGCTCAGTGAAATTAAACAGGATATCACAAACAAGATAATAATGAATTATCTCCTCAGCTTCTTATTTATTATGTTAAAATTATGTTTTTTTTTTCTGAATATGGTTTTGTATTATGTTTACGGTTATATTATTTTTGACCTACTAAATCAACATTGAGAAAAGAAACTTGTAATGCTTTTCTGTGTAAACCGCAAATTAACTGCGGCCTAAATCATGCGCTTACATATTTAGCATTCCGCGCTAATTCATGCAGTCCTGAAGGTCAGGTAGAACAAGTTAGTAGACCAGTAGGTACGTCACAGGTACGTCTCAGAGAGGTCAGGTTTTACTGCATTAGCTCTCCGTGCATCGTGCGAGGGAGTTCCAAGCTTGCCGGTAGGCGGGCAGTAAGGATTGTGTTACCGCATGACATCACCTTGTAACATAGAAAAGGGCTGGAGTTCCAACAAGGCTGCTGAGAAAGGCGGTACAACACAGTAAAGGAAAGAGGAAGACCAGAAAAGAATAATAAAGGCTTTGTCCCAGTTAAGGGGCTGCAACCTTTGAACGGTGCCTTTTCATCAGTGGGGGCAGGCTTGTATTGCATCCCCCCTGGCCCAACCGTAACAGAAGCAGGTTGCTTAGTTCTAGGAGATCAAATAGAAATGAAACATGAATAATTAACATTCGGTACATAAAAGCACACAAATGTTATAAGTGGACCTTTGTTGAATATGGACCATCTATTAGTGTAGTCTGACATGCTGCTAAAAGCAACTAACTAGCAACTCCCTAGCAAACATCTAAGTTAACGCTGCTACCACATAGCAACCACCTGGCAACCACCTGGGATACCATGGGATTGACTTGTGCTATCATAGCAATCCTCTAGAAACCACCTGACAAAAAGAAACCAACTAGCAACTCCCACGCAAACCAACTAGCAACTCCCTAGCAACCATCTAAGATAACACAGCTACCACATAGCAACGACCTGGCAACCACCTGGGGTACCATGGGATTGACATGTGCTATCATAGCAATCCTCTAGAAACCACCTGACAAAAAGCAACCAACTAGGAACTCCCTAGCAACTATCTAAGATAACACAGCTACCACATAGCGATGACCTGGCAACCACCTGGGGTACCATGGGATTGACATGTGCTATCATAGCAATCCTCTAGAAACCACCTGACAAGAAGAAACCAACTAGCAACTCCCTCGCAAACCAACTAGCAACTCCCTAGCAACAATGTAAGATAACGCTGCTACCACATAGCAACGACCTGGCAATCACCTGGGGTACCAGGGGATTGATTTGTGCTATCAGAAACCACATGAAACCCTAAAAATAACATCTCCGCTAAAACCAAGTGTCTTATGAAAGACTCAGTCAGAGACTGCCTCAGTCAGAGACTGCCTCAGTCAGAGACTGCCTCTACCTGTGCAGCTTCTAAAGTTTTGCTATCCAGATTTCAAACAGAGACTCTTTTCTTTGGTGTTTAGTTTATTAAACTGTAAATACTGTTTGATCAGAGGAGGAGGGGTCTTCCCTTGTGAGTCTGGTTCCTCCCAAGGTTTCTTCCTCCAGTCTGAGGGAGTCTTACCTCGCGACTGTTGCCTCTGGCTTCCTCACTGGAGGATATATATGCTGTAACTGTCTGTATTCAAAACTGCTGCTTTGAGACAACATCGTTGTGAAAAGCGCTACACAAATAAACTTAAATTGAATTGAATCTTATATTCTGTATCCTAGATGTTGGATTTCTATTAAATGTTCTTAAATTCTGTTTCATTTTGTGTTGACACTGTTTGTATCTATGCAGGTCAACCTTCGGCATGGAGTTCAGGGTCCCGAGACTCGAACAGGCACCGAGACAGACACCTGCACCGCCTGTGCAGGCACCATCATCCTGGAGTTTGCTGCTCTGAGCCGCTTCACCGGCGACCCTGTGTTTGAGGTAACTGCCGTGATGTCTTTTTTAATCCTTCTTTATTTACCAGCCTTTTAGTCCCTGAAATAAAAATCAATCAGTTAAATGGCTGGAACTTTAGTTCAGCCACCTGATTGGTTTGGAGCGGCGCTATTCTCATTCTCATTGGCTGTTGTCTCTCAAAACACAGACGGAACTTAATTCTATCGACTTTCTATCGACTACTACTTATAGTTCCATTAAGGAAACGCTATTTCACGATAATTATCATTATCGTTTTATCACCCAGCCTACTGGGATGGAGATTGATCTTCCAACAAGACAATGATCCAAAACATAAAGCAAAATCTACAATGGACTGGTTCACAAATAAACGTATCCAGGTGATAGAATGGCCAAGTCAAAGTCCAGACCTAAATCCAATAGAGAATCTGTGGAAAGAGCTGAAAACTGCTGTTCACAAGCGCTCTCCATCCAACCTCACTGAGCTCCAGCTGTTTTGCAAGAAAGAATGGGCAAAAATTTCAGTCTCTTGATGTGCAAAGCTCATAGAGACATACCCCGAACCACTTGCAGCTGTAATCGCAGCAAATGGTGGCGCTACAAAGTATTAACTCAAAGGGGCCGAATAATTTTGCATGCCCCACTTTTCAGTTTTTATTTCTAAAAAAAGTTTAAAATATCCAATAAATTTCGTTACACTTCACGATTGTGTCCCACTTGTTGTTGATTCTTCACAAAAAATTACAATTTATGTTTGAAGCCTGAAATGTGGCAAAAGGTTGAAAAGTTCAAGGTGGTGTCACAAGTCAGTGTGTTTATTTAACCCTTTCCAAGCTTCTCCTTCTATAAACAACCCAGTATTATTATCAGTTCTCATCTAATACCTGCTTTGACTGCTCAGTACTTCATTAAGATAAATCAAGATTTGCTGCTGAAGGAACTGAATACATTCATACAATGTCTGGGGCGTCCAGGAGAAATCTGGAACTACACTTTGTTCTTTAAACTGGAGCTCAAGATCTGATCTACTTCTCTCACAATAACATATTCATGTTACTTTGTATTGTATGTATGATTATTTACATCTGTTCTAATCTGTTAGGACTTCGGTTATTACAGAAGTAATGAATTGGTGGTATAACTGTAGTAAATTAAATTAGTTAAGTGTTAATGGTGTAGAATGAGGCACTCTGGGTTTTACATTGATAATACACCCACCGTTTACTGCATTAGGACCACCTTTTACACTCACTGACCAAATAGTACCATATAGTTCTACACTAACAGACTGTAGTTCATCTGGTTCTCTGTATACCTTGTTAGCCTGTTCTTTAATGGTCTGGACCCCCACAGAGCAGGTACTATTAGGGAGGTGGATCATTCTCAGCACTGCAGTGACATTGATGTTTGGTGGTGGTGTGTTAATGTGTGTTGTGCTGGTGTGAGTGGATCAGACACAGCAGTGCTGCTGCTGCTGGAGTGCTTAACCTCGTCAGTGTCACTGTTGGACTGAGAATCGTCCACCAACCAAAACTATCCAGACCACAGTGTCCTGTGGGCGGCGTCCTGTGTCCACTGATAAAGAACTAGAGGAACATAAACTGTAGCAGCAGATGAGCTACTGTCTCTGACTCCACATCTACAAGGTGGACCAGCAAGTAGTAGGAGTGTCTCACTGGACAGTGAGTGGACACAGTGGGTCTGTCTCAAAACCTAGTGAGTGTGTAAGTAGGCTGTCTAGGTAGCAGCTGTGTAAGTAGCAGTGTTCTCTCCTCATCTCTCCTCATAAAACAGATTACTGAGACGCTCTAGTTAGAGAGAGACTGCGTCACGGCTTGTTCCCCTCACTGCAGCACACCACCGGCGGTTTAGCTGGTTGCTAAGTTACCGGCCGGCATCCAAAACAATAGCCCGAGGCTTAAAAATCCACTAGTATAAATGCTAATGTCTGGAGTATAAAAGTGTAAATGGTGAAGGACTCGTTACAGAGTTGATAATAAAATACTGTTTTGTGTGATTATATGACCAGAAACACATTAAAACTCCAGAGAGAATCAAAATAACTTCACTGCTCGTAGATTAGCCTGCGTTGCATCATGGGATTGTCTTAGTGGCTGAGGAAGTGTTCAATACTTCCTTAAAATCAGGTGTAAATAAGGTTTCTCCGTAGACAGTATGTTTAAGGTATGTAAGAATTGGGACAGTCTATATGTCGGGAGCGCATACTATGACGTAAACTGCTGTCTATGTAGACCCTCACTAGGTTTTGAGACACACCCAGAGTTTAAAAGCTAATTAAGTGGCTGGTGCGTGTACATTGTACTGAAATGTGTAATATAAATAATACATTTGCTCTGTTTAGGCTCACGCAAGGAGAGCTCTGGACTTCCTGTGGGAGAAGAGACAAAGAAACAGCAACCTAGTGGGAACAACCATCAATATCCACTCAGGAGAGTGGGTCCGCAGGGGTGAGGCTCTCCGGTCGTAGACCAGGCTGTTGTTTTTGGAGAGCTGGTGGATTGAATATGGATTTTGAATTGATTTCCTTGTTGTGTGTCGTGGCAGACAGCGGAGTGGGAGCGGGCATTGACTCGTACTATGAGTACCTGCTGAAGGCTTACGTTCTTCTGGGAGACGACCAGTTTCTCCAGCGCTTCAATATAGTGAGTGTTCCACCCACATACAGCTCCTTCATCATTCCATGGTATTTTCTTGGTTGTGTTCATTCTCCCCCTTATGTTTTCATTCCGAGCATTCCAGAACGGGTGTGGTCTGTGGAATATACAGATATCCAGACTCACCGTGGTGTTCGTTTTGTTAAAAAAGGAACTAAAATGTCTGTTTGTGTTTATTAAGAGCTTTACTTGTTTTTTTTTTTTAACTTAAGAGATATATCTGGTAGTTGCTGTGGTTGCTGTGATATCTGTGGTGGTTGTTATAGGGTTGCTATGGTAACCCAGGTAATTATAATGGCTCTTCTGGTTGTCAGAGTTGCTTTGGTATCCCAGGTGGCTGCTATGATATCTCCAGTGATTGCTAAAGGTCTGCTATGGTACCCCAGGTGGCTGCTGTGATGCCTCTGGTGGTTGTTATAGGGTTGCTATGGTATCCCAGGTAATTATTATGGCTCTTTTGGTTGTTAGACTTGCTTTGGTATCCCAGGTGGCTGCTATGATAAATCTGGTGGTTGTTAGAGGGTTGCTATGATATCTTTAGTGATTGCTTGAGGTCTGCTATGGTATCCCAGATGGCTGCTGTGATATCTGTGGTGGTTGTTATAGGGTTGCTATGATATCCCAAGTGATTGTTATGATATCTCCAGTGATTGCTAAAGGTCTGCTATGGTATCCCAGGTGGCTGCTGTGATGCCTCTGGTGGTTGTTATAGGGTTGCTATGGTATCCCAGGTAATTATTATGGCTCTTTTGGTTGTTAGAGTTGCTTTGGTATCCCAGGTGGCTGCTATGATAAATCTGGTGGTTGTTAGAGGGTTGCTATGATATCTTTAGTGATTGCTTGAGGTCTGCTATGGTATCCCAGATGGCTGCTGTGATATCTGTGGTGGTTGTTATAGGGTTGCTATGATATCCCAAGTGATTGTTATGATATCTCCAGTGATTGCTAAAGGTCTGCTATGGTATCCCAGGTGGCTGCTGTGATGCCTCTGGTGGTTGTTATAGGGTTGCTATGGTATCCCAGGTAATTATTATGGCTCTTTTGGTTGTTAGAGTTGCTTTGGTATCCCAGGTGGCTGCTATGATAAATCTGGTGGTTGTTAGAGGGTTGCTATGATATCTTTAGTGATTGCTTGAGGTCTGCTATTGTATCCCAGGTGGCTGCTGTGATATCTCTGGTGGTTGTTATAGGGTTGCTATGATGTCCCAAGTGATTGTTATGATATCTTCAGTGATTGCTAGAGGTCAGTTATGGTATCCCAGGTGGCTGCTGTGATGTCTCCGGTGGTTGCTTGTAGATTGCTAGAGGTCTGCTATGTTCTTGCTATGATGTATCTGGTTGTTGCTAGAGGGTAGCTGTGGTATAACTGATGACTCCTAAGGCCTAATGGTTGCTATCGTGTTTCAGGTGGTCACTAGGATCTTGTTAGGCTGTTGCTAGAAGGTTACTTTGGTGTTCCATGTAGTTACTGGTGTGTTGTTAAAGGGTTGCTATGGTATCTGAGGTGGTTGCTGAGCTGTTGCTGAGTGGTTGCTAAAGTATTCCAGGGGGTCACCAGGAGGTTGTTAGTTGGTTGCAAG
The DNA here is from genome assembly GCA_021613375.1 of Megaleporinus macrocephalus. Taxonomy (NCBI): domain Eukaryota; kingdom Metazoa; phylum Chordata; class Actinopteri; order Characiformes; family Anostomidae; genus Megaleporinus; species Megaleporinus macrocephalus. The sequence continues at coordinate 42,871,442 of CM038710.1, read as the reverse complement.
GGTATTGCTAGGTGGCTGCTTTTGTCAGGTGGTTTCTAGGGGTCTGCTATGGTAGCACAAGGCAATTCCATGATATCACAGATAGTTATTAGCTTTAGTTAGGTGCTTTAGTGTTTCAGGTGGTTGCTAGGGAGTTGCTAGTTCTTTGCTTTGGTGTTCCAGGTGGTTTCCAAGGTTGCTATGATGTAGCTATTTGGTCACTATGGTCTTCCAGATGCTGCAAAGGTGTTGCTAGGTTAAAAATGTACATATTAAAACTGTAAACACTCAAAAACTGATCCAGAGTCTAATTGTTTAAGTCTAAGACTGTCGCAGACGTCCATTAAGTGTGTAATCAGTGGAATTTTGTGTGAAAGTCTGTTTGTGTTTGCTCTCTGTGGCTGTGCGTGTGCTAGTACAGTTTAGACCATGTTTCATGACTTGCTTGCACTAATAACTACATGTAGCCCTGCTGTGGCATATAGCCCCGCTCTCAATCGGTATCAGCTATCGGCTGATTGTGATAAAAGGTGATCGGTGATCGGAATCGGCCTCAAAAACGCTGATCGGTCCATCTCTAACAAAAACAGTGTTTGGTGTTTCCAAGAAGCTCATTTTTCTCCTGCTTGTGTTTCAGCACTATGCATCCATAATGAAGTACATCAGCCAGCCGCCGCTGCTGCTGGACGTTCACATCCACAAGCCATTGCTTCCCGCCCGCACATGGATGGACTCGCTACTCGCTTTCTTCCCCGGCCTGCAGGTGGGGCTAGAGCAATTTACACAACTTTCAATTTGAATATCATAGAACAACACTGAGCACTTTTGTTGTTGTGTAAATGACACAATGTTATTGGCTTATTTTTGTAGCCTTGTTTTTGTAAGCAGTGCTATGTAAGATTTTTGTTTGTTAAAACTGAGATCACTAGCAGAAATTCCGTTATGTGTGTGCAATTACAACTTTCCACCAGAGAGGCCGCCAAATCCCCATTTCTCACGTAGTCCAACTTTAGGTAAACATGGCAGCTTTTTTTTATATTTTAACATGAATAATGTTTATGAATCATCGACAGCTGCAGCCATAAATAGTTCAAAGGGAGGATGATGGGTGTCGGAATGAGTAACCCAGTAATATAATATACGTTTAGATAAATGGAGGAATAGACTAATGAAGTGTAAAGTGCTCTCCCACTGTGAAAGGCACACACCCAAAGTTTACACTAGAGCAGGAATGTGAAGCCGTTCTGCGTGAAGATGATTTTCACTTGATTATTCATTCTCGTAGGTGTTGAAAGGGGATATCCGGCCAGCCATTGAAACCCATGAAATGCTGTATCAAGTCACCAAAAAACACAACTTCCTTCCTGAGGTAGATTCCTTTTTTTGTTTCGGCTAGTGGTATTTCGATGTGCCTGCAGATTGTGTTATGAGATAATTTTGAGTAAATGCTATCAGTCGTGATGTGTTTCTGCACTTCGCTTAATTGTCTCTTTTCTTCTTTCTTGCTCACACCCTGTATCTTATCTGCCTTTGCCCATCTCTCCTCCACAACCCTTCTCCTTCTGATTGCAGGCATTCACTACAGATTTCAGGGTACACTGGGCACAGCACCCTCTGAGGCCAGAGTTTGCTGAGAGCACCTACTTCCTTTATAAGGTATGTGAGTCTTGTCAGTGACTGAGTTCATCAATAGGGCTGTGTATTGGCAAGAACCTGGTGATACAATACGTATGGTGATACAGCGGTCACGATTCAATATATCGCAATATATTTTGCGATACTGCGATATTTTTCAAATCCTACTATTAAAACACACCACTATATGAACAGGTTTGTCAATACTTACAATAGCATTGCGCCCTTGTGCTGCTTGTTAATGTTGGAGTGGAGCTGAAAATGCATTGCAGTACTGCCATCTAGTGGTCAGTAAGTCACTGTCTGCCAGGAATCTGTGTATCGATACTGTGTCTTTGAGAATTGATACAGTATCACGAAACCTAATATCCCGATATTCAATATTTTCGATATTTTCTTACACCCCTATTCATCAACCCCATATTCTAGACCCTATTTAGAGGGACTGTCGATCCTCAGACAAAGTATAGTAAAAAGTGAGTCCTTAATCAAGAGTGCTGTTCACTCCATCAAACCACATCATTATATTAAATAAAGAAAAATGCATAGGCTTACTTGTTACATACTTGTAAGCCATATTTAGTAGGGATGCACTTTTTCCTTACTGATACCAGCTTTTCAGGTATTTGCCGATACCAACTCTGACTTAAATGCTCGATACACTTTTTATATGTTGTATTTTGTGCTTGCTTAAATGAAGTTGCTGTGTTCTTTGTCGTGGTTTCGCTTTAAATGCTTAATTTAATTTGACGTATTGAAGTCTTTGCTGGTCGTGCCACCCCTCGAAATGCTGGAGTTACAACCGAGAAATACTCCCACACCGTGGACATGCTGTTGGCTTCAGTCAAGTGGCATTTAGTGGTGCGCATGTGCGTCAATAAGCTTCATGGTATCGGCGCTCTCTAGTACCGATACTGTGTGTAAGTGTATCGGTATCGGTGCAACACTAATATTTAATATCTAATAAATAGTTATTTATGTAGTCCGTATGATATACCAGATGACCAAAATTATCAGCCAACATTAATGACCATTGTTTTTTTTTCAGTATTGGCACTAATAATTACTGACTTGTTTTGGTCTTGGCATCTTAAATAACAGACAGTAAAACTATCTAGGAAATCCAGGTAGCTCTGCTGCAGCTTCAGTGTTGAAGGCTATGGGTGTGTCTCAAATTTTAGTGAGTGTCTAAGTAGGCTGTCTAGGTAGCAGCTGTTTAAGTAGCAGTGTTCTCTCCTCATCTCTCCTCATAAAACAGATTACTGAGACGCTCTAGTTAGAGAGAGACTGCGTCACGGCTTGTTCCCGCCCACTGCAGCACGCCAACGGTGGTTTAGCTGGTTGCTAAGCTGCCGGCCGGCATCCAAAACAATAGCCCGAGGCTTAAAAATCTGCTAGCATAAATGCTAATGTCTCGAGTATAAAACTGCTAAATGGTGAAGGACTCGTTACAGAGTTGATAATAAAATACTGTTTTGTGTGATTATATGACCAGAAACACATTAAAACTCCAGAGAGAATCAAAATAACTCACATTTTAAAACCACTTCACTGCTCCTAGATTAGCCTGTGTTGCATCATGGGATTGTCTTAGTGGCTGAGGAAGCGTTCGATGCTTCTTTAAAATCAGGTGTAAATAAGGTTTCTCAGTAGACAGTATGTTTAAGGTGTGTAAGAATTGGGACAGTCTACATGTCGGGAGCGCATACTATGATGTAAAATGCTGCCTATGTAGGAGCTCACTAGGTTTAGAGACACACCCAATGAGTTTGTGCTGTTTATGATGTGTATCATCAAGATTATGGGAGTAAAACAGATATCGGATAATATCGTCATAGATCAGAATATCAGACACAGAGTTTGTATGGGCGGAGCCAGATTGATTTATTTTTTTTGTCCATCAGTTTCACATTGTAGTTCTACATTTACAGACTGTAGTTCATCTGATTCTCTGAACACTTTGTTACCTTGTTCTTTAATGATCAGGACCCCCACAGGACCACCACAGAGCAGGTATTGTTAGGGTGGTGGATCGTTCTCAACACAGCAGTGACACTGTAGTGGTGGTGTGTTAGTATGTGTTGTGCTGGTGTGAGTGGATCAGACACAGCAGTGCTGCTGCTGTAGAGTTCAACCACCTCAGTATCACTGCTGGACTGAGAACAGTCCACCAACCAAAACTATCCAGACAGCAGTGTCCTGTGGGCGGCGTCCTGTGTCCACTGATGAAGGACTAGAGAACACAAACTGTGCAGCAGCAGATGAGCTACTGTCTCTGACTTGCATCTACAAGGTGGACCAGCAAGTAGTAGGAGTGTCTAATAAAGTGGACAGTGAGTGGACACAGGGGACTCCAGCAGTACTGCTGTGTCTGATCCACTAGTGATCCACCTCCCTAACAATACCTGCTCTATGGGGGGTCCTGACCATTGAAGAACGGGGTAACAAAGTATACAGAGAATCAGATGAACTACAATCTGTAAGTACAGAACTACTAAGTGCTCCTGTATGGTAGGTTCAGCTTATAAATTGGGGAGATGTCCTAGAAACAAGGTGGTGGTTTTAATGTTCTAGCTGATTGGTTTATATTGTACTGTTTACTTAGACTTTGCATGTTATATTTAAGTTCTGGTCCTCTCGAGTCTACCTAGTGGGGCACTTGATTTTTCTGTTGACGTAACATTCACTTGAATGATAGATGTTATGTTTGCTTCACCTAGTAGTTAAATAAAGGTAGAAGTTGCTCAATGTTGACCTCTGTAATTGGAAAAATTTGGTTGTGAGCTACAATTTTAGAAGCCTCTGCTTCACGTTATCTGTGTAATACCTGCTGGAGTGTTGAGACGCCGCTCTGGGATTAAAAACCTGTTAATACAGTATAGTTTCCTATGATTGCGCATTTCCTGCATTCTACTGTATCAAACTCTTGCTAAACAGGTTGTAGTTTACGAGAAGCGTTGAGTAAAGATGGTTGGTATGCCACAAGGAGTTTGCAGAGCTCTTCTAAACCAGTATCAATACAGCGTTCAATGGAATTCAGTGGAACTGGGATAGTATTACCATGAAATGGAATGGGAATTAGTTACTGGTTCCAAAACATGGACCAAGCCCAGTCCTGGAAGCACACTGCCCTGCATATTTTGTTACTTAGCTAATCAACAACCCATTTCTGGGTTGAAGTGGGAGTGTTAAAGCAAGGAAAACTTCTTCTGAGGGAGTAAAAATATAAGCTTTACTGCGAAATCAATGATTAGTTCTCCAGCATGCTAGACCCCAACATAACCCACTAATGTGACTCATTAATTACTGCACCTCACTGTTGTTGCTGTTGTTTGTTTGATTGTTGTCTAAAATAACCTCATTATGCAACGTGGTGCTTCCTTGAAGGAGATTAGCGGTGCTTGTTTGGCAGGACTGCCAGCGCTGCAGTGATGCATGTATCCGCGACAGGTTGGAATCACCCAAGAGTGATAAAGCTCATGAAATCCAAGCCAGTAGATTCAAGATTCAAGAGTTTTATTGTCATGTGTACAGCAGAACAGACAGTTACACTGTACAATGAAATTCTTACTTTGCTGTTCCTCCATTCACCAATAGATAAAGATAACAAATAAAATAAATAATAAGAAATATATACAAAATATACAAAGTATAATAATATAAGTTGAAGTAAATTAAAGTATTTTTATAGTTAAAGAATAAAAACTAAAAGTTACGTGTGCTTTTATGTGCAAGTATGAAGAGCAGCAGCCATAAAGTGCAAGTTGCAAGAAACAAATGTAAACAATAATGTTTGTGTGAGTAGTGAGTGTAAACAGTATTGTACATGAACAGCAGTACAGTGAGTGTCCAGTTAAAACCAGTTCTGATAGGAGAGGTTAGAGAGGTAGTGTGTGAGGTGTTCACAAGCCTGATGGCCTGTGAGTAGAAACTGTTTGTCACTCTTGTGGTCCTGGACTTCACACTCCTGTAAGGTCTGCCTGAAGGTGAAAGTGTGAAGAGTGTGTGCTGGGGGTGTGTACTGTCCCTGATTATGTTGTGGGTCCTCCTGGTGACCCTGGTGTGGTAGATGTTCTGCAGTGAGGGGAAGGATGCTCCTGAGATAGACTGTGCAGTTTTGATCACACGCTGGAGAGCCTTTCTGTCCTGAGCAGTAGAGTTTCCATACCAGACGATGATGGAGCTGGTAAGAACTCTCTCAATCACACTCCTGTAGAAGGTGCTGAGAGTACAATATCTCTAAACTGAACCTGAAGGAGTTATTACATACGTCCACTTAGTCTGAGGGCCAAAGGGCAGAGGTTTAAGCCCCCACTTGGGGTCTGTCTGTGCAATGGAAGAAGACCGCCTTTGCCATTATTTGATTGGCAAGTCGGCTCGGTGAGTTCTAGTGCCGGCTGTCCGTGTTGTCCTGAAGAAAGAAGTGAATGTACAACTCTGCATGGTTTAGAGCAGTGGTAGAGGCCAAGGTCCAGAGCGTCTTCATTTCTAACGTATGTTATGATTCAGTATGATTCAGTTGTAAGATCAAGGAAGGTGCACCTCAGCCAATCAGATCTGTGCAGAGGTTTAACCAGGAATGGACCTGCTCGTCTAGTTTTGGAGAACACCGCTCTGTAAAACCAACATGTCAGTCTGTGAAGCTGAGTTAACAAGAAGAACCACGTTTTGCTTACTTTCTCTATAAATAAACACTTTAAGATGCTCTTTTTTTTAAACGTGTTCTGTTTTTTTAATGTAGCTCTTGTTTTTTATTGAAGTGAGTAAATAAACATTTATTATTAGTTTATAAATAATTAATTCAGTTCAGCATTTAAACAGTAAATGTACTGAAATATACTGAACGGTATGTGTGATGTGTTGGTGTTTCAGTAGCTGATGGTATAAGATGCTGATACTAGACTACTTCAGTAAACAGGATACACCACTGAATCAGAACACACAGTAGAGATGATGATGGTCCGGACCGGCCTGAGGAGATCTCCTCTAACTGGACCTCACTGACTCTAATTAAACACTCCTGCTGTAGAAAGTGTATTGGAGAGTGACTGTATACTTGTTTGGGGGGGGGTGACTAACCTAAATGCCCAGTGTAGTTGGCTCAGACTGCTGCTGTACTGCTGACTATGCTGATGTTTTTTTTTTTTCTCTCCTTAAGGCTACCAAGGACCCATATTATTTGGAGGCGGGGCGGACTGTTCTGGATAACCTGAACCGCTTCGCCCGCGTCCCCTGTGGCTTCGCTGCCATGAAGGACGTCCGGACAGGAAGCCATGAGGACCGGTGAGAGAAGAAAAAACCTTACTTATAAAATTCTAGACCAGTGGTCTCCAACCCTCCTCCTCACGGAGAACTACCTTCCTGCAGAGTGTATTTCAACCTGCAGCCAATAAACTGCCCAGCTGCTTTAATGCATCTGATCCAGCCAATCAGGAGTTTGGGAAGTGTTGGCTTGGCTGGAGGAGGCGTGGCAAATAGTGGTTGGAACTAAGCTCAATGACGAATGTCAAAGTCAGTACAAACATAGATACATCTTTAAATATGCTGATGACTCCGTCATTGTCAGCTTACTTCATGAAGGTGAGAATAGTCATGGATAAATAGTGGATGAGTTAGTGCTGGGGCTGGGCGAGATGGATCCAAAATTATATCTCTATTTTTAGCTGAATGGCGATATACAATATATATCTCGATATTTTTTTAAAGCTACATGTCCCAAATGTCACATAGGCACTTGTGGCTAGGGCTGGGTATCCTCTTAAAAAGTTTTGATACTGATACGATACCTTTTTTGTGAATTGTAACAAAAAATGTATGTATTTATTTAACTGAAAACATAAGTCAGACTCATACTGTAACATAATCTTTTTATTTGGATTTTGTTCAAACAATGAGCATCTTTGTGCTGCTGTATTAAGAACTAAACATTAGCAATACTTAAGCTTAAACTATAAAACTATGCAAACCTTTAAGAATAAAATTGGTTACCACTCTGTGGTGCTCATCCCTTCTCTCAGCAACATCCTCAGCTTCTCTGCTACAGTGAAAGGAGCTGCTTATTCATGAAATCGATACACAAGTAACTAGAGATGGAAAGATCGATCTGCTATGTATCGGTATCGGACGATTTTTAATCAAAATGTGTGATCGGCCGATCTTTCTCCAATTTCGTCGATCCCGAGAGCCGATCAATGACGTTAAACAAATGAGCCTTATTTCTGTATTTCCAGCTAGTGTTGAAACTCCCTCCGGTCAGGTCCTTGCAGTTCCTGTCTGAGCCACTAGGTGGAAACACATACCCTTTCATTTTCCACAGACTGACTAAAGCAGCGGCCTCACGAGAACAGTTTTGCTGTCCGTCTGGCAGTGTTTACCGTATGTGACTCAGACTCATCCAGGATGTTCTGTAAAATTAGTGGAATCAACGTGTCTCATTGGGGAACCAAGACAAAGACATTTAACACACTAATCTGATACAGATTACACCACAAGATCTACATTTAATGATTACAGATTTTTGTTTACAATAACAGAGTCTGCGTTTAATGACTGCAGTTTTAGTTGCATTTATTTAATTAACTTATTTTGTTTTAAATTAAGTGTCTAAATTGAATGGTTGCAGTATTGGCAATATTTGTTTGATTTACTTTGTTTATTTACTGTTAATTTTGTTTAAAATATGCTGTTTCACAAGTTTCAAATGGTAATAAACCAGTTTAGATCATGTTTCATGACTTGCTTGCGCTAATAACTCTATGTAGCCCTGCCGTGGAATATAGCCCCGGCCTCAGTTGGTATGGACTATCGGCCGATCGCGCTGAAAGGTGATTGGCGATCGGAATCGGCCTCAAGAACGTTGATCAGTCCATCTCTACTAAAAAACTAAACCGACCTGAAATGAGGGGGAGGATTGCAGACCACTGTTCTAGACGTCATTCTTCTTAAACACTCCTTTTGCATTAAGTTAAATGGCGATTGTGCTTAAATGTAAATAGAAAGAATGAGAACAATTGTTATTGTAAATATGCAGCTTTCATGCAAAAGTTTGGGTACACACACAGATTCTCCACAGAGAGCACGTCTGCATATTTTAATGCACAGTTATCGTTTATTTCTGTTGATTATGAACTGGGAATAAAACGTGGCTAATGTACAAGTTTTGGTTGAATTTATTAGTTCGTCTGTCTCTTTATCTGTCTGGCCATCTGCCCGTCTGTCTCTCTCACTCTTTTACTTTCTTTCTGTTTTGTTTTTCTTTCAGCATGGACTCGTTTTTCCTGGCAGAGATGTTTAAGTACCTGTTCCTGCTGTTTGCTGAGGAGGATGATTTGCCCTTTGATGTGGAGGATTACGTCTTCACCACAGAAGCTCACCTGCTCCCTCTCTCGCTCTCCACAGCCCTGCGCTCAGACCTGCCCCCGACAGACAACTCCACGGTACTGTCTGCCAGTAATGCCATTATACACTGTCTAGCCAAGACCGAAGTTGCTTGGGTTTGAATAAGTAAATACTTAAGAGCCACAGAGCTGGATCAGTTTGAGTGTGAAGTGGCTGGTACGAAAAGGGTGGAGTGCTCTCTCCAGGTTGGAAATGACCTCCTGCCTCAAGTGGAGGAGTTTAAGTATCTCGGGGTCTTGTTCACGAGTGAGGGATAGATGGAGCGGGAGGTTGCCGGCGGATCGTTGCAGCGTCTGCAGTGATGCGGGCTCTGTATCGGTCTGTCCAGTACCGACTGACCAGTAAATGTAGAGCTTCGCCTTCAGGCTCAGCTCTCCATTTACTGGTCAGTCTACGTTCCTACTCTCACCTAAATGGTCACGAGCTTTAGGTAGTGACCTAAAAAAAAACAGATCACAGACACAAGCTGCCGAAATGAGTTTTCTTTGTGGGGTGTCGGGTCTCAAAGATAGAGAGAGGCTCAGAGTAGAGGCACTACTTCTCCACATCAAGAAGAACCAGCTGAGGTGGTCCAGGCATCTGGTTAGGATGCCTCCTGGACGTCTCCCTGTGGAGGTGTTCCAGACATGTCCGACCGACCTAGGACACGCTGGAGGGATTATATCTCTCGGCTGGCCTGGGAACGCCTCGGTATCCTCGTGGAGGTAGAGGAGGTGGCTAAGGAGAGGAACGTCTGGGTCTCTCTGCTTAGAGTGCTTCCTCCGTGATCCGTATTCCCAGAAAAGTGGTGGATGGATGGAAATACTTAAGAGCCTTTGACTGGATAATTACTGTAGTCATTCATGTATTTTAAGTAGACAACTATTCTTTTAACCCTGACTGACAGAGAAGACTCTTATTCTTGTACAACCATGTGGTGAAGATGTTACTGTGTTTTCAAAGGAGGAAATTGGAGGTTGAGCTGGAATGACTGGAATTCTGTTCAGAGCTGTCCAAGGGATTATTAAAACCCGGAAGCAGACTCCAGCTGTGTGAACCACTCGTTATTGAGGCTAATCGTAAAAAGGCTTCAGATTGGACTGGCCATGTGGGCTGATGAGTCGAGCCTGACCATATTGTAGAATGATAGGAACGTCAGGGTAACAAGGGAAGTGCATGTTATGCATAGTGTCCACTGTACAAGCCTCTGGAGGCAGTGTTATGATCTGGGGTGTCTTCAGTTTGGTCAGGTCGAGGCTCAGCACCACAATGTGGCAATAAAACGAAGTCTGCTGACCATCTGAATGTACTGAATGACCAGGTTATCCCAGTAATGGATTTTTTCTTCCACTGATGGCATGGCCACGTTTCAGAATAACAGAGCTGAGATTGATTGGCCACCACAAGGTCCCGACCTCAACCCCACTGAAAGTCTTTGAGACGTGCTGGAGAGAACTTTATGGAGTGGTCTGACTCGCCGGTCGTCAGTACGAGATCTGGGCCAAAAATAAATGCAGCTCTGAACAAAAACAAGTTGCTGAAACAGTGCCACAGTGAATATGCGCCGTAGTCAAAGCTAAAAGCGATCTAACCATCTTAAACTGCCTGGCCAAAATAAAGGGTCTGTCTCAAAACCTAGTGAGCCGCCTAAGTAGGGACTGATTATGTAGGCGGCTGTTTCAGTAGCAGCGTTCTGTCTGACATCTCTCCTCATATCTCCTTCATGGCTAAATTGGACCAGTCTGGTGGCCAATCTTCATTAAATACACATTGCACCAGTAAGATCAGAGTGTGAAGTTCAGTTAGCAGGTAAGAGCACAGTTTAGCTCAGAATATTACAATAACACAACATTATGGGACGTACCAGAGTTCAAAAGAGGACAAATTGTTGGTGCACGTCTTGCTGCCGCATCTGTGACCAAGACAGCAAGTCTTTGTGATGTATCGAGAGACACGGTATCCAGGGTAATGTCAGCAGACCACCAAGAAGGACCAACCACATCCAACAGGATTAACTGTGGACGCTAGAGGAAGCTGTCTGAAAGGGATGTTGGGTTCTAACCCGGATTGTATCCAAAAAACATAAAACCACGGCTGATCAAATCACGGCAGAATTAAATGTGCACCTCAGCTTCTCCTGTTTCCACCAGAACTCTCCGTCAGAAGCTCCACAGGGTCAATATACACGGCCGGGCTGCTATAGCCAAACCTTTGGTCACTCGTGCCGATGCCAAACGTCGGTTTCAATGGTGCAAGGAGTGCAAATCTTGGGCTGTGGACAATCAAACATGTATTGTTCTCTGATGATCCACCTTTACTGTTTTCCCCACATCCGGGAGAGTTACGGTGTGGAGAAGCCCCAAAGAAGCGCACCACCCAGACTGTTGCATGCCCAGAGTGAAGCATGGGGGTGGATCAGTGATGGTTTGGGCTGCCATATCATTGCATTCCCTTGTCCCAATACTTGTGCTAGATGGGCGCCTCACTGCCAAGAACTACTGAACCATTCTGGAGGACCATGTGCATCCAATGGTTCAAACATTGTATCCTGAAGGTGGTGCCAGATGACAATGCCCCAATACACACAGCAGGACTGGAGAAAGATGGTTTGATGAACATGAAAGTGAAGTTGAACATCTCCCATGGCCTGCACAGTCACCAGATCTAAATATTATTGAGCCACTTTGGGGTGTTTTGGAGGAGCGAGTCAGGAAACGTTTTCCTCCAGCATCACGTAGTGACCTGACCACTGTCCTGCAAGAAGAATGGCTTAAAATCCCTCTGACCACTGTGCAGGACTTGTATATGTCATTCCCAAGACCAACTGATGCTGTATTGGCCGCAAAAGGAGGCCCTACACCATACTAATCAATTATTGTGGTCTAAAACCAG